>JAASFE010004927.1:4334-17949 GCA_013365205.1 Pseudocercospora cruenta
TATATACTATAGATCTTAGACTTATTATATAAATACCTTATTAAATATCCTATATCTAGTTAATTAAATCGATTATATCGTAAGTACTATAGATCTTAGACTCGTTATATAAATACCTTATTAAATATCCTATATCTAGTTAATTAAATCGATTATATCGTAAGTACTATAGATCTTAGACTCGTTATATAAATACCTTATTAAATATCCTATATCTAATTAATTAAATCGATTATATTATATATACTATAAATCTTAGATCCGTTATATAAACGCCTTATTAAATATCCTATATCTAATTAATTAAATCGATTATATTATATATACTATAGATCTTAGATCCGTTATATAAACGCCTTATTAAATATCCTATATCTAATTAATTAAATCGATTATATCGTATATACTATAGATCTTAGACTCGTTATATAAATATCTTATTAAATATCCTGCATCTAATTAATTAAATCGATTATATTATATATACTATAGATCTTAGATCCGTTATATAAACGCCTTATTAAATATCCTATATCTAATTAATTAAATCGATTATATTATATATACTATAGATCTTAGATCCGTTATATAAACGCCTTATTAAATATCCTATATCTAATTAATTAAATCGATTATATTATATATACTATAGATCTTAGATCCTTTATATAAACGCCTTATAAGAGACCCTATATCTAATTAATTAAATCGATTATATCGTATATATAGAGCCTATAAGCTACCCCTTCTAGCGTAAAAGTCTCCTTTATATATAAAAATCTATAACTATAAAGGGATAGATAGAACTAGCGCGCGATACATTTATTACGTAAGACTTCGCTATATATACTCTTAAGCTAAATACTTCGTATAATTACCTTACGTAATCTAGAGAGTATAGAAGAAGAAAGAGTAGGAAGCTAAGTTATAGCTTAATCCTAAAGTAAGAGTTAGATAGGACTAGGCAAGATTATATTAATATCCTCGCTATATTTAGATATAGCCCTTTCTATAGCTCTATTAAGGAGGCGGCTAGGATATATAGCTATATCTTATTTTAAAAAGACTCCTTTTATCTCCGCTCGTATTTATTAACTCTTGTCCTAGATCGCGGTTACGATTATATCCTTTAGAGATAGCGAGAAGCTTCTTTACGCCTATTAGTACTATCTATACCTTTTAATCTAGGACAATGCTACTTACTATAGAAGCTACGATTGTCGTAATAGCGAGATCGAAGATCGCGAACATCTTAGTATATATAAAATACTTTCGTATAAGCCCTTTAATATTTAGGATCTTAGCGTAGCCTCTTGCGGTATAGGTCTAGAATTATATAACTACGTTGCTTAGATTTTACGATATTCCGAACGTCTTATTAACGGTTGTAATTCGATAGCGAGGGTAGAAAGTCGAGTATAAGGCGTCTAGTAAGCTCGCTCTAATACGATTCTTATTAAAGATTTTACTATATATTAATAGGTTACGGAGACATATAGTCCCGTATCGCTCTATAGCTAGTAGCCTCGGATCTAACCCCTTTCGATCTCTACTACTTATCTAGCCTAGTATAGATTGGCCGACTTATTAATCTTACTATATATTACGTAGGGCAGCTTACTTATTCTATCGAATTTCTTATTCTATAGTAGCCCGGATTTAATTTAAGTATCGAGCTATAGAAGCTCGTAATCTACCCGAGTAATAAGAGTTTTAACGATACCCTTAAATTAATTCCTAATCTAATCGAAGCTTCCCTTAATAGATTCGGTCTAATACCTATATTAACGAAGCGCTCCCTAATATAACTTCTTCTTAATACTTATACTCGTAATCTTAGCCGCTAAAATAGTAACGGCTATCGCCCGAATATATTTCTAGCGCTTATAAACGCTTTCTCTTTTTTAGCCCTAATAATACTTCGCGTAGGTTCCTAGTTCTCCTTACGAGACCTAGTTAACCTATTCCGATCCTACTTAGAGTAGTAATAGAGAGCCGTAGCGAATCCCGCTACTATATATATACTATTCTCCTACGAAGTACTAGTTATAAAGTTTATACGTACTCTAGTTACTATATTAGCGTTAATACTACCCTTAATCTAACGTATAATATATATATTAAGTTAGTAGTACTCGTATACTTCGCCTACGATAATACTATAGAAAGGGAAATTCTTATATAAATCCTTACTTACGGTTCTAGCTAGGTTTGCCTCCCTCTACTCGATTATAGTTCGGAATGTTTTCTAAGGGTTCTCGGCGTTATTATATATCTACCTTCGAGTAATAATTATAATATTTTCCTAAAGTCCTTTCTCCGGCCGTAGGATTAGAGTACTTCTAGTCGCGGCTTTTATTTAGTCTTAGATATCGAGATATATCTAAGTCGCCTCCGGATATCCGGCCTAAATATTTAGAATTTAAGATAGCCCTTTTCGGGAAACTCTACCGCCTTATCGAATATATCGGTCTCCGTAGTATTAAGGCAAATTATTCCTTATATACCTTTAGTAGGAATAGCTCTACGTATAAGCGGTTTAGGTATATATAGATAGCCCTAAGCGTAATAGTTTTACGATAGATATACCTCGAGGTTTTTATAAAGATATAGATAGCCTTTGCCTATCTTCTAAAAGACTTAAACTTCCTTAAACTAAGAGCGAAGGTACTTTATTAAGTAGGCTTTAGTAATTACGGTAGTCGGTTTATTATAGCTTATATAGTCTATATTAATTAGACCGGAAATAAGCTTCTAATTAGGGCGTAGATATTCGAAAGCTATCTTCGCCTATTAGTAGGAAAAGAGTCCGTACTTATCCTTAAATCTAGGGTAGTAGAAGACCTATCGAGAGTCTTATAGCTCCCTAATAGTAACTAGTAAGAGCTCTTAAAGATAAGCTAGGAGTCTATAATCTAAGTACTCCTAGTACGTTTTAAAGTTCGTATCTAATAGTATATTCGTATCGCTATTTATTAAAGTATTTATAAGATCTTTTATATTAACCTACTTTTCGATAGACTCTATAACTAGATCGTCGTTATCTAGTTACGCTACCGGAGCTACCTCCTTAGGAGTATCTTCGATCGTAGTCGTAGTAGCTAGTATACTATCCGGGCCGCCTATAGTATCGGGCCCTTCGGTCTAAGTAGCCTACGTAGCTAGCGGCGGTTTAGTAGTATCCCTAGAAGAATCTACTTATAGTTCCTTAGAGCTAGGCTTACTAACTAACTCTACTAGATTACTATAGCCGCCGTTCTAATTACCGTTCTAACTACTATTCTAACTACTATTATAACTATCGGACTTAGGATTTAGTAGACTCGTAATCCTAAAGCTACCGCTATAATTACTAAAGCTACTATTTAGCTAACTACGATTTCTAAAGCTACCTCTCCTAAATAGCGATCGAAACCTTATAGTAGTACCGCGATAACTACTTAGACCGCTACCCTACTCGCTAGTTAGGTTACTATTTAGACCGCCGGTTAGACCGCTATTCTACCTACCGATTCCTCTATCTTATAAGCCTATTAACTACCGACTTCTATATTATTCTAGAACGAATTTACTACCTAAGTACGATAGACCTACGCTTATCTAGCCTATACGTATTCTATGTCTAGACGAGCCGGTCTAAAATAGTAATCTATAGTATATAGTCTAGTTAGGGTTATCGTTATTAAGTATCGGCTTATTACTTAAGCTACGTACGCGGAAATATTAGCGATCGCGCCGACGTCGAGAGAGGGCTATATTATCGTCCTTATCGTCCTTATCCTAGAGTATAAATAGGCCGTCGGTAGGTTTACGACGTTTTACTATTCTAGGGTAGTTTATCTTTTAAATCTATCTTATTATTACTACTAATCGCTCTATAGTATTCTTCCTACTCTTGTCCTAACGCTATACCTTTAGCTATCGGAGATACTACTAAAGCTATACTATTCGCGGGAGCGTTCGGGGTAATAGTTAAAGTAATATTTAGGTTAGCGTTTAGAATAGCGTTTAGGATAGCGTTTAGGATAGCGTTTAGGATAGCGTTTAGAATAGCGTTTAGGATAGTATTTAGGATAGCGTTTAGGATAGCGGTATCCTCGCCGCCGTAGATACTAGGCTCGGCGTTACTAAGATTATTAGGTCGAGATTAGATAAAGACTTTTAGGACTCTATCCTTACCGGTAGGCGTCGATATTACGCTACCGCTACTAAGCTATACCGGTATTACGTCTACTAGAGTCGTACTATATAGCGATAGTATACTATTAATTATAATTACCTTCTACGGAGTATCCTAGATACGAGAGCGCCTCTTACTTTATTAGTAGACCTTAATAGAAAACGACTTATTAAGGCTATATATCTTATTAGCGATTATACTAGTAGTACCGGCGCCTAGCTTAGTTCGATTTATTAGCTAAATATATACGAAAGCCGCTATTAGGCCGGTAGCGGTCTAATATTACGCTACGATTACTATAATTAAGTTGTAAAGTAGGTCTCGTCCTCCGGATAATCTTACCGGTAGGATATCGAAAGAAGGTATCTATAATAAATCTACGTAAAACTCTCGTAGGAGCCTAAAGTTAGATAGATAGAGACTAATATTAATCCTTCGAAGCGGGGCGCTATCGTAGACTAATTTATAGAAGTAATCTTACGCTAGTCGCCGTACGTATTACCTTCTATTCTATCTTCTTACGATCCGAGAGGAAGGCCTAAAAATAGCGTCTCGGTACTATTTAGAGATGCCGGCAGGGGTTGTATTAAACTAGTAGAAGGCTAGATCCTATACCTTAAGATAAACCTCCTTTCCGCCGTTCTTTCTTATATCCTTTATAGTAATACCTAACTATAACCTTTCTAAGGATGCCTTAGCTCTCTCGTTAGGGTAGTCTAATAGTAGATTCTTTTTTCTACGCTATGCTTCGAGGATCTCTTTAGTAATCTAGTATCGGATAGTAATATTAGGTATAGTAGCTAGACCCTATTATAGAATAGGAAAGATTAGGATCGAGGTTATAGGTAGAGACTCTTAAGAAGATCTTATTACTTAAGTCTTTATATTCATCGTTATTATCGATAAAGAGGAGGTCTTAGTAGTTAGTATAGGTAAGGTCCTTACTCTTTTTAATAATCTTAGAATCGTTATCTATTTACTAGTTAAGGGGATTATAGTACTCTTTTCGTACGTCTAGAGTTACTATCTATAAGAGAGGGATGCTTCATCTTACTATTTTTAAGTAACGGAGTAGGCAAAGCGCAATTCGTGTTACTTCAAAGCTTCTCGGTGCGTAGTGAATTCCAAAAGTGAAGCCGGTCGGCCTTCGGCAGGTCGTCATACCGTGGGTACTATCCGAGACTAGCACAACTGCTTAAGAAACTCTGCACAAGATGGCACGGTGTTTGTCGTCTTCCAATCCCTGGCAGGCCGAAACAAGCATCTAGTTGGAGACTCATCGAAAATCTATAACGACCCATAGAGCGGTTGCAAATCTCACCTCCAAGGCCAAGATTACGAGTCGGCGAAAAGCCCTCTGTTCAGAGGCCACGAATGCAATCGGTGCCAAGTCCTCTCCTATGAGGCCACGACTGCGAGTCGGTGCCAAGTCCTCTCCTATGAGGCCACGACTGCGAGTCGGTGACAAAAGACCTCTATTCAGAGGCCACGACCATAGGTCGGTGCGGAAAGACCTTCATCTGGAGGCCACGACCACAGGTCGGTGCGGAAAGACCTTCATCTGGAGGCCACGACCACAGGTCGGTGCGGAAAGACCTTCATCTGGAGGGCACGATCACAGGTCGGTGCGGAAAGACCTTCATCTGGAGGGCACGATCACAGGTCGGTGCGGAAAGACCTTCATCTGGAGGCCACGACCACGGGTTGGCGACAAAACTTCTTCACGTTCAAGCTCCAATGTTGTTGTCTCATCTACGCATCTACCACACAGATCGTACCCGTGCAAAACCAGCACATAAGCGCACTGCTAAGGACAATGAGGCTATTAGAAAGCACGAAAAGCGATAAGTACGAACGCCTAAATAGCGAATAAATAATAATCGAAAACGCCGCTATCGGTCGAAGCGATAGCGCTAGTAAACCGCGCTAATATTCGCTACTTAGAAGTACATTTAGGAATAAGATCTAGATAATACTATTATTAACGACGAACGACTAGTTCTAGGCGGCGATCGCAATAGTCGGCGAGCGCGTACTAAAGAGTATAGTATAATTACTAAGATTATCCGTCGAAGTAGTAAATAAGATATATAGGTAAGAGTAGAATAGTTCCTAAGGGATTACGATTACTACTAATAGTATAAAGGAAAGCTCTACCTACTAGTAGCGCTATACTACCGAGGAAGAAGACTCCGACGACTATATAAACTACTAAGTAAAACGCTAGTCTAAACGCTAGTTTAAACGCTAGTCTAAACGCTAGTCTAAATACCGATTTAAACGCTAGCCTCGATATTATCCCGACCGCCTAGATATCGCGTACTAGTAGTATAATACCGCTAAGGAAGTAGACTTCGTCGACTACGCGAACTAGCGGGTAATCCGCTAGTCTAAACGCCGGCCTAAATACCGAGCTAAACGCTAGTCTCGACCTCGTATCGCCTAATAGTACGAGCCTAGCTAAACCTCTTTCTAGGCGTATATAGGAGGCTATAAGAATAAGCTAGAGGATAGTAGCGATAGAGAGTAAGAGAGTAACGCCGAAGTAGCTAAGTATAATAGGCGGCGTCTTACCCTACTTAGGATATTTTAATCGACTAGAGTACTCTATACGGACGCGTTATCGAGCGAGGATAGCTAAGGAGATAGCGTAGTAGAGCGTAAGTAGGGTATTTTAAGATAGTCTAGGCCTTTAGAGGATTAATAAGATACTAATCTATATAACGAAAGCGAATATTCTATATAGTACCTAAAAAGGACCTATCTACTCTCTTCTTATTCTAGATATACTAGAGTAACTTCCGATACCGTATTACTAGCTCGTACGAGCTTCTAAGTCCCGCTAAGGGTACGTCCTTAGATATAGCGCCTCTAAAAGCTAGTATCCTTAAGAGATATTACTCTATAGTAGTCTAGGTTACTAGCTCGCTCTAGGTCCTTCCTACTATTAGATACCGTTCCCTTTTTAACTATACTACCTAAAGGTTTTACTAGTAAGATTCCCGAGACTTCGAGCGTTTACTAGAATAGATCGTCGTAGGTTATATAAAGTACGTAATTAAATAAAAGCTATAATAGAAGCATACGTAATAAGAGGTAAGCTATAGATGTAACTATGTATCCCAAATCCACTTCTACTATCGCTGCATTTATTTCCCTCGCGAAGCTTTACAGGACTAGAAAAGATACTCAGCCAGATTGTTGTAGTGGTGTCAGACTGCGTGGTCCATAAGATCGGTCATGGGCAATTCCGCCTCACATCCATGACAGAGAAAGCTTGTAGTCAAAGATCCCAGAAACCGTCACGGACTCGTCCTCGCCGAAATCACAATTGTCCTCTCACCAGCCATGATGGAACAGTGCAGTGAAGTGCGGGCTCCCTTCACGGCGCTCAGGACTCCACAACGTTCACCCTTCGTGGGAACATGTCTACAGATCTCACAGTAGCATCCTTACCATCTCGCCATAACTGTGCGATATTGAAGATGACTACCACAGAGTCGAAGGAAACCCAAGAACGCATCATGAGAGGTTTCGTAAGCGTAGTTCTGTGTTGATTGCATTCCGAGGGCTATTACAAGAAGCTTTTCGGGCGGATACATTTCTTCATAAGTGAAGCTTGCCGCAATTTGGCACAGGGCACGCCATGGCCCGTAGCCATGCTCTGACAGTGCCGTCAAAAATGGCCGCCAGTGACGGAGTTGCGGGCGGCAAAAAGCGTACAGGCATTGTGCGGTTAGGACACGGAACTCGGTGACACAAGGCTGGCCTACAATCTCTGCCGAACTTGTCGCAGAGACGTTGAATCGCTTCGTTACAGAATATATCTAAGCTAATAGGATGAAGACTGGGTATCTTAGAACTGCCGCCTAAAAGACCGTAGAGTAATAATACGTCCTTACGACTAATCTTCTCGAGGTAGAGGCGCTTGTAGTTATATACTACCTATACGATAAGGCTATCGTCCTCCTAAGAATTAGGCGTACGTAAAGGGAGCTAAGTAGGTAGCTAATTTACTAACCGAGGATTAGATATAGTAGGATTAATATACTTATTCGACGGGGCATCTTAATACTAATATAACCGGCGGTCGGAATAGTATTTAAAGTAGTCGCCTTACTCCTACTTAGTAGTAACCGCTAACCGCCGGTACGACTAGCGGTCGGAATAGTATTTAGAGTAGTCGCCTTACTCCTATCCGGTAGTAGATACTAAGCGCTAATATAACTAGCGGTCGGAATAGTATTTAGAATAGTCGCCTTACTCCTACTTAGTAGTAACTACTAACCGCCGGTATAACCGGCGGTCGGAATAGTATTTAGAGTAGTCGCCTTACTCCTATCCGGTAGTAGATACTAGGCGCTAGTATAACTAGCGGTCGGAATAGTATTTAGAGTAGTCGCCTTACTCCTATCTAGTAGTAGATACTAGGCGTCGGTATAACTAGTCCTCTATATAGTTATCTCCTTCCTAGAAGTCGAATACTTCGCCGTAGTCGTAGGTTTAAGGTAGAAGGCTAGAGAATCGGGCTCTATATATTAAAAAATCTTCCTATTCTTACTAGCCTTACTTTCTCTCGCTCTCTTACTATCGAACTCGCTTAGTAATATTATACTACTTAACTCCTTACGAGGGGATTAATAGCCGCTTATTAAGGCTAAGGTCTAGATAGTAACCGAGACGTATAGTTCTAAGTAATAGTTATATATCTAATAGCTAGCGTTTTAGGATACGCGAGGGCTTCGAAGTACCCGATATTTTTTTATCTCGTTCTAGAGCGTAGATAGCTCGCGCTTTTCTCTATAAATAGCGTAGAGCTATAGTATAGTAAGGATAGAATCGAGTTTATAAATAGAATATAGTACGAATAGTAGCCTTTAGATCTATATAGCGATAGGTCTAACCTAGGCGCGAAGAGCGTTGTTCCTATTTACGATATTATCCGCGGTTTTAGTAGAGTTATACGCCGCTCGCCTAGCGAGCGGTTTTAGGCTATCTATAAAATTAGTCTAGGAACTATAGCCTATCCCTTAAACCGCCTCCTAGGTTAAGTCCGTAGAATACGGCCTACGGCTTTACCGTATCCTAGTAATCTCCGTACCCTAGCTCGGATTTACCTCGTATTCTAGTAAAGACTAGCTATATATATAAATTAGGTAGTAGATAGGTAGAATCTTATACTTATTCGAACTATACGTAAATAGAAATAGAGAAATATTAATAGATTATATATATATATAAAGAATTAAGTAAATTACTACGCCTAGTATATTAAATCGCGCTATTTGCGATATATAAGTACTAACTACTACTCGCCTAATAGTCTCTTACCTATTATATAGCGTATTCTTATAGAGTTACTTACTAGTATATACTCGTCTATATAATAAGAGAGTCTAGATTACTAGTAGTAATACTATAAGTAGGTAGGTTAGGTAAACTAAGCTTAGTAATACTAATAGTTAGTAAACTAGCTATACTAGAGTCGCTTTTATTACTAAGACTATAGTATAGTATTTATAAAGCGACTCTACTATATCTATTAATAGCTCTACTATACTAATAGGATTTTTAGCTCTACTAGTTTAGTATATATTACTATTACTTCTTTACTTAGTAGAGCTAAAGCTATTACTATAGTAGGCTTAGGTTTAGGCTTTTATCTTAGTCTAGTATTCTTATAATAGTTACTCTTATAGTACTATAGTCTATATACTCTTAGTAGTATAGAAGCCTTATATTTATAGCTTATTTAAGTATAGCCTATCTAATAGCTATAACGAATACTATCTAGCGCTATAGACCTAACTTATAAAGCTATTAGTTATAGTATAGGCGTAAACGTAGAGGCTTATAGATTACTATTAGACTTTTTCTTCTTAGCTTTCTTTAGATCTATATTCTTAAAGCGAGTATTACTATTATAAGTCGTTACTTTAGAAGCGCTATTATAAGAAGCTAACTTCTATCTCTTATAGAATACTAGATCTAATAATAGTACTATAGGAGAGTTCTTATACTTATTATAGTCTTTAAACTAGTAGATATTAAAGTAAGAAGGCTTTAAGTTCTTACTAAGCTTAATAAGTTATATAATCTCGTAGATATATAGAAGTCTAGTTATCTTACTATACGTACTATAGTATAGGTATTTACTATACTTATAAATAAAGGCTAAATATAGCTATTTAAGAGCTTTACTCTTATTATCTATTTACTTATTAAGTCGCTTCTTAGCTTCCTTATAGTTCTTATAGATCTTACGAAATAGAAAGTAATAGATTAGTAGCCTTATATAAGTATAGAAATTAATCTTAGATATATCTATTAGTAGATAATCCTTCTTACTAGTAAGTAGATAGTAGTTCTTTAAGTAGATATTTATAAGAGTAGGTTATAATACGTAGGCTAAACTATCCTAAATATAAGATACTTAAATTAATAAGGAAGGGAGAGAAGAGGTTATAAAGGAGTAGTAAAAGCTAGGATAGCCTAGAATAGGCTAAGCTAGATACTCCTAGAGCTTAGCGTAGCTAGAATATAGTATTCTAGGTATAGGTCCTTATAACTATCCCCCTTCTAGGGATTATTATCCTTAAGATCTAAACTTTACTTATATCCTTACTTCTTACCTTTATATATAAAAAGTAGCCTATTATATTCTTTAGAATAGCGTAGATCTAAGTACTAATCGTAGAAGTAAGGGATACGAGTAGTTCTTTTATAGATTTAAATTCCTTTCTATAATACTAATAAATAAGATAAGTAAGAAATACTATATTTAGTAGTATAGGTAGAGATACCTATACTAGCCTAGTTTAGACTAGTATATACTAATATAGCGTAGTAAGTCCCTTCTACTATCCTTATATACTTTTCTTAGCCTATTTCGATCTATTTTAGCCTAGTTCGCGCCGATCTATACTATAGTAGCTAAGTAGCGTAAGTAGTAGGCCGATACTAGCGCCTATAATAGTAATCTATATATTAACTATATTGCTCTAGCTAACGTCGCTATAGTTAAGTAGCTTAAGGTATATTCCTACTCTAAAATATCCTATTTTAGCCTATTCTAACCTATTTAGGACTTTTATAAAATAGCTAATCCTACTAATAATAAGTATAAGGCTATAGATAGCGCTAAGTTCTATATAAAGTACTATACTTACTATAGTTATACTAATAGTAAGTGTTTTAAGGTAACTATATCTAGCTTAGCCTATATTAGCCTATTCTAATACTCTTTAGTTCCTAGCTTTATATAAGACGGCTATCGACGCCTTTAATACTATTTATATCCTTACTATTACTAACAACGCTATAGAAGGTATCCTTAAGGCTATATAGGAGGCTACTAGGGAGCTCTATAATATAGTTAAGTAGTAAGTTTACCTAGCTTAGCCTAGTTTAGCCTATACTAATCTATATATAGCTAGTATACCTTATTTACTAGAGAAGATAGCCTATATCTATATATAGATATATCCTCTCTATCTAAGAATAGCCCCTTCGTAGCTAAGCGAACTTATACTAACTATAGTAGAAGGGTAGGCTAGCCTATCTTAGCTTATTTTAGCCTAGCTAATCCCTTCTTAGTATAAGATAGACGATAAGGAGGATAATCTACCCTAGACTCTAGCTACTTTAGGCTAGAAGAGACGTATTCTAGCTTCTAGTATCTATAGTAGTACCGCTAGTAGTAGTACTTAGGCCTTATATAATATAAGTTAATATATCTTATCCTAGATTAGCCTATTCTAATCTATTCTAGTATATTAAGATCCTTAGTACTACCTTCTATACTATTAAGACTACTATCGCGGCCTAGACCTATCTATCTAACCTCTCTTACTCCCTCTCTAGTCTATTAGAGGGTATTATAGTCTCTCTAAACGAGATTAATACCGATAAGGACTAGTTTAGCTCTTTATATTTACTAGTAGGTTCTATAGGGCTAGTCTAGCCTATTTTAGCCCTCTTTATAGTCCTTATAGTATAGTATTTAGGAAGATATTTTAGTTAATAGTATATAAATATTTCTACTACGACTACTTGCCTCTTTTCTAAGTCTCTTATACTATAAAAGTCTATTTAGGCCTATTAGCTACTCTCTTAGCTCTTCCTAGCCTATTCTAGCCTATATTAGTCTATTAATACTCTTAGTATCTCCTTATATCTTACCTAATCGACCTTTTATAAGCCTATATAGTAGATCTACTAATATCCTCTATATACTCTTAGATATCTTCTTTAGAGCTATATCCTTACTAGGATATCCTATAAATCTATCTTCTATCTTTATCGTAGTCTTATCCCTTAATCTTCTTAACTATATAGATATCTAGATTCTCTAGAATAAGTTCTTCTAGATTATTCTAGTTCCTTATAGCTTTATTTACCTCCTTATATAGTTTAAGTAGAGAGATATAGAACGTTAGATAGATTAATATCGTCTTTAGTAGCTCGAGTATATAGACTATATTACTAATAATCTTTAAGACCTAGTATAGGCTAATATACTTATAGTCGAGTTTCTTCGAGGCCCTATTAGTAGCTAGGTTTTAGGTAGATAGATATACTATATCCCCTACTATATACTTCTTTAGTATATAGTAGTAGTCGTAGTACTTCGCTTAGTCTTCCTTAGCTTTTAGTAGTCTTTACTTTAGAGAAAGCTACGTTTCTACTACTTATTTAGCGAGCTACTCTATATCGGCTAAGTTACTATTCTTTTAGGCTATTTTAAGCTATCTCGCGTTTAATAGATCTCGTATCTAGTATATCTAGAACGGAGTTATTTCTATTAAGGAGTAGCTTAAGTCGTTATATATAAACTCTACTATACTAAATAGCTTTATCTAGTCGTCTTACTTATAGTAATAGTATACTCGTAGATATTACTCTATTATTTAGTTCTAGTACTCTATCTAGCTATCGGTTTAAGAATAATAGACTATACTAAGAGCTCTATAGACTCTAAGATAGTAATAAAAGGAACTCTAGTACTTAGATATTAGAATTAGCCCTCTATTAGAAGTAATCGACTTTAGTATCCTATATAGATATATAACTTCTCTTAGGAATATATCTATAAGGCCTTTAGCTAAGATATCTTTCCTAACTAGGATATAATAGGCTATCTTAGAGAATCTATCTACTATTACTAGGATTAAGTTATATATCTAGCCTAGGTAGGCGCTTAATAGAAGATCTATAATAAAGTTAAGTATTAGATCCTCCTAGAGCGCCTCTAATAGGGGTTCTATATAGAGTTTACTATATAGCTTATAGTACCTAGGCTTCGCTTAGCTATAAGCCTTATAGCTCTTAATATAGTCCTTAATATATTATTAGATACCTAGCTAGTTATATACTCTCTATACTAGCTCTATAGTCCTTTTAAACCTAAAATAGCCTATAAGAGGGTCGTCGTAG
>JAASFE010004927.1:21736-195903 GCA_013365205.1 Pseudocercospora cruenta
CCTAGATATAGGTCCTTATAATATTCTACTAATTCTTAAGCTTCGTAAAGAGGCTATAGATATTATTATATAACGAGTAGTTAAGCTAGCCCTTTATATAACTATAAGAGCTCTTAACTCGTAAGCTTATCTTCTTAAAGAAGTATATAATATATCTAGTCTAGGTATAGTAGAAGCGCTTCTTATATAGCTACTATATATTCTTAAGATATCTCTTAATAAAGGGATATAGCTTGTATAACTTCTAGTAACGTTAATTAAATATCTCTTCTATCTCGGCGTAGATAATATAGTAGAAGTCCTTTAGAAACGTCTATATAGACTTACTTTCTATATATATAACGTTACTATTATTATTAGTTATATAGACTTATTAGTATTTATTATTATCGCTACGAACGTCGTATAGCTTAGCTTTAATATCTTAGTTTATATACTAGTAGTATAGAATAGTCGGAACCTCTAGAAATACTACACGACCAGAACACTCAAACGCATTTATCTACAACTACGCTGGTCTCGTCGACTACCAAGACCTCTTCCTCGCTGCAATTGGGCACTACTTCTGGAGCACAGGCGACAGTCCAGGTCTCCAAAAACATTGGTCCGGCATCAAAGACCTATTGAACGCTCGACTCGAGTACATAGATCCATACTCTGGACTCATGGCTGGAGAAAATGCTTTCTACTTCCTTGGCCCAGCAAATGGAAGCGCGATAACAGGACTCGCAGCATACGCATATGAATCTCTCATTCCTCTCGCAGAAGCCTACAATGACACTTCAACCGCTTCTCTCTTATCCCAAGTCTCAGAGAACCTGACGCGAGCACTAAATTCCCAACTCTGGAATTCAGATCTAGGAGTCTACTCTCTCGACCTCACTTCACCATCCAACTTCTCCCAAGCAGGAATCGCATGGTCAATCCTCTCTGGCGCAGCAAACTCATCTCAAGCAGAGTCTTCCCTTTCTCATCTCTCTTCTCTACGTCTAGGCTGCGGCTATAAATCTTCTTCCTCCGACGCGAATTCCCCGAGGACACAACTATCCCCAAATATAGCAGGATTTACTCTCGAAGCACTGTTTAAAGTAGCCAGCATCAACAGTCTCACCCTCGCCCAATCTTTCCTCGATGATTTCTGGTCGAAAATGGTCTCCCAACCCGAGTACTACAGCGGAGCGAGTTGGGAATATCTTTACCCCGACGGATCCCCAGGCATCGACTTGTTCACCTCTCTCGCACATCCCTGGGGTGCTGGGCCTACGTATGTTCTTCCGGAGTATCTTCTGGGCGTGCAGGCTACGAGTCCCGGGTATAGGACTTGGAAATTCGAACCGATGATTGGTGCGCTGGGATTGAGGGAGGTGAACGGGACTGTTGCAACGCCTTACGGGAAGATATATGCGAAGTGGGAGATAGATGGAAATGATGGTGCGATTGTGGAAATTTCTGGACCGAAAAATGGGACGTCTGGGGTTTTGGAATTGCCGGAGGGAGCTTATGTAGAGGGTGGTGGGAAAAGCGGAAAGATTGAGCTTCATGATGGTGAGATACAACTCAAAATACGTGGCTCGCGCACGTAGGCGCAGAGGACTTTCTGTACAGCTTCTGTCTGATGCAAGTGATCTAATATAGAGACTTATGCCTTCCCGGCTTCGATCTCCTTCTTTCTATCCTCTGCTTCTTTCTCAGCCTGTCGTCGCTTCTCCTCCCGCTCGAGCTGATCTGGTCTTCGAACGGCGATGTCCTTAGCCTTGATGTCACTGAATAATGCTTTGAGCACCTTCTCCACCATCCAGCATCCAACGTAATCCAGGATCATGACAGACACCATCTGGACCTTGAACTCGAGGCTGAAAGGTGTAAGCTTCAGCTTCTCGTTGATCTCAGGCACGAACTCTGTGGCACAGGAGAATGCGACAGCAGAAACTAGGACGATGCCCCAGTACATGCCCTTGTTCTCCTTGATCGACTCTCGGAATGGTCGACCTTGGTAGTTGATGGCGAATGTGGAGATCTGTTGGATGAGCTGAAGGAGGTAGATGGCAGAGTTGAGGAGGGACGGTTCGAACTCGCCCTCGAGATCGACCTGGCTGCGATCCTTCTTTGGCTCGAAGCGGTGCACGACGTTGGAGATGTAGATCAGGGTCACAATGTGTACTGCAAATTGCGCGAGCACGGATGGAATGATGTACCAGTTCCAAATATTGCTCTGCGGTCGTTCCTTCGAAAGCTGCTCAACGGACTTGGCGCGCGAAATGCTCAAGAAGCACACACTCATGAGCATACCACTAATCGTGACTTGACCGTCTCCAAATTTGATGCCGTCAAGATAGAGCACCGACAAGCTGTAAGCACTGATTAGACAGTTCAGTGCCAAGATCTTGTACATCTGAATGGTCGCCACCAGCGTGCAGCGGCCTTGTCGAATAATGTTCGGAATGGCAACGACATTGGCGAGTTTACTGGTGAATGGTGCGGCGACGGAGGCATCGCCGAGTTTGATGGTAGGTGGCTCATCGGCGTTCAATTCATCCTCAAGCATCGACATGGACAGCTTTTCCGCCATCTGGCTGGCAGCGTTTTGAGCGCGCTCCTTCTTTTGCTCTTGTGGTGACTTTGGTCCATTTGACTGTGCAATCTCTTGCACGGCTTGTGGCGGTGGGGTGTACTTGCCGACGTCGCCATTGGCAGTGCCATCCTCAGCTTCGATCCTTTGGGCCTCAAGCTGAGCCTTTGCAGAGTTCTCGCGTTCCATTGCCTTCTCATAGTGCGGGTTCTTTGGTCCGGGAGGATAGAGATGAGCAATAGCTGGCGGCACAGGTGGGTCAGGCTGATTAAAGCGATTCATCATGGCCTTCTGCTTCTCATATAGCTCTTTCATCTTGGTCTCGCGGAAGTTCTTGGCGATCTTGTCCATGTCTTCCTTGCTGCCGTTCAAAAGCGCCACACCAACGTGGGCTTGCTTGAGAGCACCGACATCGTTCGTGCCATCTCCTGCCATGAGCGTAGTATAGCCTTGGTCTTTGAGTCCCAGCAGAATCTCCTCTTTCTGCTTTGGCGAGACACGAGCATAAACCCATGTGTAGCGAAGGAGTGAAGGTAGAGCTGCAGAGTCCTTGAATTTGGAAAGACCATAGCCCGTAACACAGAGGTCCTTGTTCTTGACGATCTCCGGGTCGAGAGGCTTGCTCGTGTCAACAGGAATGTTAACTTTGTCATCAACGCTCCTCCATACAAGCTTTTCTCCGCTATCGTCGTTCTCGGGAGCGTCTAGAATCAAGACGTCGCGATCGACAATCTCCACCTGGCGTGCCACATGTACAGCAGTCAAAGGATTGTCTCCAGTGATCATGACCACGCGATGGCTACTCTCATTGAGCATACGCACGGCCTTGATAGCATCGTCCTTGAGTGGGCACTGAAGCACCAAGAAGCCTGAAAATTGCAGTTCGCTTTCTACCTCTTCTCGCTTCAGGTCGTTTACTCTCTTCTGCGGAATCTCATCAGTCGTAGAAATCCACTTGTAGCCTAGAGCAAGCACACGGGCGCCGTTCCTGCTGAAGTACTTGAAAGTCTCTTCGTACTTGGGCGGCACATCAACAAGCATTTTACTGATTGTTTCTGGAGCGCCCTTGACACCAACGAATGTGCCTTTCTTCTTCTGGCCAGTCTGACGGTCGGTCGTGATAGCGGTGGCGACGGTGCTCTGCCTCTTCAAAGCAGACGAGAACTGGAAACGACGACGGATTTGAACAATGTCGGATGCAGAAGCGCCTCTCTTGTGGGTGCCAACCTTTGCAGCGAGAGTGTCGTTCTTGCCAAGAGTCCAACCCAGAGACTGAAGTGTGGCCTTCTCCATAGGCTCTCCTACTACATCTCCCTCTTCGAGCTTTACAAGCGCATGGGCAGTAGCCAAAGTCAAGGTAGTCTCCAAAGCCGTATCAGTGATCTTCGTGAGCTGACTGTGTGCACCATCTGGTTCTGTCTTGACCCTCGCATCTCTTTCTCCGAGAAACAGGCCGGCAATACCCTCGACAACCAAGTCCTCGCCTGTGAGAGTACCTGTCTTGTCGAAACACGCCACATCAACGCGGCCAGCGAAAGGTATGCGGAATGGCTCAGTGCAGAAGATAGCGTACTTGCTCAATGCTGCCAAACTTGTGTTGACAGCCAGACTCAGCTCCATAGGCAGCTCCGGAGGCACCACAGATGTAATGATGAGTACACAATCCAGGAGAAGCTTTGATCTCTTGCGATCTTGCTTGACACCTTCTTCCCAGACGTACCACGATGCGACAATGGCAAAGACAGTCAAGAATAGGATGAAGAGTAGTGCCTCAACATTGTTGGCACTGACACGCTCAGTGGAGTAAATCATAGTGCGAACGAGCGCGCCCTGGTTGGTCTCGAAGCCAGTCTTGATCACAATGGCCAAAGCACCCTTGTCTGGAGCGGGAGGTATGCCAGAAACGACCTGAGGTGCGGGTTCTGCTGCATCTGAAGAAGCGGTGCCGTGTTGAACTTGCAGAACCTTGGTGCCGCCCCAGAGGAAGGCATTCTTGTCCAATCCTTCCGGTTCTAATCTTGCATTCGAAGGTCGAAGTTGGATCGAGTCCTTCAGTACTGGTGTACTCTCGCCAGAAAGCATGGCTTCGTTGACGATCGCACTTCCCTCGACGAGAAGCATGTCGCAAGCAACACCACTGTCCTCTTTTGTCCTGCTCACAGAGACCAGATCACCTGGAAGCAATTCGTCGCTCTTGGCTTCGATCCATTTCTTTTGCCTATACACCCACACTTCATATGGTTTGATGCTCATGCCACGGAATTCGGTCAGAGTTCGCTGCCGTTGCCAGACCACAGTGCTCTCGAAAACCACCAGCATGAACAGTGTGAACAAGCTGTAGTACCAGTATTCGTCCAGCATCCATAGTCCCACACAGAATATCTGGAAGACGAAGAATGGCGCAACCGCATGCTCTTTGAAGAGCTCCGTGAAGGTCGGAACTGGAATATCGAAGACGTTCTTGCCGTAGTACTGCTGCAATCTCTCGATCTCGGCGGCCTTCTCGAGACCTTTCGATTGCTGGTATGTTCCGATCGTTGGCTTTGGGTCTTGATCGATGCCGTATAACAGCGGCGCAAAAGTTCCCTTCTGCTCATCGTACAGAAATCGTCTCTTCTGAAACAAAAAGCTGATGTTTTCCCTGCCTGAGACTCGCTCCTTCTCAATCGTACAGATTTCACTTGCACCGGCGTTCTCCTCAGGAATGACCTTGATCAAGCCAGCATCTCGTACGCTCTTTGCAGAAGTCGCAGTGAACCAGGCGCGAATGTTGACATTCCAAAAGGTCATCAACCATATCAGCGACTGAAGGGTGAAAATGGTACCGGAGAAGACGAATGTCCATTCTTGGCCCTGTATATACTGGTCGTAGCTCTCTTGGGATAGATAGAAGCTGAAAAAGATCGGCCAGAGGATGGCGAAAGGCCAGATATAGGCGTGGAAGAAGAAGGGTATCGGATTATGTAGTGACGACGACTTGATTGTCGGGTTGTCGACGAGCGGTTTCGCCCTGCGCTCCATCGTTAGTGATGTGTTTCCGCGGTCACAGAGTCGCGCTGGTTGCATACATGGTGGCAGTCGACGGAAGGAAGGACGAAGGCGAATCCAAAAAGTCCCACGTATCTTCAGCAGCTCTACATCACCGCGCGGCGAAGGTCTCGCCGACCCTGGTCATGCCAAGCCATGTCTATCACGTGCAGACAGCTATCACTTCGAAGTTGCTCTCCGCTGTTCTTAGTCCTTCCACAATACTCCTTGGTCTCTCGTTGCTGTCTGACACAAAGGGACGAAGATGTCCTCTAAGTGTCTCTAGTCCATGCCCTCGAAACCAGGGCATATCCCGCGACCACGACAGAAAGCCTGTATTGCATGCTCGAACGCGAAGACACGATGCAACAACGAGAGGCCATGTGCGCGATGTCGAGTCCGTGAAATCGCTTGCACCTATCCCAGCAAAGGCTCTGCCTCCACCGAAGAGACAAATAGAGCACATAATGATGTCGGCGACCTGTCAGCATCACTTGACACCATTGCTTCGACCAGTCTATCGTCGACTGGTGGAGCGCAGATTCATACCAGTAGTATCAGTCCTGATGCTGATCACACTCCTCCAGCGCTTTATGAACATGGTATCTCCTCTCGGCAGATTCACACCACCCGAAGTGGTCTCGTCTGTACTGTAGATTCTTCGCGCATCCAGAACCGATGGCTCAGGACGTTTCTCAGTGATCCAGGCGAGCAGGAGAAACATCCTTCACCTGGCCTGAATACCTACTACTTTCGAATGCTCAAAGCATGGACGACAATGGCCATCAACCACTCTGGTACTCCACCTTTTGTGCACGAGTCACAGCCCGAGAATCGCATTGCGTGCAAACCACTTAACGACTGTTTTAGCCTGCCACGAATTCTGGACACTCGTTTTCCTAGTAGCGATGGCCTATCTAGAGACCTGATAAATCGCGAGATGCAGAAGTTGTATGACGAGCATTTGTCATACGACTCTCTGACCCTCTTCGCTGCATTTCAAGCTTACCTCTTATACAGCATGGCTATATTCTTCCACCTATATGAGAAGAACAACGATAACTTGCGACAAGCTGTGGTCAATCTCCAGCAGCTCGCATGCGCAACATCAGTCCACGGAGTAATCACACCAGGCGAATTACAGAATTTCTGTCCGGACTGGGAGAGCTGGATTGTGGCCGAGGCCAAGCGGCGCTCTTTGTACACGATGTACATGTTCGACAATTTGCTCTGCTCCATTGATGGCGTTCCAATCTACCTTGGCACGGAGCTCAGCGGGCTGCCAGCTCCAGCATCTCGCAATTTGTGGCGAGCATCCACCCAAGACGAATGGCAAGCTGCGTACAATGTCCATCTGTCCATCTGGCAGAAAACTTTCATGGCAATTGATGATCTTTGGCCTGTGCCAGCAACCTTGTCGATACCGGACAAAATGGCGAGAACAGCGCGAACCGATCGTTGGTTGGAGGGCATCGATGAATTTGGCACAATGCTGTATGCAGTAACATGTTGCACTCATGGCGAATGAACAAGAAAGGAAGTAGGCGTTCCATTATGGTCTCAATGATCCCTATGTGTTTGTTGAGCTCGGAGGTGGTATCGATTCTCACATCATAGATGCCATTGAATTCGAAGTCTTCGGCTCCACGTGCCTGCTGACATGCATATTCCGGACCAGCTGCACTTCGTGATGCGAACCCTCGTTAGACTTCTGATATGCATGAAGCCACTACTTACACTTTTCACGAACCGTCGATAAGAAGGGCCTTCTGCAGCACCGTTCGCTTCTGCGACAATCAGGGTCCGCCTGAGTCAGGACAGCTATCTCCTGCAGATTGGCTTCTTCTGTCAAAGTCACAGAACAGATTGCGTTATTGATCGACCAAGTCAGTGTATAGCCTGGCTTGACAAGTACAGTGGTACTAGCATTCTTTGCTTATGCAAGGCCGCCCTAATGCCAGCTTGAAAGATCATACCATCCACGACACACCTGGCGTCCGAAGTACTAGCGACGAATTGATCATTAGGCTCGAAACGAGGATGCCCAGACATGTCCGGTGAACGCTGTCGCTGTGCTCACATTGCAGGAACTCTGTGCCTGGCTTTCCGTGAACCACGAGGTGAAGGTCCGGGATCTTGTCACAAGAATTGTGTGGTCGAGCTCGGCACGTATTTAGACTCAACCATGGGCATGCCTCTCTCCGTGTAGCCACCAAATATCGGCCTCTGAAGCCAAATGATCCGTATATCGCAGTGTCGTCACGTCTTGAACTGATCGTTGATAGTAACATGCAGCTTCGAGAGTAGATAGCAGAATCTGTTCCGCGGCGCTGCTAGGTCGCGATGTACTTTAATGCAGCTTGCCGCCCTTGCTTCTAGTGCCGCGATTGGCTGCAGGTTGCGTTTCATATTTTACGCCCAATGTACCTGCCACCCAGACCTCCTGTTGAAGTATCGTGGTTTGACAGCCGCTCAATTCGTTCCTGATTCGAGTTCTCGCGATTCCTCCATCTCTCGCCTAAGTGAACAAACGGCCTTGAATGCTTCCTCGTCCATACTACAAAGCATATAACCTCATCGTACCTGGCAACTAGCTTTCCGCTGTGGGTCAAATTTAGAACGAGGCACATCCTGCCGCGAGCGCCAGCCGCTAATCCTCTGTTGATGTTTGGCAAACCGGTTTCAAGGACCTTCGACTTCTCGACGACGTAGTACACTTCAACTTTGCTCGCCGTTCGGTCGTTCCTGGCTGCAATTCTTGGGCAGCAGCAGAGTGTATATGCGCCGGCGTTGAAGTGCTTCTGCATTGCGACAATCTTCGATACGACGGATTAAAATAGCCTCGGAGGAGAGCAAGCACGACCCACGTCGCGACCAGCCTCGAGCCCGACTCTCACACAGCCTTTCGACATATTACCACACAGCCCACATCATCGCGTGCTGTAGGGCCTTCCACGCCGACCGAGCTGCGATCACGTAGCAGCCGGCTCAATGGGTGACTACGGAAAATGGCACAATTTCTGTCGCGACAGCGGTAGCGGTTATGCGACAATTCCAGTATGCAACCTGTTTCTGGAGTCGCGAGCAAGAGGTGGACAGCCGCCGTACTTCGATGGATGCCAGCTTACTGGCATAAGTCTGAGCGGAGACAACAGATACCTTGCGAATTTGGGTAAGAGTAAATGGCACAATGTGCAATGGCACGGAGGATTAACATATACCTAGGTTCGATACTGCTATGCTTCATTGCGATACTGGCTTCACTATTCCTGCTATGGCGATCAGAACGAAAGAAGGCTGCTGTCGGCAGAAGAGAAATGCAATTCTTCCTCATGGGCTTCATCATAATCGAGATCTGCGAAATATTCACGGTTGGAGGATTTCCACTCGATGGAGCAGTGCGGAGAGGATTTTCTGCTGTCCACATCGCAGCGGTTGTGGCCACAACCTGGATTCTGTTGATGAACGGCGCAGTCGGATATCAGGTCATAGATGACGGCACTCCGCTCTCACTGGCACTCATTTTCGGATCTGCTGCTGCGCTATTCATTGGCACTGGCTACATCGCACTCGATACCGGCTTCAGTTGGACGGGCTACTTTGACGACACACTGCAAGACCCGAATCAAGCCTACGCATTGTACACGCTGTATCAACTGGTGCCTCTGGTATTCCTGGTCGTATTCTTCGTGCTTGAAGCAGTTCTGGTTCTGAAGGTTCTGGGCGAGATCAGGCCGATGTGTAAGTCACAGACACTGTACATGCTTTCTCGAGCCTCACTGACTCTTATACAGACTTTCTGGTCGGAGCTGCTCTGCTTTTCGCGATCGGTCAGATCTTCCAATACGTGATCAGTGTGCACATATGCAACGGCACTGATGGCAAGATTAATGGCGGCTTGTTCGAGACATTGTTCACACTGCTTGCTGTCGTAACGATATGGGTGTTCTGGTCAAGTATAACGGAAGACGACTGGCCAATGCCTGCGACTGGAGCCGGCAGTACATATAATTAAGGCGCCGTTTGGGTAATACGGGATAATTTTCGTGTTTTTAGCAAAGTTGGATCAGGCAGCTGGCAGTCCACAGCACCGCTGTCATGCGTAGCTCATGGTCTTGATGATTTTTCGAGCGAGTTGAGCGTGCTTGTTGGACTCGCTGACGAGTTCTACGAATTATGTTGTGCATAGCGTATATGAGATACCTCCGAACGTTCTTATAATCTTTTCAGAAGTGAGTACACTTTATATTCCAGTCGATTACTCTGCAGCATGTCAATTACAGACAGTCTCAAAGCAGAGCCGTGAGGCTCCTTCTAAGCTCTTCCTAAGCTCTTTCTGCTGTCAAGATTCCATTGCTCTTGCATGTGAAATCAAACGCTCTTGCTTTGGCCCCGCTTTTCGTGTGACTTCGCTTCAACCTCGAATTTGAGTTCCTTCTCCAAACATCGACATTCGTTCAACAACACTGCAGCAAACCAGGAATCCTAATGAGCTAGTAAAGTTCAAGGATGCTATCAAAGACAGACACGCGCATATAGCGCTCTAGTGGGATCGAGCGTGGCAACAAACGCGACGCGGCTGCTTGCAGCTGCCGTCGAGATCAAAATATGGGCGCTCTTTTCCAAGACGAGTCAGATACCGACTCTATCAATACCACTTCTACGGCCCTTAGTGAGGAGCAAGATGTGTATGAGGTTGAGAAAGTTCTCGCCGAAGAGCGCTCCATTGACGATGGTGAGACGGCCAGCTTAGTGAAGTAGGCACACCTCGACATGCTAATATGAGAGCTAGGTGTCATGAGATATCTGATCAAATGGGCTGGCTACCCGCTATCTCAGTCAACGTGGGAGCCAATTGACAATATTCAGGGCGAAGAGATCATGAAACAATGGAGCCAACATAAGCAATTAGTAAGGGAAGGCAAAGCAAAGCCCTTCAATGTAGATGATTTCGATGCCGCTGTCGAAGAAGACTTGGCTATAAAAGACGACAAGACCAGGCGTCGTAAAGCTAAGAAGCGGAAGAGGGGCATCCCAGTCTCTTCCGATGAGGAAGACGAGGAAGATGTCGGCGTTAGTAGACAGTCTACGCCACCCCAAGAAAGACCCACCAAGCGCTTGAAAGCCTCTTCGCCTGCCACACGGAAAGGTGTCGCCCAAAAGTTGGCAAGGAGCCGTGCGAAACGACATAGTTCGGCATCTTCAAGCGAAGAGAGCTCTGACGAGGCCGAAAGCTCGGGAGGCGATTCGTTAGCTGAAGAGCTGGCATCCAGATCTGAAAGCAGTCGCGCGAAGAGGAGATCTCCAACTAAGAGCTCAGTATCGACGACAACGTCTGTGTCGATTCCAGCTCGGCCGATCAAGAGGCCGACACCTGTGACGAATCCGACACCAGCAGCACAAGCCACGAGACCAATTTCGAAACCAGCAGAAAAGTCCAAGACAGTACCAACCACGGCCAGGAAGAGCGTACCTAGTACTGTCGCCACACAACAGTCTTTGGGAACCGCAAAGAGGACTTCTAACAAGAATATAATGTCGAACTGGGATGCAGAAGCAAAGCAGAGAAAGAAGCGAGCTGCCGGTGAAGGGGCACCAAGCGGATTCAGAAATTTAAAACATCAGAACAACTCCTTGAAGTTCCGTGGAGCAGAACGAGCGCCAGACATTCAGAGTCTTGTAGTCCTCGATCCGAAGACTGGAAAACCAGTGGCCCCAAAACTTGCCACTGCTGAGGTGGCCTCGCGACCAGCACCCCAAGCAAAGACAATAACGCCGGTCGATCCGTCTGGAAATATCCAGGCCGCATATAGTCGAAGGACGCCTCCTCCTGCAGCACGAGAGAGGACTGTGACACCTCCTTCTCCAGATCCAGTGCCATCGATAGCACCGCCAATTGATACTGCTGGACGTCGCGCTTCAGCGGCTGCTGTTCCTTCCAGTGCCATAACAGCTTCGACTCGGCCACAACTGCAGACATCTCGTTCCGCTTCTTCAGTGCACACTTCTAATTTGGCAGGTCCACCTATACCTTCGGCTACCTCTACATCAAGTGGAATACACGATGCATACTCCAGCAGAGCACCGCCACCAGTGTCGCCACAGCGCCCTCCATCACCACCTCCGGAACCGAGATCGTCACGTCCTGGGGATGACAAATGGCAAATAGAGACATGCAGATACTGGCTGGCAGGAGATTGTCTGTACGATGAAAGAACCTGCAGATTCGCCCATTGGCACATTGGCGAGAAGCAGCTGGACTTCAGGCATGTGCCGAACAAACAGAAGACTTGCTACTTCTGGAAGAGAGGTGGCTGCAGGAAGCCGGAAGAACAGTGCAATTATGCCCACCGCGAGACAGGTATAGATGCTTGGGCACCGGGTCAAACTGAGCCGGCTGCAAGGAACAGCCACATGCCAAACGATCTTAGCGGATCTAATGCCCACTTACCTGCGAAAGCCGTAACCTGCTACTATTGGAAGCATGAGATATGCAATAAGCCAGACGGAGAGTGCAAATTCGCGCACCACGATACTGGCGTTGTTGCTCCTCCGCCTGGAGGTTTTAAGAAGGGCTCCAGGCAGAGCGATGGCTTCAATGCTAATGAAATTCCTTTGGGTGTCCGACCTGCAGAGGAGTTCTCGAGCGTTACACAATATGCACAAGCACCGCTGCACATACCCGCTGCAAACGCTATTTCGGTTGCACAACAACCTTCGACCGACCCAAGGCTGCGCCAGGCGAGGATCTCAACGGATGTGCAAACATCACAACCGTCAGAGGCCTTACCAATGGAATACACTATGTCCCCTGCTCATATTAGTAACAATACCATGAACCAAGGTTATGACGGTGCTTTGTCAAAAGCAAGCTCAATGCGGGTCGACTCTGCTCAACGCCGACCAAGCCTGCCAACAGTGACCGTCAAGGCAATGCTAACTCTGTTATTTGCACCTAACAATCATCCGATCTCTGACCATGTCAGGCTAGAGACGTCAGAGCCAGAAGAGGTGGCAAGAGTCGCTGGCAAAGAACCAACCTTACGTGTAGATAGCGTGGTCATGGCTGCCGATGTCGAGGACCTCCTTTGGGAAGAGAAGATACGCCCGCTTCAGCACGCTTCGGGTGGCATCGCTCCCTACACAGACGGTGATGTTGATGCTCTCACGGATCTGTGTAAGCTCCACGCATGCGGTCTGATCGCAAGACCCGATGGCTATAGCTCAACCATGCTCATCTATCCAAGCAATGCCGAGGAGTGGAAGTTTGTCGATCAAGATAGCCCCTCTGTATCAGCAGAGTGCGTTCTCCGTTTCCGGATCTTCCAGCAGTTGTCTGCGCTCGACTTCACCTCCTTGGCATCCCTGCCGGATGTCGACTCTGAAAAGCCACAGCACATTGCACGTATCGGAGAAGATCTTGCGATGCTTGATCGGGAGACCTTTCTTCATGGTGAGATCAAGACAGTATTCTTGATGATCCCACCAGGTGACGAACTCGAGGTATACAGAGCATTCTTCCATGATCTGGAGTGCAAGGTATACCATTCTGGAACGCCTGGAGCGTGGGAATACTTCAAGAAGAAGAACCAAAAGCTGGCAGTATTTCTTCACGCAAGTGTGCCAGTGTGGCGGGTGCCCGACCTCCATCCTTTTCTGGCATCCAACAGCGCTGTATTCTTCTCGGTTGGGCATGATCCGCTTGCGACTCCGGCTGAACCGAGCTCTTTTGATCGCAGCTGGACTCGATTGTTCCCACTCGGCACTGTTCTCTTCATCACGGACGACATCCTCGTATATCGCCCAGAAAAGGCAACGGAGATCATCAACACTTACAACAATGCGCACAAGTACAAGCCGGAGGGCGGCGAGTTCTCGAAAATTGCTACTAGACCAGGACTCAAGGCTTTTTTGATGAGCATCGCTTCAAGAACGTCAGATGCACGCTACAACGAGCTCTACAAAGCAGTCTGCACTCTATGTCCTCTTGCAGACGAAGACGAGGATGGCTCAGGCAATCCATTACCGGATTCTAACCTGATTTCTGTCAATCCGGATCTGCTTCCAAGTTTCGAGGGCAAGTGGGAGAAGGACCCAGCAGCAGCGACTAACTTCATGGTGGAATGGTTTGCTGGTTGGGCAGCCTTGAACGCGACGAGATACAGGAAGTTCATGGTCTGCTATGAGGCGAGCGAGGATGGTGAGGTCAGCATAGACCCAGCTGAATGGACGTCCAAGTATCAGCATATTGGAGTCGTGTCTGCCCAGCAGGCTATTGCGCAGTTTTATAAGGCGAGGGATAAGAAGCGGCAGACTGGGGTGTGGTAGCTGTGAAGATAGCCGTAAAGCAGCACTTCAGCGCCGAAAGACGAGCCGATATGACCCTTGCACATGCCGTACTGAAAAGCCGTCGATTACCGACGTCATACCTTAAAGGTGCTCTATAAGAGTCGAAGTATTAATGGAAGAATATTCGAGCAGACACTTCGCACACTCCAGCAATCATCATGGATCAAATAAGACTTAAACAATCCTTCCCACCCGACACCACAGCATCAACACTAGACCTTCCAGTCCCAAAGTTAGATCTCGACTTCCGAATGTCCGTATCCTTGAATCCAAAAATCTCATTAGGAGAATCCGGACCGTGGGGTACGCGAAACTGGATCTCATTTTCTGGAGGAGTCTGGACCGCGTCTTGGGGCAAAGGAACCGTTGTCGAAGGAGGTCAAGATTCTCAAGTCGTGAATCCGGAAAATTTGTATACTTACGTCGAGACGAATTATCTTTTGAAAACTGATGATGAGCAGCCGGCATATATTGCTGTTAAGACTACGGGGTGGAGGACTGGATCTAGAGATGTGCTGGAGAGGTTGTTTGATCCGGTAAAGGCGGATGGGGTTGATGCTAGTGAGTATAGTTTTCGACTTAACGTGAGATTGGAGACAGGGGATAGTAGGTATGCGGAGAAGTTGAATACTGGGATGTGGGTTGCTTCGGGAGCCAGGAGGGGGAAAGAAGGTGAGTTCGCTGCCTTTTGGTGGTTCTGTATGAGGTTTCCGAAGATGATGCTGATTTGGAATTCCAGTGATTTATGACGCATATCGGGTGGTTTGATTATCATAACTCGAGCTGGAGAGCTTGGATGAGCATCATTTTCCAATGCAAGGTATAATTCTTCCTATGAAGAATGCTGAAGTAGCTCTGGACTCATCGGGCTGGCGAGATGGAGTCTGCGAAAGGCTAGCTTGTTCTCCAGTCCTTCCCCAGCAAGTGACAAATTCAAAGATTCTGGTCAGTATTGCAGGTGGTACTACAAATTAGACTTGAAACTGGCCCCTTTCGACAATCATTCTTGGCTCGATGGCTCAGTCTGTAAGTCGCTTTGTGATCAAGCGCTTGACACCAGCTATTTGTGGCGCAGTGCTCATGTCAGTAAAGATGATGCGCAGGGTGGGCCGTATAGGAATAGGGACTGCTTATCGAGCCAAGGGCGATTGTTTTGCCTCTGCCCTGCATTTTGTCCATTCTGCCCGACCCATGAATGTTGATGTTTACGACGCCATACCGGGTTTGAGTCCATCTTCAGCTCCTACGGAAGCTTGCGAGTTGACTTCAACGCAATGCTGAAAGTTGCTGAAAGTGTTTGAACGCCGCTGAAGGTTGGTAGGCCGAGGGGCCAATGTGAAGGTCACTAAGAACAGCCCGACTTTCGAAATCCAGGCAAGACCAGTATGCAGGCAACTTTGAGGCTTTTCTCGCTCACAGGATTGGACTATAACCTAGGCAACGTCGCGAGCTCGGAGATGAGCACTGCCATGTCATTTGTCTAGCCCATCTTACCATGTTCGCGGTTCAGCGCCACTGGGACAAGCTCAGTGATTGCAAAGCATGAAGCGGTCAACCGAAGAGGTTGCCATGTCTGCGGCTTTGTTGCACATTTCTCGGCACAAAAGAAAACTCTCCTGTTTGTGGATATCTTTGCTTTTTAGAGTACAGGTACCTCGCTCTTATCTACAAATTCGTGCCCATCCCGTCTATTATCGCATGAAACCCACATATCGTACTCGCGTCTAGAATGGGTTGTCCTCGGGTGGGATCTCGGTCACGAAGTAGCCGCCGATGAAAGGGAGTTTGGAGAGGATATCGTCCTTGACCTTTGGCACGGAATCGAGGAAGAACACAGCGCCAACGCCTGCAGCGAGGCCGAGAGCACCGGCAACAGAGCCGCTGAGATAGATTAGCACTCCTGTTGTTGAGTATACAGGCATTGCGAACGTACAGATACATAGCCTTCTTAGCATTTACGCCATAGATGTGTTTCGAGATCTTGTACCTGCGCAAAGCGTAAGAACACCAAGTGCTCTCTTTCCTGATATATTTCATGATCTTACTGAGGTCCATATTGCGACCTGAAGGTCTCGTACGGGACGGGTTTACGCCATGGGTGAGTTCCTGGAGCGCCGCTGCGATACCATTAGCATTTGTCCTCGCTCTGCGCGGCGTGCATGTGCGCATACCTCTTCCAAAGACCGGCACCGCCCTCCAGGGACGGAATGGTATTTCTTAATCTCAAAGTGGCCCTCATTGTGTGTGATGTGTGGTGTCAATGGCAAAAGCTCAGAGGATCGGAAGTCGATGGAGTTGACGAAGAAGTCCCAATGCCTGGCCAATCACATCCCCAACGTTGTTCACAAGGGTTTCGCCGTTTCGCCTAGAACCCGACCCATACCACACAGCTTTAGCTAACGACTTGCGACTTTCAATGCCTGCTATACATGATTGAGCCTCGCTGAAATAGATCACTTGGCCTGCTCCCGACGTACGAGATGGTCCAGGACAGGTATTGGCGGCGAGGACATGGAACATACGTCCAACAGCTCCTCGAAAGTCACCGGTATGTGCATGTGCAGCCTACGACAGGCACCCAGGATGCGAAAGCTGTATCACAAAGCACAAAACTGAGTATCGCACACAGTCGAGTATCATGACCCGTCCGGAGTGTTTCCACTTGTCTCGCGCGATATTACTGCGCGTTTGCCTCTGCGCAATCTGAATTGGCAGTCACCGCCTCGACCATTGCGCCAGATCAAGTCGCTGCATGTAGATTTTGTGCCAGACAAGTATACGCAAAATCACCTTCGACCACCTGTATCGCGGACCGACTCCGAAGATCCTCAGAACAGCCTCGATATCGTTCGAAGCGGTGCCAAAAATGCAGCAAAGGAGCGAAGACACCAGATTCCTGGCTTCAGAACGACACCCTACTTGAAGATCTATGTTCTACGATGCGATGATAAAGAAGCCTACAAAGATAGTGATCGCAAGAAGATCCGGGAGTGGATCAGAGAGAATGCTCAGCCGGAAGGCAAACAGAACCACGATGCATGCGAGTGGTTGATCCTCCATGTGGTCATTCCAGACACTATCGCCGCCAGTGAGCCAAGATGGCGTGAAAGTAGCAAAGATCCTGATGATCTGAAAGAACGCAAAGGTGGCAACAAGCTCATTGGCAAGAGCACGCGTACAGTCTTTGACAGACTACGTGCAGATTTCAATGAGTCCTCGAAGTCTAGTATCGATCGAGTCGCACAGCTCCGGATACCTAAGAAAGAGGCACCGGGAGACCTGCTACCTACGCCTGCCGTTGCACAGACACTCGAAGAAACATCTCAAGAACGAGAGAACGCATGGAGTGACCTGATCTCCAAGCTGAAAGCGCTTCTCCTTGGACCATTCGATAGACGTGTGCGCCAGTATGAAGCCGATATTGCGGAGCAAGAATCCCGGCGATCGTTACCTGGCTGGAACTTCTGTACTTTCTTCGTACATAAGGAAGGCCTGGCCAAGGCGCTGGAGAGCATTGGTCTTGTCGAAGACGCTCTGGCTATCTACGACGAGCTTGCACTTGGCTTAGAAACTATTCTTAGAGAAATGGCGGTGGGCCAAGCACAAGGGACAGCAACGACGTTTGCACCGTATACTGATGATATCAAGCAGCGTATACGAGGCCCGCCACAACCAGCTACCAATGGAAACCACAGGACAGCTAGTGACGACTCTAACTATGCAGGAGCCCTATTCGACAAAGACTATCGCGAAAAGATTGTGAGGAGTAACATTTCGGTCTTCGACTTCTTGAGCTATATTTTCATTCGACAAAAGGCATTGGTACTGCGATTGGCAAATGCGCAGTCCGCTCGAGTGGCATTAGGCGCAGCACGCGAAGGCGGCGAAGACTTGGTTCTCACTTCCGAGCTGTGCTGGCGGGCTTCAAGCTTCATCCACAACTCCGCTCGGACACTACGAGAGGACCTCATCCAGGGCCTGCAGAACGAAGATCGTGAAGCCAAGACACTCGAGATTGAGAGTCTCGTGGGGTCATGGACTTGGGCTGTTGCAAGTCAGATTCTTGCTGACACAGCAGTACCTGCGCTGATGGATTTGACGAAATCAGGGGTTCAGAACCCAGCCCAATTGACGAATGGCACCCTCAAGCGTCCTGCGCTCAGCATGGGACTGGGTGCTAATACGCATCCACAGCGGACTTCCAGCTTGCCAGACTCGAAGGCAGCTGCAGCTCTGATTCGCCCTCCTACCAGAAATCTTGCCCTTGACGATACCGCTTCTGTGAGCAGTGACGGACATGGTGATTCCACTAGAGTCGGCGGTCTGCCAGGCCAAGCCGAGCTGGCGACTTATCGCGCTGAGCTGATCATGATGCGGCGCAAAGTGCTAGAGCAACTCGCTTGCAGGCGAGGCTGGTATGCAGGGTGGGCTTTCGCCAAAAATGCCAAGCAGGACGCCATGAAGGAGGTCGACCTTGATGACACCGTCCCAGAGAGTCCGGGTGTTGAGGATCAAGCGCGTACAAGCCAGGTTTTGGGACCAACATTGATCAAGCCGCTGGAGTCCGAGGCCACTTTTGAAGCTGAATATGAGAGCTTGACCGAATCGGCTATCAGGCACTACTTTACAGCAACGCAGGGCAATTCCGCGAGGGTGCTTCTTGGTGACCTCGCCATGCTCAAATGCCAGCAAGATGACTACCTTACTGCGGTGACGTACTTCGAAAGCATCCTGCCGCCCTACAATGATGACAGCTGGGACTCGATGGAGCTTGAGACCCTAAGCACATATTCGTACTGCTTGAAAAGACTTCTACGCAAAACTGAGTTCGTTCAGACGGTGCTTGCCTTGCTGGCGAAAGTCTGCGCTAAACGAAGAGAGCACAGATTGCCACGAAATCACACACGTGCGATCAAGCCGTCTAGCCTTGAAGACATAGAGACGGCCGGCATGTTCGTTGAAGCTGCCGATACGTCTGAAGAGCTTCATGAAGATGTAACGCAGCCACTGAAGAAGTTCTTCAGTGACGTCAAGCTGGACCGCGAGATCAAGCACTCTGAGAGCTCTGACGCCTTCAGTATCCTCCTGAATCTGCGACAGGTCCTCGACGATGACATGAATTTCGATGAGGCGAAAGTGCGTTTGGTCAGCGTGAATGATGCGACACAAGAAGTGTGGCTCTCGAACTCTGCACCCGTTATGCTAAAGCCAGGACTGAACCAAATTGAGCTTCGAGGGAGCACGGTTTCGTATGGCGCCTACCTCATCGACACGATCGTGCTTCGAGCCAAGAAGTTACGTTTTGTCGAAGAAGTGCGAGCGAAGCCTGATCCTACTCCACTCGGCATCACGGTCATCGCTCCCACGACAACCATTAGGGACTCGTCAAAGGCACCGCCCTTTGTGTTCCTCTGTCCGAGAGAACATGCTTTTGATGCGCAAATGAGACGGTCTAGCGACATCCACATCGACAAACCGCGCCACTTTGAAGTTGCACTGAGCGCAGGACAGAATGAGATCAGTAGCATCGCGATTCGACTCAAACCTGCCTCTGCAGGCCTGCGCTTACATCTTGCTGACGCAAAAGCTGATGGACTTGCCATTCAGGCTGGAGAGAACAGACCTGGGGTGATTGGGCTCGCAGCATTACATACTGGACAGCAAGGGACAGTCACCGTACCCTATACGACTGAGCACCTTGTGAAAGATATCATGGTGCGGCTGGAGGTCGAGTACACCACGGATGATGGTACCTTCACCTTCCTGCGATCTGGGAAGTTGCCCAATGAGCTACCTCTCGATGTTGACGTCAACGACATTTTCCAACTAGATACGCTGTTCTCGAGCTTCACTGTTCGCACGACGGTTCAGACGCCGTTCATTGTGCTGGATGCGCAGCTGGATGCGTCTCCACTATACGCGGTAGAAGCACCGCCAGCGCTTCCATTGCCACTTCCGGTATTCCAGTCGCAGCCAATGGATCTTGTGTACAAGATAACGCGCGCTGTCTCTGAAAAGAAACAGGTTCTGAAGCGGGACGCTGCGCTTGCACTTGGCGTGCGCTATCTGCCCCTCGATGAGCTGTGTTTGAGTTGTTTGCGGCAGTCGTTCGTCAAAGCTCTCCGGCAGAGTCAATTCTCCAACACGCATCGCCTCTTGGTGCCACTATTCCTTGAGCGTGCGCGACAATATATTCAAGCTACTGACCTTGAGATGGCTGCACTGATCGGAGAAGCCAAGATACCTGAATTTGACGCGATCGGCTGGAATGAGCTTATTGCCACATTGTCTGTCGAAGTTCGCCAACCTTTGGAGGATTGGTTAAGGCAATGGCATTCGGATCACAAGGTGCTTTCCCTTTCCGATGCCGATGGCTCAGTGTCACAACGGATCACCATCTCGGTTGACGTACCGAACGTCGACATGGTGTTTAGCACCGCACTCAACCTTACAGAGCCTCCTCTGTTGCCTATCCACGATCCGCCTATCCTGACGCTTGGAAGTCCTGTAAAGGCATCTGTTAGGGTGAAGCATACCGGCGATTGGAGTGCCAAAACCGTGTTTCCAAGCGTGCCTACCTTCAAGATGGAAGGGGAGAACGAATCTCCAGCGGCTTTCGTTGTCGATGTTGGTACGGAATCGGATACATGGTTGGTCGGAGGTCAGCGCCGATGTCATTTCATCCCAGAAGACGGTGCAGATCACACATTCGACGTCCTACTTGTACCACTGAGGCTGGGCCTCCAGCCATTACCAATCATTGAAGTGCAGCAGGAGTCGACAGACTTTGAGTTTGCTGAGCATACACCAGAGTCTGCAGGACCATCATGCGAAAGTCACTGCGAGACTGCTGGAAAACTTGTCCAGGTCATTCGCGATGCTAGGAGTGCAAGAGTGCACGTTCCAGAATCGACGCCGGCAACAAGCCAGTTGCCGCCATCGAGACCAGGCACAGCAACGTCCAAGGACCCTTCATGAGCGATGAATACAAAGCATAAGGTTTGGATTCAAGGCAGTGAGTCATCATTCAGCGAGCATTGGAAGGAGGGATGGGCGGAGTCAGGTTGCTGAACTTTAGTAAGAGATACCCCCAATGCAAGTCGTTTCTCACTTATTGCAAACTAGTCATTTCGATAATCATCCTGCTTCCTCGCACAGTTCAGACTTGCTGCTTCGGAGAGCTCGCATTCGGAATAATCACACAGCTCAATCCGAGGACCTGGCTCACAATGCGTTCGCTCGATCTCGTCAGCCCAGAAAGTCGAAGTCGTCAGAAGAGACCGGCCTGACGGAATTATGAGAGTTCGTCGTCGTGTGCTGTATGCCTTTGTGCAAGTCCTATTTCAGAAGGATAGCAATGGCGTGCTCAAGACTAGCTAGGCTCTGAGTCTAGGATTGGTTGACGTGTGAAGGCGAATTTATACAACTGTGGGGTACTCGAGATCGTCGGCCGCGCTTGCTTCGAGCTTGGACTTTTTAATTCAGGTCCCAGGTGGGGTCAATCACGAAATATTGTTGCCATTGTTTCCACCACAAAGCAGGCCACATTCTGACAACCTCAATTCTGCTACGCGATCTGCTTAGAAGAAACCGAAGCAATCGTCTTGCAGTACATGAAAGCAAAATCTCGCCTAAAACAGCTCTCAGAACAAATCAGCAAAGTGAGCAGGCTAGACATTGATGATGCCCTTACAACATCCTGACAGCTTGCTAACATTGCCGCTCAGATGTCAGGCCAGGACCTCGCACTGAAATTCGAGACTCTTCAGCTTCATGCTGGCCAAGATCCAGACCCAACGACGAAATCACGAGCTGTACCAATTTACGCGACCACTTCATACACTTTCAATGACTCGGCACACGGAGCAAGGCTTTTCGGCCTTAAAGAGTTTGGCAACATCTACTCGCGTATCATGAATCCAACTGTCGATGTATTCGAAAAGCGAATTGCCGCTCTCGAAGGTGGCGTTGCTGCTCTTGCTGCATCTTCAGGACAAGCCGCCCAATTCATGACCATTGCCGCACTTGCACACGCCGGAGACAACATCATCTCGACCTCCAACCTTTACGGAGGCACCTACAACCAGTTCAAGGTCTTCATGCCACGACTCGGTATCAATACCAAATTCGTTAACGGAGACGATCCAGCTGAGTTCAAGAAGCTCATCGATGACAAGACCAAGGCTATTTATGTGGAATCGATCGGCAACCCAAGATACAACATCCCAGACTTTGAAGGAATTGTGAAGGTCGCGCATGACGCAGGCATTCCGGTCGTGGTAGACAACACATTTGGTGCTGGTGGATACTTCATTCGTCCGATCGACCATGGCGCAGATATTGTTGTTCACAGCGCGACCAAGTGGATCGGTGGCCACGGAACAACAATTGGTGGTGTCGTGGTTGATGCAGGCAAGTTTGACTGGGGTACTCCAGAGGCGCGAAAGCGCTTCCCACAAATGAGCGAGCCTTCTGATGGATATCACGGACTCAAGTTCTGGGACACATTTGGTCCAATCACTTTCATCATCCGCCTGCGAGTCGAGATTCTCCGCGATCTTGGATCCGCACTGAACCCATTCGCCGCACAGCAACTTCTCCTTGGTATTGAGACTCTCAGTTTGCGTGCCGAGAGACATGCAGAGAATGCGCTCAAGCTCGCCAAGTGGTTAGAGAGCAACGAGAACGTTGCTTGGGTCAGCTATCCAGGTCTCGAGAGCCACAAGAGCCATCAGCTTGCCAAGAAGTACCTCCCGCGAGGCTACGGTGGTGTCCTATCTTTCGGCGTAAAGGGCGGTGGTGTTGCTGGTAGCCAAGTTGTTGACGGCTTCAAGCTCATCTCCAATCTTGCGAATGTTGGAGATTCCAAGACTCTTGCAATACACCCATGGACAACGACCCACGAGCAGCTCAGTGACGAGGAGAAGATTAGCAGCGGTGTGACTGAGGTGAGTTCGTTCAGTATCGATGGGAGACTTAGCACTAACATGCACTGCAGGATCTTATCCGTATCTCAGTCGGAACCGAGCACATCGACGATATCATTGCCGACTTTACACAGTCCTTCGCGAACGCCGCCACGAAGCCAGAAGAGAAGGGCGGAGACCCAGCAGTGACTGGTGACGCGAACGCCCCGACAAAGCCCGTTGTCTAGTTAATGACTTCCATCAGGTCAAAATCAGTAGCTTGAATAGCCCAAACGAACAAATAAAAATGCGTTGAGAGAACGTATGCTTCTGCCGCTTCGATTTGCACAGAATTACTCCTTGCCTCTGCTCGGAGCCGAAGATGAAGGTTGCGGGACGCGGGACGCGAGAGCGACGGGCTGCCGCACAACTTTCGTGGACAGTCTTTCACATGTCACAGTCGATCCGCTACATCATCCACGATGCGACTGCGCTTTCTTGCTTGTAGACTTGAATGTGATTGATCTTTGTGCCCTATAAGCATGATCCACTCTCGGTAATGTATGATATTCGTGAACTGCGGGCAATTCTCGTGGCGTCGGTGGGACTACTGCTTTGAGTGAGGCTCATTCGTGCTCGGCATCGGCATGCTGGTTCGCAAGATACCGAGGCGAAATCGTGAAAGCAACCAAGAGCTTAGCAGCCATCGTCACGACTCACAAGAGAGACTGAATGCGCGGACTGCCCCGGCATGGTCAAGTGATGTTCTTTTCCACATCTCTCTTCCTCTTCTCCTCTGTCCTCTACTCCTACCCTTCCTATCAATAGAGAATTGTTGGATCTCCGCCAGCAAGTAGTTTGAGCCGCAAGGATTCTAGAACGACACCACATTTCTCAGAATGTAGGTCTGGCGGTCCTCCAACAAGAATCATCGGCGACGCCGATGCTAGGCTAGCTATGGCTGACACTCCCTCTTCACTGTAGAGACGCGTCATACTCTGTATACTGGCCATCTGCGCGATCATCGTTCATTGAAGTTCCTACAGTTCTCACAACAGCTCCCACGAAAGCTCGAATCTTGATCATCCCCGTGGCACGGCACAGCAATCGGGATCGGCATCGTCATTGCCTGCAGCTGTCCGAACGAAGCTAGCCACCACATTCTCACGCAGCCACGATGGCCCCAAGCTTGCTGGCCCTCGATAATGCTGCCAAACAAGTCCTTCCTCCTCCGCCAGGAGCTCCATATTCGGTTTCAGTGCCAGGGAGCAAGCAAGAAGGCCGCAGTGCAGTGTACAGACATTGGAGACAAAAAGATGGCATCATGTACTCGCTCGACCCGTCGATCACGACCGCGCATGAAATGTTCGAACAGTCTGCGAAACGAGTTCCAACGAACAAATGTTTAGGATATCGACCGTATAACCCTGCGACTAAAACTTGGGGTAATTATGTTTGGGAGAACTATGCGCAAATTCAAGAGCGGAGAAAGAACTTTGGTGTGGGTTTAGTCGCTTTGCATGAGCAGGTGGGCAAGCAAGGGAGACAATATGGCGTGGGTCTGTGGTGCCAAAATAGACCCGAGTGGCAGATTACAGATCTTGCTTGCATGTCTCAAAGCCTTTTCAGTGTTTCGCTGTATGACACGCTGGGTCCAGATGCTTGCGAGTACATCATCAACCACGCCGGTTTGACTGCTGTATGCTCGTCTGTGAGCCATATCCCAACCCTGATCAAGCTTGCGCCGAGATGCCCGTCTCTCAAGCTGATCATCTCCTTGGACCCGCTTTCTGTCGAGGGAGAGCTTCCGGGTACATCGAAGAAGGATCTCTTAAACACAATGGCTGCTCAACATGGAATCCAGATCCATGAGATCAAAGAGGTGGAAGCAATTGGTGTCAAGTCTCCACGACCATACCACCCACCGCGACCAGAGGACACTGTCACGATCAACTACACTTCCGGCACAACGGGAAATCCCAAAGGTGTCATTTTGACCCATGCGAACGCCGTATCTGCCGCATCAGCATCTCTCTGCATTTGCAAGCAACAGACGAATGACATTATCTGCTCTTATCTCCCATTAGCGCATATCTTCCAGCGAGTCACCGAACACTCATCACTTTGGGCTGGTGTTGCCATTGGCTATTTCCATGGAAACATTCTGGAGCTTGTGGACGACTTCAAGCTTATTCGACCGACTGCATTTACTTCAGTACCACGTTTGTACAACCGATTCGGTGGAGCGATCAAGACCCAGACTGTCGAAGCTCCTGGCATTAGAGGCGCTATGTCCAGACATATCGTGGACACCAAGCTCGCGAACCTTACGAAAGCGGCCCCAGGCAAGGCCACCAACCAGCATTTCCTTTACGACCGCATCTGGGCGAGAAAGGTCTCAGCTGCTCTTGGTCTTGATCGCGCAAGGACGATGGTTTCTGGTTCAGCTCCAATCGATCCATCTCTGCAGCAATTCTTGCGTGTCGTCTTTGCGAACAACTTTTATCAGGGTTATGGTCTGACTGAGACGTACGCCATTGCTCTTGCACAGCTAGAAGGTGACTTCAGTGCTGGTAATTGCGGTGCTGTAACTCCGACGACTGAGCTTTGCCTCTTGGACGTTCCTGATATGGAATACCTATCGACCGATCTGCCAAACCCTCGTGGCGAGCTGCTCGTGCGTGGCCCGACTGTCTTCAAGGAATACTTCAAGAACCCAGAGGAGACCGCAAAGACCTTTACTGAAGATGGCTGGTTCAAGACGGGTGATATCTGCGAAGTCGATGACATGGGCCGCTTCAAGATCATTGACCGAAGAAAGAATGTCCTCAAACTTGCTCAAGGAGAATACATCTCACCCGAACGCATCGAGAACGTATACCTGGGCAACCTCCCGTACCTGGCTCAAGGCTATGTGCACGGTGACAGCTCACAAGCGAACCTCGTCGCGATCTTTGGTGTTCAGCCTGACATCTTCGCTCCATGGGTCGGCAAGGTCATCGGCAAGAATGTCGACGCGACAGACCTCAAGGCCGTCGAGGCTGCGGCCGCGGACAAGAAGGTTCAGAAGGCCGTGTTGAAAGAGCTTCAACGTGTTGGTAAGAAGGCGAAATTCAACAGCTATGAGCATGTCAGAGCTGTGAGGTTGATGCTTGAACCGTTCACGATTGATAATGAGCTTTTGACTCCGACGTAAGTTGTCCTCCTTCCGACAGATTTGTGGTCATATTTACTGACATTTTGGGAATAGTCTCAAGCTCAAGCGTCCTCAAACCGCGAAGCTGTATCGCTCGACTATCGATGAGATGTATTCTGAGATCGATGCCGAGGCTAAGCCCAAGGCAAGACTATAGTCTATGTCGATAGAAATTTTTTGTTGCTTGCATAGCAGCGGTGTTGTCGTTGTTGGATCGAATTGAACAGAATCAAGCTTGTATGAGAACGCATCCGTACAGAAGAAATAGAAATATATGTGTGTACTGTGGTCCAGCAAACAAACCAACATCTAACTTGTACGACCAACCTTCGACGCGGAGAAGATTGTATTTCACGATGTTGTGTACATGCCATCTCCTGTAGAGGATACTCGCAGAAGTCCTCGTGGTTGAACTGCTTACCAACACTCGCCTCACGATGTCTGGGCGCTCCGCGCTCCGCGGATCTCAATGCCAAGGCCACGTCGCTTTGCATGGCTGAGCTCATGACCATGAGTTCGCAGGAGAACGTCCAGTCAAGAACATGTTCAAGTCGTGGCAGCCAACGCGTGGCACTCAGCTGTACAGGGTGTGTGCTGCGCAGTACAGAAAACAAGCTTGGGATGCTCGAGGATGACGGCATGGGGTCTCTTTGTGCGATGTTGTGCCACAGCGATGTGAAGAGTCGTTCACAACCTTGAGTTGCAAGACCGTGAATGTGTAGTGCAGATGCTAGGTTGATGTGGCTCTAGAAACGCTGTTAGAAGGATACTTGTGCAAGACGAAATGATTCGCGCTTGGACGACGAGAAAGAGAGAGAGCTCCAGGCGTTTGATGATGAAACACGATCTCCCAGTTTCACAAGCGGGCCGCGGGCAACGTGCAGAGCGCCAGCGCCACAGCTTGGAACCTGTTTTGCCCTTTCATTGTTCCGACCTGCCTGCTGCAAGAGACATGAATGGGACGACATTGATCACGCGTCATGTGTAGAATATGTAGCATGCATGAATCGTTTCTTGTTTTGAGTCGTGTCTCATTCAAGCACACCTTCTGACTCTTTCGTTGTGTTTGGCACATTCCATACCTTCCCACGCCATGCGCATACCATTCACAGTAGGTGTCTGGCGAGAATAAGAACGGATACCTGCGATTCCTCGCACAGAGATTTGTCGCTTCTCGGGAACACACATCAAAGATGCGCGCATTCGATTCGAGACTGGTAGTCCTCGGGCTCCGCGTAGCACAGGCGGTATTTGCGATTATTGTGTTGGGACTTACGGCATACGGCAAGTAATCCAAACGCTCTTCTTTCCAGACCTATCATACTAACCGCTTTCTCTTACAGTCGCAAACTGGTGGTCTGGCTACTGGCACTCCTACTCACCCAGCCAAATCAACTATCTGATTTTCTGCTCCGTATGGAGTCTCCTCGCCCTCTTATACCTCATAATCGTGCCATGGCGGTTTTCGGAAACAGCCGCGCATCACAAATTCGCGATTCTGGCGGTTGAGAGTGTAACGATGATATTTTGGTTTGCGGGTTTCATTGCGCTGGCTGTGTTCTTGAGTGATCGCGTATGTTTTGGACATGTTTGTTCGGCTGCTAAGGCGGCTTGCGTATTTGCGGCTTTTGCTTGGTGAGTACAGTACGCTGGAAATGGTAGGAGGTTGAGTGGTGAGCTAATGTGGTATCAAATAGGGCTACCTTCGCTGCGACGACTGCAATGGCTGTTCTTCACGTGTTCAGGACGAGGAATGGGACCCATCGAGGAAAGGCGGATCCGAATCTGAATATGCAAGAGGGTGTCTGAGGAGATGGATTTGAGAGTAGAAGAGCTGTTGGACGTGCTTGTTGGAAGCAACGACAGGGGATATGACCTGGATGAGAAATGCCTGATATTTGTGATACTTGTGATACTTTGAGATACCATTCCGCGATCTATGCTCTATGCTGGCGTTTGTTTGTCTGACAAGGCTGGTCTAGTCAAGCCGAGAATGAAGATTCAATCTCGCTCTTGAATACTTTGTAAACTCCAGTGGTATGCCCTTGGTCTGTACAACAGGATTGCCAATCACGATAGCCGTGGTAACACTCCTACTACAGTGTGACATGGGTGAAAGTTTAGGAGTTCGGCGAGAAGGTGGCAGTGTCGGAAAATCAGGCCGCGAGTGTGTGACGTCGGTTTGTAATCCGTTTCTTTGACCACCTTCCGATCTAGAATCCTCTCTCACGGCAATCATTATCAAACCTATTCTGGGTCGCCATGCACATGTATCTTCTAGTAGTCTAACAGAGATAGGTATAAGAACCTCTTCTTGCCATTCGCCACTGCATTCGATCGACCTCACCCCTGTCTATCAACGACGTCAACATTTACCTCTACTACATCACCCACACATTCACGCATGCGGTGCCCGGAGGCTAGAAAGTGTTTGAGGACTATGTCGAGCGACGACGTCCGGCCCTGCATTTTTCGCACCGAATCGCAAAAGGATATGGATGATACGGCATCTTCAACGAGCGCATCGCATTTGAGCGAATGCCAGAATGCTTCGGAGATCGAGGACGAGGTGGCACCTGAGCCGGTATATCTCCTCACAGTACAGCTTCATGGCAAGCCGACATCGATACCTGTCTACGCCGACGATGCGACAATCCAAGAGCTCTCAGACCAAATCGCCGAAGACTTGAGCATTCCGCCTGCACATCAGAAGCTCCTCATCACACCGAAGACTGGATTGCTCAAGCCACCTTTCAAAGATCCCAGCCTCCTGATCTCTTCGATCAAGGATAAGAAGATCGTGCTTATGGGCGCGACTACGGCCGAAGTGCAAGAGCTGGAAAGCGACATCGCAGAGCGTAAGGCGAGGATGGGCCGGAGAAAAGCAGCACTACAAGCGGGTCGCAAAGTCAAAGCGAACAAGAGTCGTGACTGGCAAAAGGTGCAGGATGAGGCGCGGTTTACCTTCCACATGATCAAGCCTTTAGACTATCTTCCGAATCCTGAGAAGAGCCAGCGGTTTCTTGAGCGATTGGCGGACGATGCTGGTATCAAGGCAGCCATGCGCAATCACGGCTTCTCGGTCGGACTCTTGACTGAGATGAATCCTGCTGAACATACGACTCACGAATCGCGAACTCTTGGTCTCAATCGTAATCGAGGCGAGGTTATCGAGCTACGGTTGCGAACGGATGCCTACGATGGCTATCGCGACTACAAGGTCATCAGAAAGACGCTCTGCCACGAACTGACACACAACGTCTGGGGCGAGCACGATCAACGCTTTTGGAAGCTATGTCGCGAAATTGAAGCCGAAGTCGAGAAGAACGATTGGCGCCGCGGTGGCCATTCAATCGGCGGCGAGGAGTTCTTCAATCCTGACGATGAGGGCGAAGATGAAGAAGCAGACCATGGTGGCTGGGAAGGTGGCGAGTGCGTTCTTGGTGCATCCACTTCGAGCAGTACCGCAGACCCTTCTGGCGAGCCTCTCAGCAGAAGAGAAATCATTGCGCGAGCAGCAGAGGAGAGGATGAAAAGACAGCGGGATGCCAAAGATGCGAAAGATGCTTCGGCGAAGTAATGAGGTTAACGACCAGCAAGTGAGCGATACTGCATATTTGACTATTAGCGAGGTTTTGCATATGAGATACCCAGACGTCCCTTCTTGGAAACAATCGAAAGGTCACGAGAGCATGGGCAGGAGTTCGTCGTTACTTGTACATAGCAAGGCACAAAGCATCGAGATCCGAAAGTGATCGTGAATATAACCTCCTATCCATGATTGTATATTCCACCATTCGCCAAGGGATTCCTGTGGGTGAGCTTTCCGTTGGCATGTGAGATGAGTGATGGGCTTTTGAGTGAGGGATCTCAGCTGTGCTTCACACTCATTCGGTCATTAGCTCCACTTTTCTGGTCTCTTGGACTTATCCTTCCAACACCGCACAACCTCTTTAGCACCGCACACCACTTGATAGCGGCGCTGTCTGCGGATCATCAAGATGAGCGAAACAGCCAATACGGACGAGCCCTCGAATACGGCTGAGCAAAACAGCAAAGGCGGCAAGGATAGAGTACCAACGGCACCGATCTCGATCACGAAATTCTCACGGCAGATCCGTGGCCTTACGTCTACCGGGCACGCTGCACCTGGCCGAGCGCGCTCGACCGCAGCAACTATGCTTGGTGGTCCACTCATGGTGGCCGATGCAGGCTCAGGCGCGCACCAGACGTTGCCTTTGCATGAGCTGACGTCCAAAAAGCATCGCGAACAAGGTATGATGTTACGAGGCAGCAAGCATGAACGGGACAATGATGCTGATCAAGTTGCCAGACCGCCTTGCCTTCACGCCGAAGGAAGACCACGCGTTGCGTGGACATCGCGAAGATACTCGATACGATCCTATCAACGAGGCCGATCTTAAAGAGATCGTATCGCAGTACTTGAAGGCACAAGGTGTTTCTGAAGATCGCCGTTCATAACAAGACCCCAGGTATTCCAACCGCGAGATTGAAGAGCAGGTGCGCCAGCGCATCAAGGAATTTGAGGTTCCGGAGGCGAAGGAACACAAGAACAAGATTGTCGAGAGCGGGAAGAAGCAGAGCAAGCGTGATCCAAGGTGATGAGATGATGCGACGTCGTCGACGACAACGTTGGCGCGGTAGACTGATGCGATGTCGTGATCAGATGTAATCGAGAATTGGCCCTGAAAGCGAAGGAAGGCGGGGACAGCCGCAGTGGATCGTAAATCCTCAATACCACGTGGATTAACAATGCAGTGCATCTGTTCAATGCCGCGAAGCTTCGATGGACGGCGACCGGGTAATGCAGCACATGGTGAACAGAATGTGAAGCCGCTTCTCGAGACCTAATGGTGCCCGCCAAGAGATAGAGAAGGATGCGCTTGGCACGACTGGTCGAAGGAAGCCGCGCTGCTTCCTGTGCCCTGAATCCATTAAGGCAGGAACAGCAATTCATACCCCTGAAGAACATCTCGAGGAAATGGTATGACAAGATCCAGCAATGCATATGGCGTCTTGTGAGTACGCAAGTAGTCTCTACTTCTATTTTCGAAGAAATAGGCTCGGCGCTCCAAGACGCAGACCACTCATCGAGACATTTTGTAGCCTGGGACGTGACATTCGGGCCCGAGATCAAGTCGAACAGCAGTGACTTTTGTCCAGCGACCGGCGAAATGCTTGAGGACGTAGTTGAAATGGATGGCCTCGGCAAAGCCATTTCAGTCTGATGATCCACAATTAGACACTGCGTTGCGCTTTCGAGCTTGGCAGAATCCTGCTCATCTTGGCCATCGTCGTAGTCGTTTTCGGACAGATGTCTGCCCGTCTCATAGCAATCGCGACGTTCTTGCTAACAAATCGAGCTGTGTTCCGTACAATATCGATCGAGGGCGAAGCTGGGAAATTCTTTAGGGCAGGAAATTGCACCAGGTCTTTCCAAGCATCACGCTGATATTGACGTTGTCGATATAAGACAAGACAGGAACAGTGAGCTTGCCTTGCCCAGTATGCACTCACGAGCAGGCTGTTGCAAACCCGACTCCTCGGACAGCGATTCGGCATCCGAAATCAAGACAACCGTGATGGCGTCTTTACAGCATCAGGAAATCTCCAGCAGGCAAAATGAAAGGCAATGGACCACATTGACACAGGAGGAACGACTGAAGGCGGTCATTGCAAGGCACCTCGAAGATCTGACGGCACAGTACATCGAAGCCACAAATAACCGCGACTGGGACCATGTGATCTGGCGCATGATGACCAGGTCGATAAGGACCACCATTGAACATCCGGGGCTCCAAAGTCGTGTTACTGGACCAGAAGCGCATTTGGCGATAGTCAAACAGATTTTTGACGATGACTCAACCACCGAGATTGTTCCGATCACCATTCGTGCCACCGTACATGATCCCGCTGTTGCGCCAGACGGGATTGGGCGATGGAGGGCGAATAGAGAACCAAGTTTTGCTGAGGTCTGGCTCGTTCTCAGTGTCACTGGTGTCCATCCAGGCATCAGCAGAGAGAACGTCACAGTCATATACTGGAGCAGGGCCGGAAATAACTCGAGAAGTCCGGTGAGCAACCCATTGCAGTCCATTCCTGCTCTTGTGCAGGTCTTTGCTGACGAGCATTAATGCTAGTGGTTGATGACAGGCTATGAGGCCTTGAACGGCAGAGCGGCATGTTCCTGAGGCCAGTCTGAAGGACCATCGAATTCAAGGACTGCTCGACTTGGCCTGCTCTCGTTGTTGCTGCTTGCTGGCACGCTTCTTATGGCCATTGCTGGTAATGTGTTGCTGCCATTGATTTGGCGTGACACTTGTGACATCGCATACCGAGCAATACTGCTTTGCCCAGTCTTCAGGTTTCGTAGCCAGATCGTCACGTTTTGGCTGAAGCTGTTCGGCAGCAATATTAGACAGCGAAGCAGGCGCGGGCATGTCCTCGGCGCGCAGAAATTGACCTGTGAGGTTTAAGGCTGGCCGTACGACAGTATCTTCATACCTGCTCACATCTGAGCCGTCCAGAAGAAACAACTTATCGTTTGCACCAACATCTGCAAGGGCGTTCAATAATTTGATCCTGATCCATCGAACTTGACGTTTCGAGTATTGTCGTGTCGCTGCTTGTGTCTTCTCAAGAGAGGCACCATGTAACTTGAGCAAATCTTGCGCAGCCGCTTCCCCACTGCGTCGTGCCTGGACGTAGTCGATGAATTCCTTGTAGCCGATGCTGACCCATATTCCCTTGCTTTCGTCGATGGACGTGCCTTTTGCCTTTGCTTCCTGAGCGACAGTATCCAGGGTCTGCACTTCGTCCAGAAGACCCTGCGCAAGCATTTCATCGACTCGCGCATCGAGGCGAGTTCGGAGTGCTTGCTGTTCAGCGTGCACCCAGAATAGCAAAGCGGGAAACCGCATCTCCGCTCCTTCCATGGCCTGCTCAAATCGCTGTTCAGCGTAGATGTCCGAAGCTCTCTGCCCAGTCTGGAAGTAGATCTCCAGGCTTCGCTGTATTTTCCGCCTATCATTCGGATGCCATCTCTCAGCCATGACAGGATCGATCTTCTTGAGCTCTTCAAGCAAGACTTCCGTCGGCTCCTTCAATATTGGCCACTTGTCCGAGGTGTCCGCGAGGAACTCGCGCTCCTCTTGCGCATCGTCACTCTCCGCCAAACGGTCTCTAAAGAGCAAGCTTTGTGTGTAGTAATGTGTCCCTCCGACGAGTATCGGCAGTCGTCCTCGCGATCTGATATCGTCAATGACCTTGAGGGCTTTGCGTACGAAAGTGCCCACCACCCACGTCTGCTCTTGCAATCCTATACATCCCAGCAAGTGGTGTGGTATTCCTTCTTGTTCTTGGGGTGTGATTTTGTTGGTAATGATCGGAAGGCCTTCATAAAGCTGCATTGCATCTCCGTTGATGACTTCGCCATTGTAGCGCTTGGCGATTTCAACTGCCAACTGCCTGTTGTGATCAGATTTGCACCGTGGAGTCACCTACCTTGAGTCGCGACCTACTTGCGATTTTCCCGTACCCGTTGCGCCGATGATGGCGATTAATGGATTACGCGGTGGAATTCGCGTCATTCTTGACGTGGTGCTCAGCAGTCTACCCAGCGGAGGGATGAGCATTACATTATTGGGATTATTGCTAACGCGAACTCGTTGCTTTCGAGGAGGGAAGCTAGAATTGTAAGGCGCGGTGAAAAGTCGGCTTCAGACGGCGCTACCACATCGCGTGATCGTCATCGACTCGATAGATTCTTCGAAGTATCACCTAACTTCACGATCAGATATACATTTGTCAGAATTCCTGGCAAAGAGAACTTCTAGAGAAGAATTGAAAATGCCAGACCAAAAGCCCCCAAGCATCAAGACCACCAACCTCTCCTACGCCTTCCCAGATGGCAGCGAAGGTCTGCAAAAAGTCAATCTAGATCTACCAGCAGGAGCCCGATGCCTGCTAATTGGCGGTAAGCCACCTTCACCTTCAATACTTATTACACGGAGTGCTAAATCCTCAGAGCAAATGGTGCGGGCAAGACCACACTGCTCCGCCTCCTGTCCGGAAAACGCATGGCCCCAGCAGGAACCGTGAGCGTAGCAGAGATTGATCCATTCGCGACAGGTCTGGAAGGCGTGACTTATCTCGGACTGGAGTGGGTACTGAACCCGATCGTGAGAAGCGATATTTCTGTTCCTGAATTGCTCAAGTCAGTCGGTGGAGACCACTACCCTCAGCGTCGTGACGAACTCGTCAAGATTCTGGATGTGGATCTCTCGTGGCATCTTCATGCCGTATCAGATGGTGAGAGAAGACGAGTGCAGCTTTGTATGGGACTTCTGAGACCTTGGACGGTATTGCTACTCGATGAGATCACCGTGGACCTGGACCTTCTATCTCGACACAACTTCTTGCAATTCCTGAAGAAGGAAACCGAGAGTCGAAGCTGCACGATCGTGTATGCTACTCACATTCTGGATAATCTGGCAGAGTGGCCTACTCACCTGGTGCACATGGCTTTGGGCAAGGTCAAGAAATGGGGACCTTTGGATTCATTTGAGATTCCGAAGACGGATGGTGGAGCTGAGGGAAATAGCCGCTTGGGCCAGCTAGTGATGGTATGGTTGAAGGAGGACCTAGAAGAGCGTGGTCCGCGGAATGCACGTGGTGCTGAGGGACTTTCCTACATCAACCATACGGTGAACAAGGGAGGGTATGGGCAGGAGAAGAGGCCCGAGAAGTGAGGCAGAAGTGGTGTGTAAGTAAGGCTGGAGCTGCGTTCAACTGTAGTCTAGACCTTTGACGGGGAGTTCGCGGTCTTCACAGCGGATATTAGCGCGGCGTTCAACATGAGGCGGTAGAACAAAGTATGCAGAAAAGCATATTGTGATAGATTGACTTGGCCACTTGATCACAATGCCTTAATCTGGTAGTTGCATATGTGCCAGTGAAGGCATTCGGTACTGCCTCTCTCTCGTTCATCGACTGCGATCTGTGCGAGAGCATCCCCAGGTACGATCAATAAGATTGATTTCGTGAGGCTGGCATGGACATGCATTCTGCTCAAGGGTGAACCATGACTGACGCATGTGCCTGCAGTGCATGGCATGGGCATGGGAGCACACGGCCGCCTTTCGTGGCTTGGTCGTAGAAGGCGACCACCAGCTGCAACGGAATCATATTCCGTGTGTTTCCGAGAGCTGAAAGTGAAGAAAGTGACTTTCTAGTGCTTGAAGTGCCTCTAGGGCAGAGTAGGCTGGCATTCACCCATGTTCAGCTCGTGATGAGTATGGTAGCTATGCGGCCTGTCTACGGCTTTCCACAAAGTCGACAAAGTCGAAGAAGCTCTTCTTGTACCTCCTCACCTGTGTTGTGCGGTTGACGGTCTGAATGCCGAAGTGAGCATCATAGTCACCGAACTCCCAGTTGTCCATAAAGCTCCAAGCAAATGCACCTATCCACTCGACGCCATCCTCCCAGATTGCCTTCAGGCCCTCGTTGAGATACGACTGGTAGTACCAGCTTCTTGGACTGTCGAATTCCTGATGATCTTGAGTCAAATCTGCCTCACCGGCTACTGGAAAGCCAAACTCTGTGACAGCGACAGGATGTCGAAATGTGTTCCAGAGATAATTGAGATATGTACGGAAGTACGTGGGCGTGATGTATACGTATGACTGCGAGCCATAGCCAATATTCCATCCTGTGGTCGTGTTCGTATACTGCTTGACACAGTATGGTCGGAGTGGATGGCTGATGTTCGCAGCACAGGCAGCAATACCGTCGTCTGGAGGTGATACCACTGTCGCTGTGTATGGCTGGATAGAGAAGAAATCCGCAGTACCGTTGATGTACGCTAAGTCGTCCCCAGTCAAGGGGACGTAATCATCAATAGTGGAGGTGTACGAAGAAGGGTAATCTTTGCCAAGGAAGATGGGATTGGCAAAGGTCGCCAGCTGGAATGAGTTGAAGTGATTCGCAGCATCGACATCGGCACTGTCTTGAGGATCTCGCGGTACTCCAAAATTGTCGTTGAAGGTCAAGGAGACCTTACCAGTGCCTTTGATCTCCTCATGATAGTAGTGGTAAAGGCGAGCATGCGCTTTGATAACAGCATCGATAGACTTGCCGTTTCTCGCACCAAGCAGTGGCTCGTTGAAAGTCCACCAAATGGGTACCCGGTCTGCGAAGTGTGCCATCACGATCTTGCCATAATTGACAAAGGCGTCCTCGAATGAGACATTGTGGTACGACCGCTGATATCCTGAGTCAGTATAGCCGATGCCTCCAGTAGCCGGTAGAATTGAGATCTCGGAAATGTTTGAGTAGAACTGGAAAGGAGTGTCCGTATGATGCAACATGACAGCAGGTTTCATCCCTTTCTCGAGGACGAAGTCGATGAGGTCCTCGTAGTGAGCGATTCCTTGCTTGTTAACTGGAGTGCCAGGAAGAACGAATGGCAAGATCCTTGCCCATGGGATAGAAAATCTATAGTACTTGATGCCCATAGAAGCAATACGCTCGATGTCCTGTTTGTATAGGTAATAGTTCTCATTTGCGGTATAATCGTCCGCAGCTCCAGGTGTCAGCACGGGGACCGCATCAATGTGAACAGGAACCCGGCCTTCATCTGCCACTGCTCCCTCAATCTGGACAGCAGACGCCGCCACTCCTAATAGAAACTCGGCTGGAAATCGATAGCATTCCTGTAGTCCAAATGGCTCAGGCGGCGGAAGAACGAGTTCCGAAGTAGGAACTGGTGTAGGCTCTACTGTCGTGGAATAGATTCCACGTGAGAAATTCGCTGTCGGAAAGGTATTCCAGAACGCACTCCATGAAGCATTGCCATATGGACTCCCAAGATCTGTTGCGCTTGTGCTCGCATTTGGATACCAGTTACCCCATTGAGTAGTAGTTAGCCCTGGCACTAGGCTGCTGAGAGAGGCGTACGGAGGGGCAAATGTCGTTATCGTCGTTGGTGCCGGAACAGAAGTCGCTGTACGAACAGTCTCAGTTTGGGTGAAGCTGAATTCGCGAAATGTATATGAAGGCAGTGCCGTAGCATATGTATCATTCGCCGAGCATGGAAGCTTGGATGGCCCTTGAGCAGGAACGTATACCTGCTGAGCGAGAGCCTTGCTCAGACCAGCTAATAGTACCCACAGCTTCATTGTCACTGTCCTGCTATGTTCAATCGTTCTTCGCCAGGATCAGTTTGACCTTTATACTCCTGTCCACGCTGTATTAGCATAGAATAAACTGGAGACGTGCCTCCATGGCGATGGTCACTCCGCACTACGTTCCATCAAAAGAGCCGAAGATGCTACCGTCCTCCACCGGACGCGGGCAATACTACGCGGTTTGCTACTGCTCGTGGTCTCGTCATTATCCGAGATGTGGTGCGGGGGCGCATGGCTGAAGGATGAAATGAAGGACATCGTGGAGAAGATGAGAGCCCGTATGCAGTTCTGTCCGATTTCATTGGGCGTCGTATACATTGTGTATGCAGTTCAGTCGTGATTGCTCTCATGCCGAAGCCGGTACGATGGCGTTGACGATGCATTGTCACAAGATTTTGGTAGTCAGACTGGCTCTTGCTTCTTGTGTGTCGTGATTTCTGCCCAGCCGCTGTCGGCACAAAGTAGCCCGAATGGTCTTGGCCTTGAAGTGCCAGACCGACACTCTTCAACTACACGCATCGGGCATAATCCCATGGTCACACGATATCCGAGTCCGAGTGGTCTCAAGGATTGAAACTGGAATTTGCATTTGTACCTGGCATCGCCAAGAGGAAGGCATCATTACGCATGAACTCAATTGCCTCTTGACTCTCATCTACCGCCGATCAGCATATGAAACATGACTCGAACTCTCAAGGGACTCCTTGGAAACATGGTGATTGTGACGTGCATCGATGGATAGTTCTACAGGCACGAAAAGATTATCGACGACTGGATCGAATGGGATGTGAAGATAAGCAGGTACCCAGGGCAGAGTTCAATCAAGTTGAGGTTCTGCCAAAGTTTTATTGCTGCAACGTCGACTGAGAGGATTTGGAAAGATGCTGGAGAAGTATGCGGCAATGGGCATGTAAAGTATATCAGAAATACAGGCTGTGATGCTGGAGAAGTATATCAATTTGTCATTCTCTAGATCGATTCTCAGCTGAGAATTGCTAGGTAGTATCATCAGTCATTAACAATATCTCAAGTTCCTGATTTGTAGCCCGAACGCCTTGCAGTAACAATGCTCTCATGAGTCTCATGAAATGAACAGTCTCAAGGTGCCAAATGGAATACCATATCGCAAGCCCATGTCGCTCATTCTTTAATGGTTAGGGCACCCTAAGTGCCTAGAGCCGCTTTTGAGGGCCTGTGCAGTCTTTGGAGAATGCAGAAGCCTAGTATCGGTTGTGTGGCTTGTGGTGGCTCTCCTTCCACTTGTCCTCGCCCTTGCTGCCGAGAAATGCGCCTGCAAGAGCACCAAGAATGCCGTGTCCTGCTTTGTGGCCCAAGAAGCCACCACCAAGTCCTCCTGCAACAGCACCCATGAAGCCTCTCTCGCCCTCTTGTGGATTATTTGGATCGGCTGGATCACGCGTATAACCGTATGGGTTCATGGGGTCATTTGGGTTCGAGGGAGGATGTTGCTGCAAGTATTGCTGCTGCGAGTCATTGAATCCATAGCCTTGTGGAGGGGGAGCAACTCCTCCTGGTTGCTGGCCGCCGTAGGACTGATTGTGAGATTGGCCGTTGTTGTAGCCATATTGAGGCGCGCCGCTCTGTTGCCCTTGGAATTGGTTTCCGGCGTAGTCAGGAGCCGGAGGAGCAGCGCCGTAGCCTTGCTGTCCGCCATATTGCTGTCCTCCATATTGTTGCTGTGTTCCGTAAGGCGCCTGGCCGTAGCTTTGCTGCTGGTGCCCATAAGATTGCCCCTGGTAACCAGCGCCTTGCTGTGGGTAGTTGTTGTCGTAATTTTGATATCCTTGGTTATAATTCCCTTGGCCGTAACCACCACCATAGCCGCCTTGATTATCGTAGGGTCCTGACATCGTTGTGCTGTGTTTGTGCTGTGAACGGTCGAGTTTTGCAGGAAGTGTCGCACTTTGCTGCTGATGAGAGATGTGTAAGACTCAGTGTGAGAACTCAGCTGGGAGAGCAAGACAGATGTAGTGCTTATATTGAGCTCGGTCAACGTGATGAGGGGCTGAGTGATCAGTCGTCCGTTCGCACTGCCCGAATGACGCAGCTGCCGGCCGTCCCACTTTTAGTAAGTGAATGCAGCGCCACAATGGAAGAGCTGAACTTCCGTGGTACAGAAAACCTCTCTACCACACTCCATCACATTCGATGCCGGGCGTAGACGCTGTTCTCAGCCATTCAATGCATGTCGCAGTCCATCTTTGTCTGCGACACCGCAGTCGTGATGGCAAACTGGAGTTGCTGTGAATCTGTCTGCCTAAGCAGCGACGTTCTTCGAACGAAGTAACAAAGTCCGCGTGGCTTCATCACTTGACGCCACACCGGCCCGAGGGCTAAGCCTTGGCTAGCGTAGTGCTTGGCGAGGCCGATGAGGTCGTGTTCGCTATCTCCAGAGCACCTTTCTTTTTCTATGGTTGTTCATCTTCGCGCCAGCGCCTCAGATTCCATTTTAGAGCGCCACGTGCAGTTGACGTGCAGACAATGCGACAGATTCTCGTTTGGGCTACAATACTCGACTGTTTCTGTCGACCTGCAGACCATCACCAATTTTGCCCCTGGTCGCCATGCGATCATATCCCTGCATAGCTGGCAGAAATGGTTGGCGACAGGATACTTCTGAACGACCACACTTGGCAGTGCAGAACTTCAGATCATCAGAAAATCGCGCGACGCGGATCTGTATTGATGGCGATGTTCGAGAAACAGTCGACGAGCAAGTATACAATGATACTTGATGAAACTTCGTGCCAAGCGATTGTCTTTCGAAGTATCGATACTTATCGTGGCTGACATAACTCTAAGCGGTGACAGCGACTCATGCTATTGGCACGCGGTCACGCTCCTGAGCTTCCATCACCCGACATTTCTACAAGATTGGATTGGCTGGATGTTCATGTTCAGGTACCAGGAGAGAAAAGTTAGGCGCCATGGACCAGAAGTGAGGCAATCGTCTGTTGACCGCGGAGCTCACGATACAGCGGCCTCGTGCTTCTTCTGCATAAGATCACTGTATGTAGATCTCTCCGCCATATGAAACGTACTTGACGAGAGCCTGCTTTCGCTCATTGACGCAGCAGCTTAGTTTGATACCAATTCTCTGCAAAATGACGATACGACAGTCGTTGGCCCTTCTTCATTGAACAGCGCCCAAATTCCTCTCAAGCATGCCTTCCGATATCAGAGTCAAGTATATGGGGCCAACCGAATTGCTGCTGGGTTCGCCCTGAACACTGCGAGCTCAGTCGTTTCAGACAGATGAAACCCCAAGGTCTAACTCCACTTTGCTGTCTGGAGTTATGTGCCGAACTATTGCTTTGGTCTCTTGGTCTGTGCAGCCTTGAAGCAATTTGCGTGCTTCATCCTTGTGTTACTCCGCTGCGCTGCAAGCAGAGACCCTTGGCTGGCCCCGATCAAACCATATATGCAATGCCTGAAGCCCAGATCAACCAGGATATGCTGGTGAACCGCAATGCAGCCAGGCTGATGATGTCGTTCGACCACATCATCGAAAGTCTGTCTTGCTATGCGGCATCTTGTTTCGACCCTGAAGAAGGAGGCATCACTGCAAGCTCTCGGCATGTTACAATGCCAGCACGAGCTTTGGTGACTTCAAGATCGCCTGAAGGGTATTGGATCTGCTTGTCGACATTCTTCCATGGGAAGCAACCGAATGCCTCGTTTCCAAACCTTCCCTCCTCGCCGCCACTTTCACACACACTCATACCATACTAGAAGTGCAGTTCCCCTCAACTGACTTCCTGGAGGATCTCGCTTTACAATCAGGAGGTAGTTCCCTGGTCAAGGGCTTCACTATCGTGTACCCCTACCTTCGCCATACTCAATGGAGCGGCGACAAAACAATCAAGATGGGCAGCCCAACGGCTCATCGAGTGATCAGTCGCAGCAGTGGAACACGAATCAAAGAGATTCGACGAACAATAACGACCAAAATGGTTCTCAACAAGGTCAATCTGGCCAATCTGGTCAATCTGACAATAATTCTGGGCAAACAAGCCAGCAATCTCAAGGGCAGCAGTCACAAACGGAAACCGGTCAACAAGGACAGCAGACATCAGGAACGTCACAGCAGGGATCCAACAATGAACAGAATTCTGGTCAATCTTCTTCGTTCGGTCAACAAGGCTCAAATAACAACAACTTTGGAGGAACACCGACAGTTGGATCGGCACCAACGCAAACTCTTATATTGTTAGTACAGCAGACGCAAAGCTCAACTAATGGCAATCAAGGGGGGACATTTGGCGGAGGCATCGCGACAGCTAGCCCAATGCCAACAGGTGGACAGTCTGATGGCTCGCAGAGAGGAAACCAAAACGGCCAGCAAAGTGGCCAGAACTCACAGGGTGGCGACGACTCGAGGGGAGGAAATGATAGCAACGGTATCGACTCGAACCGGGGAGATAACGGGTCAAATAATGACAATAATGGAAATGACGGAAACGACAGAGGTAGGTACTTTAGCTGACGATATGCGATGAAATATCTAACATGACGTCTTTTCCAGGGAATGGCGACGACAACAATAACAACCGTAACCAGCAATATGACAACAATAGGGATGACCGACAGGATGGAGGAGGGATATCGGATGGCACCGTTAAAGGAATTGCTATCGGAGCCAGTGTCGGTACGACTTTATTAAGACGCTAACATCTCCGGATCAGACGCTGACTTCAATCACAGGTGGCGTACTAATTCTCGCCATTATCTTCTACATCTTCTGGAGAAGACGCAAGGGCGCCTCATTCTCACAGATCGCGCGGTTCAAGTCGCCATCCAACAGCACGATTCTTAGCCCACAGGCAGGTAACGACAACATGACAACTCTACCAATATACCGCAACGACCGCTTCTCTGTACGATCATCTCGCCATGACTCAGTGACCAACATGGCAAACTCAGCAGCCGCAAGGCCTCCCGCTGCACAAAGAAGTCCGCTAAGCGGACCCGAAGCATGGAAGTCCTCACATCCTCCCAAAGTTGGTTCACCCGAAGCATTACAAGCATTCAATGAAGCCAACAGGCAACTCTCACCTCCTCTATCGCAGCCACAACAAGCCCATGTGGCACCGCAAGAGAGATCTGGCTCGACCATGATGGACCTTCTCGTCATGAAAGAGTCCAACATGCAAAATCCAGGCCTCGGCCTCTTCGCTCGCCATTCAACAGACTTATCCGGTGCCAGCGACAATGAATGGCCCCTCAAAGGCGAAGGGGACTCACCAGAGGACACCCAGAACCCCGATCGCTGGAGCTGGTCAAACTCGAATGCTCCCCCAACGCCAAGAATAGTCCCGCCCAACGCCCGGGCCTCCCTTCAAAGCTACCCAGGCGGCGCAAGTCTCGCAGCATGGTTACGCAACCAGCGAGAAGATCCTCCACTTGAATCTGCTGGCAATGGGAATAAACCTCTTCTTAAGAATCAGGCCACGCAACCTCCTGTCTTGTCTCCTGAAGTGCCGACTAGAAAGGGTTCCAAGAAATATCATGCGAAGAAGGGAAGTCATGGACATGGGTTGACTGGGATGTTCAAACCGAACAACAACAAGAATCAGCCGCCAAAAATGGAGACTTGGACGCCACCGAAAGGAGCGGATTCTCCGAGACCCCGCACCAATCTCAATGGCAATACTACCGTTGAGATGACGGAGAAGATGTGAGCATCTCATCCCGTCGACGACGACAACAACACATACTTATGTACGATACATTGGTCCTAAGCGCTGGACATATCACATTCATCTCGCCGAGATACCAAGGCGACCAAGGCTGCGACACGTTTTTGACGATACGATACCCTTTGAAAGCGTTATGAGATGAACACAACAACAAACATTCTTTGAAACGGATGGGGGCGAGCACAGAACAACTAGAGTGACTTGACTTCTGTATCTGATACGAGCACTACCTATGCAACATCTTGTAGTATACGCCATATACCGATCACTATGCAAGAGAATTGTCTTCCGTGGCTGCTTCATTGACTGATGTGCTTGATCGATTGAAGGGTTGCTGGCGAGTTGATCTAGCAGTTGACAAACAACTTCCGCCCAAGATATTTCGCTTTCTGATCTCAGAAGCTGATTTCCATCAGATATCGCCCTTTGACTTTGCCTCTTACATCTCCACTTAGAGCCAAAGGATGTCGTGCTCTCTTACGGAGTTGTTCTCTCATATAGTTTTCCACCGATGCCGTATTTGTTTCCGAATGTTGGGCATAATGATGGAGGCGCCATATTGGGACCAAAGCCCATATATCCGGCTCCTCCACTACACGTTGCAACTCCTCCAGGTCTATGCACGAGACACCCGGAAATCTCTAATCTCGCACGAAGAGCCTGGGAATATTTATCTTTATATCTTGCCGCGACACACCGGGGACATGAATGTCGATGCGCTGCCACTCCTTGGAGTCGCTACCAGGCAGTACCGTCTTCCTTAGTTCGGCCAGAACGTCTCTTGCTCGAATTCCCTCAGGTCGATTCAATGCCATATTGTATATGGCAGTTGTCTTGTGTGTTCTGCGCGATACATGGAACAATATCTTGCGGCCATAGGTCCGATTGAATGTGTAATACAGCGAAATATGAACGCAGCTGGTAGGAGGTTGCGTAAGAAACATATCGATCCAGGACTGTTGGCTCCCCAGTGGTGTTCGAAACTGAGTTGTGCTTAGGCGGATGACGTTGTCTAGAGACGGAAAGACAGGATTGAATTGCACCACACGTTTGCTAGGTTCAGGCCTAACATTTGCAGAAGCGATGCGAGTAGCTCCGTACACCTGCGCCTTTGCAGGACCGGGACCTGGCAGTGTTACGACGTCTTGCACAGCGGCGGAATTGTTGTAGACAAACTTCGATAGATCGCCAGTCTGAGGAACAAATCCAAGAAAGGTTCTCCTTTGAAGTTCTGGTGATCTTCGCAGCACATCTCGCCAATGTCTGCATACTTTCTGAGCTCGTAACAATTCCAGCATATCCAAATGAAGTAGAATGCTCTCAAGTAATTCGACAGTACCGAAGACCTTGGAGCATGCCATGTTGCGCCGATTCTGTGACTCCAAATTCGTCTTCTTTCGAGACATGTCTTAGGGGTAGACCGAATGTGGTGCCTTGTATATGCTATGCGATGTTGTCGAATTGACAATATTGACTGCTTATGTGATGAGGTCACTGCATGCCGTAGGAAGCCGCAATTGAGTAAACAAGGATCAACCCTTCTTTCGACGATTTGTGAGGAAAAGAAGAGCCAGTCGTTCTTACCTGAAGTGGCTCACGCCGGGATTGTATACGCTCGCATGTCGCTTCAGACCAAGTCCTTGGCCCAAGAAACGCCGAGCTGCGGGCGCACCATGCGATGGAGTCGGCCATTCGGGCGAGCAGGCCAAGGTTCTGGAGGATATAGCGATACCGCGCCTCATGGCTGGCACAAATATTGATGTCCTCGCGCCATAATAAGGCTGAAAGTAAGCAATCAGAATTTGGGTCCATTTCTGGGTAGCTGGACATCAGTAGTAGTGAGCATGATCAGAGTTTTGGACCCGCGGGCTGGGGGCTGAGAAATCCCTTGCGACTTCTCATCTCAGGAAGCCTTTACAGGAGCCGTATCTCCTTCACACCTTGTAGCCATGGAGACTGATGGTAATATTGATGATGGTGAAATTGATGTTTGGTTGTAGGAAGTGAGTCGACGTGAGTCAAGACAGATCTGTGGAAGATCGACCAGGGTCTTCACATGCGCGTCATCCCACCAGCCCACTACAAGATCTAAACGCTCCGATCAATACACTCTTTCTTTATATCAATGTAGCTTCTGCTACCCATATTCCACCCGGAAGTCTGTCACTACCGCTATCCTCGGCAAAATGTTCAAGAAGAAGCCTACCATCAAGCCTCTGGCTCCAATACGAAGCTCAGATCGACGCAAGCTTGCAGACCAGATCATCAACGAATATGGTCTTGAAAACGATGCTGGTTCAGAGAACAGCGAGCAGACTCCAGAACAGAAGGCCGAAGCCACCGCAGCCCGAACCAGCTTACGAAACTCTTTGCTCCCCGACAACACCCAGTCAGCGCGTTTCGCTACGACATACGGTCCGGAACTGAAGCAGGCTTCAGGAACAGTCTACGTGGGCTCGCAAGATGGAGAAGAGTCGAGGATATTGTGGTTTGAGATCGACAAGCGTATAATACCTTCAGTATATACGCTATGGCGGAATCCCGACATCGTCCCATTGTTACACACACCAGACATTGTTATCAAGAAGCTGCAGGGAGGTGCAGACCTGATGACTCCTGGGCTTGCTGGCGGGCCTCCATTCCCACCACGAGCAAAGAAAGGGGCTGTGGTTGCAATCGCCGGGACAGACCGACCTTCAGTGCCAGTCGCTGTAGGTGTTTGCGAGATCGATGTGAGTGCCCTCGAGCAGGTGCGAGGAGCAAAAGGACATGCAGTCGAAAATATGCATTGGGCAGGAGACGAGCTTTGGGGCTACAGCACAGCTAGCAAGCCTGGACAACAGCCACCAGAAGAGATCGAGAGATGGTCAAAAGTGCTAGAAGAGCGAGGACTAATAGACAAAGTGCATGATCTTGCTCTGGACGAGCAGGAAGACGGTGGTGGTGTGTCGCTGGCAGCGAATGGTGATGGGGGAGGCGGAACAGGCGAGGTCCAAGCCGAAGCTAGCAAAGCACCAGGGAACATGAATGCGTTGGTAGAGACTGTTGAGGTCAAAGAGCTCACCCAGAAGGAGATCGACGATGCATTCCGGAACGCATTCTTATATGGCGTACACCACTTCAAGACCACCAACCCTGACGCCAAGAATCACGGACTGGTGTTTCCTTTGCAGCAGTCATTTGTCATGTCAACTTTGGTCCAGCCATTCCTCCCAGCCTACTCGCCTGAACAAGCGCAGCAATTGCAGGTCAAAAAGACGTCGTGGAAGAATATCAAGAAGTTTGTGAAGAGTCTCGACAAGGAGAAGATCATCAAGAGCAAAGATCGAGATGGCAACGAAATCGTCGTACAAGACATCGATTTCGACGACGCTGCCATCCTCAACTTCAAGCCTTACCGCTTGCCAAAGAAAGAGACATCAGGCGGCACCTCGACAGGACGAGGCGACCTCGCCACCGAGAAGATTGATACCGGCGATGACTCCATTGGCCAAAAGCTCCAGGTCGTAACATCCTACCGACCAACGTCCAAACTTCAACCTATCTTCGATGCCGCAAAAGGCACCAAAGCCCTCTACGCCCCACCCGAAGTCCGCGAACTCATTACAGCCTACGTCGAAAGCGAGAATCTTCTCTCAGAAACCAACAAACGCCTAATAAAACTCAACCCAATCCTCGCCAACTCCGTTTTCGATGGCTCAGGCCCTCTTGACAAAGAAGTTTTAGCCAAGGGTTCCGTTCCGCGAGACGCTCTAATCGACCGCGTCCTTCACAACATGTCAACCTCATATTCCATAATCCGTAACAACGCCGATCCTTCCACAATAAAGCCTAAGAGTGGTAGTCCTCCAAAGATCCATATCACTTTAGAAACCAGAAGTGGGAACAAGACTGTGACGAAAGTCAGTGGGTTGGAAACGTATCATATCAACCCTAAACCTTTGGCGGATGAGTTGAGGAAGGTTTGTGCGGGGAGTACGTCTGTGGAGCCTCTTGCTGGCGCGGCGAAGAAGAATGAGAGAGAGGTGATGGAGGTTATGGTTCAAGGGCCGCAGAAGGAGGCCGTTGTTAAAGCGCTGGAGAAGAGAGGGGTTGACAAACGTTGGGTTGAGGTTTTGGATAAGACGAAGGGGAAGAAGAAGTAGAAGTGATGAGCAGTTCGAGATGGGTGATCGTTTTCTGCCTAGCTAAGCCAGACATGCACCTCATCATGGTATTTCGTAACACCGTGACGGATATCAACCATCTCCTTCAGATCGCTTCAAGGATCATCACGCCCTCTTCCCAGCTCACATTCATGGACTCCTACTCCTCTCCATCATCATCAAGACTAACATCAGCCCCAAGCTCCTTCGCAGTCCTAGCCCCAGCCGTCGCTAATTCATCAGCAGCATTATTCCCCTCATCCTTCGCATGACCTTTCACCCACTCAAACCTGACGCCGCCCGGACCACGATCCCAATGCCCTCTCCTATCTTCCACGTTCGTCTCCCCATCATCCATCCGATATTCATTGAGTTTGAATCTCTCCTCCAGCATATCCAGAATCTTCTGAATCAAATCCTTATTCTCCACCGGTTTCCGCGAAGAATTAACCCAACCATTTCTCTGCCAATTCCTGAACCATTCGGTTACACAATCGATTGCATACTTACTATCGCTCACAATCACGATTTTTCGATCCTTGGGTGCGACTTCCAGGGCTCGGACTATAGCTGTAAGTTCTGCGCGTTGGTTTGTTTGTTTTGTTCCTTGGAGTGGTTCGCTGATGTTGCGTTTGTCTGCGGGTCCGAAGTAGACGCCTACGCCACCCCAAGCATTCGTGGAGCCGTTCGCGAGGGAGCTACCATCTGTGTAGATTCGTATTGCAGCATCTTTTACGGGGCGGACGACTTGGTATTTTGTGCGTTCGCGTTCTTCGCGGGTTTTGTAACGGGCTCCGTTTGTGGTGGGGTCGAGGATGATGGAGTTGTCGAAGCCGTCTTCTGCATCTGAGGGGAGAGGTGCTTCTCCTGGATCATATTCTCCTTGTTCGCCTGGTGGTGGACTGCCTTCTTGCTTGATCCCGTTGCCCTTTTTACTTTTGCTGCTCTTGAGCTTCTTCTGATCTGGCTCGCCTGACTCGACACTATCCAGGGGCACATCGGCGTTCGTGAATCGTTGCTGACCCTCTGCAACGTACTGCTCCGCTTCTGTCCGTGTCTTGAAGCCCTTATGCTTCGGACCTTTCCAACCCGTGATCTGCTCCAATACGTCCTGCCAGTTGGTGTACACTCCTGGGTTCCGACCAGCCTGCACACCATACCACTTCGTCACCTTCTGCTCTCCCATTGATGTCCCCTCATTATTCACAAAAGCTTCGGCATCGCTGAGAGATGTAAAGGATTTGAACATGGCTTTGGGAAATCCTCTCACTTGATCTAGACATTCGGCCCATGAGTGGTAAATTCCTGGCTCTTTCCCCACACGTACTGCGTAGAGCTTCAATTGTGCTTTTGAATCTCGTTTCTTCTTCGTTCCAGCTGTTTGTGCAGGCTGTGTTGTGGGCGTTGGTGTCGGGTTGACCGCGGTGAAGCCATTGCCATTGCTGCCCTCCACGTCTGCCATTTTGTGGGCCACTAATAGCAATGTAGGGTTCAGTAGGTCCTGAGATAACCTATGAATGTGACTGCTCGTACTGAGGCAACAGCTGCGTTTACTATGCCGAGTCGCGCATCGGTCCCCACGTGTGAGAGGCGCGGTGGAGAGGTTCCAATGTCTCGGGAAGCAGCGGACGAGGCGAGACACCTTCACCGCATCAAGTGTGGTCGGTATAGATCTGAGGCGGGAATGGAAGGCGTTTGAGAGAGGTTCTAGTGGAGTGAAGGGGGTGTGGATGTGTGAGGGGCGGGGGGAGAGGCAGCTAGCAATCATAGGCGGAGAGAAGGAGGTGAGAGACTACAGGCTACCAGGTCGCAGGTAGGGATGGCAGAGCCCCACGGAAGAAGCTGGCATAAGTCACATTCCCGGTCGCAAAGCCCTCCTCCTCCCAGCTCACGCACTGTGAAAGACGTGGGAGTATTGCAGCTGATGTGCGAGGGTGTGTTGATGGAGGAGTACTTGTATTGGACGAATCTTACAACACGTCTGACGCGCTGCTGCTTGGCATGAGGTGAGCTTGGAGAAGACGACATCGCTGCACACCTGACCTCCTCGCCATCTTCATAATCACAAGTCAGTCTATCGCTTGCACAAAGATCACCGCCACCAGGTCTGCCGCGGACCGCATCTCCCATCGCAGACCATGTCCAAATAGCACACCATGTTCGAAGTAGGTGACATCAAGACCCTTCCCACGACCTCCCTTCATTATCAAATCTCCGCTCCCAGCCCCCTTACCCATCTACTGTATGGGAATATCCTTGAAAGAGGCCGCACCTTCCATTCGTCAGATCGTGACATTGTTCTGATCAACTGGATAGACTCGCCATGCATCAGACCGCTACCGCCTACGCCTCCATCGAGCCCGGTCGGTAATCCTCACACCTCAAGAACTGGTTGAGATTCGAGCTGCGCAGAGGACGTTTGAGGGCGCGTATATTCGTACGAGTCTCAGTCAGTTTAGTTTTGCTCTTGTGGTTTTGAAGATTTTTACGAGCGAGTTTTATAGTATTGGTGAGTCTCTTAATGCTTTGGTAGTAAATCTAAGTCTGACGCTGTTGTAGGAGCGCTGTTTGCGGTGTATGGTGCTGGAGTCCTGGCCGTTAGTGCTTTCAGGCGTATGCAAGGCAATCGTCAGTTCTTCAGCGAAGTTGGCGAGGACGGATTGAGCAGAAGACGCTTCAGAACAAGTGGTAATGTGGTGGTCGTGCTGACCAGTTTGAGCGTGGCAGCATATGTCACTTTGCTTGTATTGACACTGAAACTAGGAGGAGAGTCACAGAAATGAATGCTTTCATGCATTTGAGCTGCATCAGCTCGATTTTGTTCCCCTCCGAAGCTATGCCAGTATCGATCGAGTGGCTCCTCGGTTAGACCACATCTCATTCGCCTGGAAGCGCACTTTTGCGAAATGTCTCAACTGACATTGATCGCTCAGTGGTCGTTTCATCACTACCGCAGTCCTCAACCTCGTGTGCTTAGTCAAAAACCTTCCAGTTCACTCCCTCTGGCATGAAGGGGTACTTATCCTGCTCTTCCCAGTAGATCGTGCTGCCCCACATTCTCAGCAACTTGTCCTTGAAACGCTTGTGTTCGTTTTCATCAAGTAGATCGGAGAATCCCTGGTCCCACCGAAATCGGTCGACAGGAGCGTCCTTGATGTCGAACGTGATCAAGTCGAAGCGTTGCTTCTCCTGCTGTGGAGTTGCACCACCACGCACGAACCGTGCAACGCCTTGCCAAACATCGATACGGCTTGCTGGACGGCTGGACTTGTTTCCGCTGTGCGCAATGGTGATCTTGAGGGACTCGAGAGCGGTATTGTCACGAAGAGCTCCGAGGGACAGATATCTGATATTGGCAGCCAAAATGTCGACGTGCCTGACCAAGTTGCGAGCGATTGGGACTGTGGCGAAGAAAAGCTCGACAGCATTCTCGCGGGTGAAATGGAACTTATTGAGTCCAAAGATCATCCGCAATGCAATGGCTCTGATGCTGGTGCTTGCCCCGAGCAGACCAATGCCAACAACATTGCCCATGGGTAGACGCTTGACCTTCTTGCCTTTTGAGACTGCCACCATTGCTCTTACAGTGTGTTCAAGCTTCTTGGTTTTGAGCAGCGTGCCTTCGGTGGAACGCTGGTGGTTGTATGTTCCCTTTCGCGAGATCTCGATAGAGCTTGGTGCTACCAATGCAAACTCCAAGATGTCATTGAGCAGCTCTGCGGTGAGCTTGCTGAGGAGATCCTCTCCTGCCTGACTGTCCTGAGCGATGTCGACAGCGTCATCAGCTGCCATGCTGGCGGATGGACTCGTCGTCTTCATGGTCGTCGTTGGGCTCAAATCTGGCAGACGGGTCAGTATGAATCGATAGATGCTTGGGTCGTGTCGCGTGATACCTTGAGTTGTAGCAAAAGATGGCAGCCTTTGACCGAGATGGTGTTGATTGTAAGTTGGTGCGTAATAGCAAAGCTGTGACAGCTCAGTTCACCATAGCAGTTGTCAATATCTGCGCCGCTCGGATGTGACTCGTCTGAATGTGAAGTGGGAGATGAAAGTCATTGAAGTGAAGTGAAGATCAAAGCAGCGCGCAGCGACGCGGCTGCCTCACCGCCTACCGTTCTAGACAATTCATATAGAACCTCACACGGTCACAATTCTCATGTCTCCTGAACATTCCACGATGGACCGCGACATACCTATGATCAAGTGCCTCTACAGTCTGCCCGTCTGCGCTGGCACATGCGACACTTGATCAGATAAGGTTGTTATCGTTGGATGCGCTGTTCTTCCTGCGATTGTCCTCAGCTGTATCGCTCCCTATGTTAGTTGGACAGAGAGCCCAGGTGAGAAAATCGAAAGGACTCACGAATGGACGTTTCAACGTTGCGGTCTGGTATGTAAGTGAACTTCGGGCTGGGAAGGACGGAGTCTTTGAGCGGCATGAAGGTGCCACCAGCCACGCTCTCCTACTGAAATGTACCAATAAGGCATCTCGAGAACAAGTAGCCACACTTGAACGCTCCGGATGATCGTAGGTTCATCTCCACCGTACAGAGCTGCTTATGCTTGCAGATACTTTTCGCGTTCGAGATACGGACGTTGGAGAGACGCGAATGTTTCTTTCGAAGGCATTGCACGCCGTTGTGATGACCTGAATGCTGGAAGTCGCGCTTTGTGATGGCAGCTCCAAGCATCACAGCCTGATCGTGGGCTGTAAGCGGTTGCACTTTCCTTGGTGAGTGCTTCTGGCATTTCCAAGCACCAGTAGGAAATATCGGACAAGAGGGCATGGACTCGAGCTCCAGCAAAGGCATTCTAATCATGAGTCTATCACCAGGTGGATCGTTGTCTCCGCAGGCTTGTGGATCTTCGGTCGCCGTTGAAGTGGACAATGGACATGGCTTGGATGGAGCATTCAAGGCTTGGCTTGAAATCTTCGACAGCTTGGAGTTTCATCATTAGCAAGCACTGGCGAGTAAACACAAAAGTAAATAGGCATCAGTCGCGTCTTCTTATCTTTCCAAGCCGACGAGATTCCTGCTTGGCGGAGTCTTATTCGAGGGCGTTGGGAGATGTGCAACGGTAGTCCCGGGGCGGAAGTGGTGCACCGAGATGACATCCCGTGCCAAGCGGGATGGGACCAGCAGCCAAGCCCATCGCAAGGCTGCACAATTGTTTGCATCGCCTCTGTGTGAGACGCAGGAGCGGAGCCGGAGCATGCAGAGGCGGCCAGTCCACAGAGAGCAGGCAAGGCGGAGGGGCTGCAGGTGAGTTCCGCCGCGAGTCGCCTGCTGGCATCAGCTGTTTCCGAAGGCCGCTGATTCTCAGCCACCTGATGATGATGACCTCGTTATCGTTGTTTGACTTGTGCAACACGGGATGACTCGCTGTCAGTCGGACAACTTATTTGCCTGCGAAAATGCCAAGCTTGACATCAAACACCAAGGCGTCAGGAGAAGATGAGGCTCAAGTCAAATGCCGTCTGCAAGCAAGCTCTCAACGGTGTAGGCGTGTCTTCTCTGCGGCAACGGATTGGCAGGTGACTTTGAGTTCGCGACGCGAGCAGCTGACACGCGCTCCGACTCGATCATTGTGCTGTGTTCTGTTGTTATCAGTTGCCATGCCTTTGCCTGCCAAGCTGTATCTTGAAGCTGAGCAGCCGCGTGTCTCCCTTACATCGCCCGTCTCTCAGTCGTGCAAAATACTCTCTGGCCAGATTGGCAAGGTCATCGTAGGCGCTCAGCCTCAGCCGAGACGGACAGCACAAGTAACTTTCGCGGCGAGGTGGCGCTCAGGAACGCTGCCAGCTGCCAGGGCTCTAAAAGCCCGAGCCACCAAACGTTGCCAAAGACTATCAACACGGCCAAAGCGATACCGCTCGGCGCGGAACCTCACCAACGCTGCAGTTTGAATCGCAGGCGACCGATTAGAAAGCGCGACTGTCCCCAGCTTTTGCTCCAGTTTTCGCAGGCTCTTTAAAAGACATGACGATTTTCTGATCGAAATTCACCAGGACCAACTCCGGCCCTTCCAATCCGCCAGCGCCCAGCCGACCAAACCTTCACCTGGAAAGCACGTGTGCGTCATCCTTCGACGGCGCCCGGCCAAAATCTATTCTTGCCGGCTGCACATTATTCACGTTCCTGAGCTGACATCCCGGAATGCCGCACTTTACAGCAGCAGATAAAGATGACAGCATCCTCAACAACGCACATCGCGCTGGCACATGTAGTTGCGTAGCAGAAGACACCTCTGACCTAGGCCGATATCGCAGGCGTCAGTCGCAGCAGTCCAAACTCGCCAAAGCCACCATGATCTCCAACGGGAACCAGACCAGCCAGACTACTGATCAGCGCCGGTGGAGTAACGAAGTAGCGCCGGCGGACGACAGACAAGTGGACCAGTTGCGAAATCATCTTGACAAGACCCTCAAGCCTACCACCAGTGCCTCAAATGGCATTTCTACAATACATTTCGATGGCTCACAGGAATACCTCCAACTCCCTCACAAGCAGCCGCCATACCAGCATAGAAGCGGCTCACTTGCTGCAGCTATGAGCGGCTCTCTCTCAGACACAAACAGTGCCACCATGGCTCTGAACGACACTCCTGCAACGACAGCGCCCAGCAGCCCGCGCTTGACCGGCAACACCTCTGCCCCGAGCAGTCATGGCAGCGACAGTCCTGGTAACGCCAGTCGCATGATCTTGCCTCCCCAACGACAAAATTCTGGCACATCAACACCCCGAATAAGGCCTACTACGCTGGACATTCCTGGGTTGACGAAGAGTAAAGTGTCTCCTGACGGTCGAATCGCGCAAAGAGATGTTGGCTCCAAACTGGTCATTGTGATGGTCGGCCTGCCTGCGCGAGGTAAGAGCTACATCACAAAGAAGCTTGCGCGATACCTCAACTGGTTACAACATGATACGAGAATTTTCAACGTCGGAGAAAGGCGACGAGTGGTTGCCGGAGGACCTAATGCGCTGGAGAAGACGAGAAGTCAGCAGATACGAGACGAAAGGCACGACTCGAAGCGAGAGAGCATGGCTGCAATCACTACTCCAAGCGTCGTCGATCAACACGAACCGTTAGCCAGGAATCCTACCAACAACTCAGATGGACATAAGCATTCCGTTGCACAGATCATTCTCAATGGCGAGACTAAGCTGGAAGCACCAGCAACACCGGACAAGGAGAAGCAAGACTCGACTGCCAGTATGAATGGCAATACGAACCACGATAAAGAAGAGCCACAGCGCAAGCAGAGCCTGGCGACCCTCGTGATGGCTCGTGACGCGCCCGAGATCAAGGAAGAGAAGATAGTCGAAGAGAAAGAAGAAGAAGAAGAAGAAGACAACATCGAGCAGAACTCAGCCTTCTTCGACCCACAGAACAAGAAAGCCTCCCAGATCCGCGAGCAAGTCGCCAAGCAAACACTGGACGACTTGCTCGAGTACATCCTGGACCAGAACGGCAGTGTGGGTATCTTGGATGCTACAAACAGCACGCTGCAGCGTCGAAAGATGATCATGGATCACATCCGCGAGAGAGCCGGACCTCAGCTCAACGTACTCTTCCTCGAGTCGAGTTGTGTAGACCAAGATCTTCTGGAAGCAAACATGCGGCTCAAGCTGAATGGTCCTGATTACAAAGAAATGGACCCTGTCATTGCCCTTGAGGACTTCAGAAAGCGTGTGCAGGAGTACGAGAAGGCCTACGTCCCATTGGGCGAATATGAGGAGAAGCACAACATGCCCTACATTCAAATGGTTGATGTCGGACGCAAGGTCATCAGCCACCAGATCAAGGGCTTCCTCATGGCTCAAGCAAATTACTACCTGCTCAACTTCAACCTTGCACCACGACAAATCTGGATCACACGCCATGGCCTCAGCATGGACAACGTGTCTGGCAAAATCGGCGGGGACAGTGACTTAGCTCCTGAGGGACACCTGTATGCGAAGTCTTTAGCACGCTTCATGGATGAGAAGCGTAGAGAGTGGGATCTGAAGCAGATGGAGAATATCAAGAAGACACATTTCCCACCACAGCCTGGCGACGTCACTCCACCGAACCCATACTATCAGCCGCAGTCGCCAACATTCAATGACAACGACTCGATCATCACTGAAGCATCTGCTTTGGGCTATGAATTGAAGCCTTTCTGCGTCTGGACATCAATGTTGAAGCGTAGTATTCAGACTGCGCAGTACTTCAACGAGGAAGACTACGACACCAAGCAGATGCGTATGCTGGACGAGCTCAATGCAGGTGTCATGGAAGGCCTAACGTACAACTGCATCTCCACACAGTTTCCAGACGAGTATCGCAGCCGCAGAGCTGACAAGCTCCATTACAGGTACCCTGGTCCAGGCGGAGAGGGCTACCTCGATATCATCAACCGTCTTCGACCTGTCATTGTTGAGCTCGAGAGGATGACGGACCACGTCTTGCTCGTTGGGCACCGCAGTGTTGCGCGAGTGCTCCTGGCCTACTTCAGAGGTCTGAAGCGTGAGGAAGTCGCCGATCTAGACGTGCCACTCGGTATGCTCTACTGCCTCGAGCCAAAGCCGTACGGCGTCGACTTCAAGGCCTACAAATGGGATAAGAACCGAGAGTGGTTCTTCGAATGTCCAGACTTCGAACTGAAGCGAGCGGAAGACGACATGCAGTAGAATTCATGTCAACTGACGCTGACTCCTTCCGAATTTGAGCTCTCGAACCTACCAAAGAAGTATCGTGTACGAATGACACTCACAGAACCTGAGGACGAATAATTGATCTTTTGCATTGGATGGAGAAAGGCGGCATTACTGCATCACTCGACTTGTAAACTTAGACAGGCATGATTTGATCTTAGCGAGGCGTTTAGAAGGGACAACAGAACTCTTGGATCCAATAGATCAGAGTCACGGCTGTATTCAATGTAGAACTTTTTTTGAGCCAGAACAGAATATCCTCTCTCTTACTTGCGGAGTTCTTCGGGAATGCTCACCACGTGATGCTCGCAAAGCTTCCGAAGGTCATCATTATTGACTTCAAACTTCCACTTTCTTGTTCTCTATTGCGATAACTTCTCTTCCCATCACATCAACACCCTTCGTCGCAGTCAAGATGGGTGGCCCGAACCTCGAAGTCTTCAAAGTGCGCATACTCTCTGCCCAGGCATCCTCATGAATTTCACCATACTAATCGCATTTCTAGTTCGGCATGTACATCATGTTCCCCATTGGATTCATGTACTATTTCGGCATCAACTTGGATTCACGATTCTCTGTCCCTGATTTCTGGCCTAAGCGCGGACAAACGCATGAAATTCCCTTTGAGAAGGACGAGATTCGAGAGGAGGTTGAGAGGTTAAAGCAGAGGAGATTGGCGGCTAGGGCGAGACGGTTGGCGATCGAGGAACAGGAGGGAGGAAATCACGAGCAGGAAAGAGAGGTGGAGGTAGTGCCGAGGGAGTATTTGAAGAATACCACGGTTGTCAATCCGGAGACTGGGGAGGAAGTTGGGAAGAGGACGGGGTGGTTTGGGTGGGGGAGGTGAAGAGGTGGGTATTGACTATAAACGAATATAATGACATGGGCTTGCAAAATGCTCAGTATGCGAGGGCAAGATGGCGCACGAGAGGCTCGTCAAGACTTCTCGAGCAGAGCGTCCGCACGAGGATGGAGCAGAGGTTGGGTTCTCGACTCTCGCCTCGCCACGAATCCCTCGGAAAAGCTCCTTAGAGATTCTGCCCACGAATTGCAGACGCAATGTGCCATGGCGCACACTCGGAGACACGCCCGTGGCAACTACAGCCCCTTGCGATAGACCGCAAGATCACGCCTGCAGACAGACCAAGCGTTATGAGCTCCGAGCTGATCTACCAGCTACGAGACATGCTCTCCAACAGCTCCACAACTTGAGCCTTGCCAAAACCCTCACCACTCCACTTCCGAACCAGAGCAGGTATCGAAGACCGGCCTCGAGAAGTACAAGTATCAAAACCAAAATAATCGGAATGATCCATACTCTCGAAACTCCACCCAACACCTTTCTTCTTCCACTCACCATGTCTCTCTACACATTCGAAACCACCCTCACCTTTTGGAGTAATCTCAAATACAATCCAATGATGCCGTACTGGAGCCCTCGTACTGAACTCAGCCCATCCATAACATGGCCTCGTCAAAGCCATCGATCTAAAAGCTTTGAAAACATCTTCACCCACAATCTCAAGATCGTCCTCATCACCTAGTAGGATCTTGCATTGTGCAAACCACATCGGCAAAACCTCCCTCCTCAAACTTCGACATGTCTGAGCGAGTCTAGCCGGTTGTTTTTTCAAAGCTTGTCGTAAAGACATATATTCTTCCTCTCCTTCTTCTTGCAAGCCCAACGTGATGAGGATGATGGAATCATAGATTGCGTTGCGTAGTTCGGGTGAGAGATTGAGGAGTGGCGCCATGACCGGGTAGAGTGGGCGGATGGATGGATGAATGGGACGCGTATGCGTTGATGCTTGGTATGGAGGTAGGGGTTAAGCGCGCTGCGCGCATGGTATAGCGCCACGTCGTTCACTGTTGTATTATGGCCAGAGGTCTTGTGACACTTGGTAGCAAACTTGAGGTGGTTCGTGGTTGCTAACTCCTGTAGACTTGATAGACGCAGGAATCACATATGAACTGTTTCTTTGAAATCTCTGTGCACTGCACATACATAGTCTCTCTGATACAATCGCAGTCCCGTATATCCTCAACGCTATGCAATCATTCGTCATCATGTCTGTATGCTATCCAAGAAGAAGAACGCCATTCCGCTATGCCATGGAAAAGATCAGGGTATCATTTTCTTCTTCCTCTCCTACAATGCAAACATCGCACCAGCCATAGCCACACCTCCAATCGCAGCCAGATTCCATCCAGGAGCCGCAGTTGGTGCAGCAGCAGCACCCAAAGTTATCGTACCGCTTGTGCCATCACCGATTCTGGCTCCACCTGATTGTACGGCAACACTAGTGACTGCGTTCTGAACAGTGGTGGCATCAGGAACGCCGGTAGAGTTCGTGATTTCCAGAACGGTATTTGAGGTTGAGTTGAAGTTGGTTTGCGCGAGGGAAATTTCGTTCGCTGTTAGGTCGTATACAACGTATGCTGATCGCAGGAATGTATCTCCGAGAACTGGTGTGCTGCTTCCGGCTGGTCCAATTCCCAAGATGCAGATCTCCTGGCCTCTGTCCACGCCTGCTACTATGACAAGCTCGTTTAATGCGACCTTGATCGTGGGTGATGAGAAGGTGAAATCGATCGTTTCGTCCGAGTTGCCTGCGCTGCAGTCGATGAACGCAACACCTTCTTGTGAGTTGTAGGATGCGCCGGTAGCGTCATATATCGATTGCGAGATGTCGTTGGGTAGGTACATCAATGAACTTCCGGAGTCAAGCAAAGCTGGAATAGCCTGATTACTGGCGATAGATCCTTGATTGCCATTATGGCCAACTGCGGTCAGGGCAATGATGAATTCTGCATATACGCCCTGTTCTTTTATAATCGGGACTGTTTCCAGAGATCCAGTGTACTTGTCCGAGTTAACGCCACCGAACAAGATCGATCCAGTCGAAGCGTCGAGATCGTTAAGCCATAAGCTGTAAGCATTGGTACTGATGTGACCATTGTTCAACAACGACTGTGGCACGTTAGGATACGTCCTGCCGTCATTGTATTGCACTGCGACTTCGTTGATGGGGTATCCAATTCCCAGGATGCCCTCCGCTGAGCTCGATTGGTAGCCAATTCCAAATTGCTGATTTTCGATACTGACGCCTCCAAATGACACTGTATCGGAAGCATAGTCTCCTGATGATCCAGATCCGTCAACGTAGGAGATATTGAAATCGCTGTTAATGAATTGGTATGTCGACGAATCGTTTGCGTTGTATGTTCCAGATACTGAGCATTGATTGCTGGCGTCTGAACACAATGAGCTGTCGGCGACGTTCACCCAAAGATCACTGCTTCCAGTATCAAGATGTAATCGGAAACTTTGCGCTGGAGTTCCAATAGTCGCATTCATAAAGTATAGCGTCTCCTCGTTATCGAGAGTGACCGAGAGCGTCCCGTCACGCTTTCTCATTCGATTCCTGTCATGCTGTATCGGATTTCTGATATGCTTTCGTTGTATCGTATGTTCGACGACTCGTGGAGGTAAACCATCATTTCGCTTAACCAAATTGATCGCATTCGCTCCTCCAAGTATGCAGCCAGCAGCAAGTGCCAATGTCGTAGAAGACCTCATTGTTAATGCAGACGAAAGGGAAACCGAAAACAAAAGCCACAGGTTGACTGTACAAGGTATCCAGAGAAGTCAAGGATTAAAGAGCCTTTCAACCAGTGGAAGGACTTTCAGAATATGGCCATACGCAATTCCAGACTATGACGCGGCCGTTATACCCACAAAGAAGGCGTCACGCTCACGGTGGCGGTGTCGTCAAGGATGCGGCGGCAGAGCCCGGCAGCGGCAGCGGCAGCGACGCTCTGACAGATCCTCTCGAAACCAATCCAGAGATCGCCAAGAATAGCCTTGCGCTCAGCGGCAAGACATTGCCGAGTATGACGAAGTTGATTTCGCAGTGCACTGCCGTCGAGCCACGGTTGAAGCGGATTGTAGGTTTCGTTGCAAAGGAGAAATGTGCTGGATTAATAGTAATACTGTTCTCGAGAGATCCGAAGAGTACGCGTCGCAGATGTTGTCGCTTACGTAGTTTTTGCCTTCTAACCGCCCCTGCCTATCGGCAAATTAAGCTTCACAAGACCGATTGAGATGTGCAGATGCTGCTTGCTTTGCAAAAGTCAACAAGTGGCAAGGAAGTTATCAAAGAATTCTTGACAAGACATCTTGTCCGAGTCCCTATTCACACCTGCTCGAGCATTCTTTGATTGCTCGGGCTCGTTTGCACAGCATGGAGCCTCGTTGCAGTGCTCTTTCGGAACAAAAATTGTGAGCTGCATCCTGCAGGTATGCATGTCAGCCAACGATACACAGCATCCTTCTAGGAGTCGAGTCGGAAGGATGTACGGCTCTCCAGCTTATTTCTGGGCATCCAGCAAGGCATTGCAATCTCTGTGCTCTCCGCCTTCTTGATTGTCTGCCTAAGCTTCACCACAGGTTCGGAGACATGACTGCCAAATTCTCGGCTTGCATCAGCAGCATCCATGCGTTGTTCTTGGTCCGGCTTCATCAATCGCACGGCGTTTCACGATGGCCATGGAAGAAGGGTGAAATCCGAGATCTGGCTGTTCTTGCTCTGTTTCAGTTGTACGACTGCCAATCGACTTTATTTTGAGCGTCCCTTGCGGAGAGCTAAAGATACTTGGTACTTGCTGCGAACTGCTCGCGTTACTGGAAGTACTTGTGTAACCGTAGGATCGCATATTCCGAAGGTGCATTCTACAAGGACGTGAAGCTAGCTTTCCGACAGGAGCATCAAGCAGCCAAGAGTTGAGCCTCTGTGGAGAGCTGGCCTTGGCTCTCCGCCTGGGCGATGTTTCACATGCTTAGAAAATCACGTGCAATAAAATCGCAATCCAAGCAGTGGATTGATGTTGTACAAGGAAATGAGAAGTGGAGAACGCTTCACGATCAATTATTCGACTCGTCTTCGTGGACAAACTATCTAAGTCGGCAATGCCCTCTTTAGTGGATGAGCTTCAGTATTGAATACCCACTCGTCCAGATTTATCGTAGATGGTTCGGAAAAGAGCAGATAAAAGTATTTGAGCGTCTCCGCCAACCAGAAGCTCTCCATGCTGTCCATTTTGACAGAAGCTCCTGCTGCTGCGAGCTGTTCTGGTGGCCACGTTATGTCTGCCAATGCTGCATTGGCAATCGGTGTCTCCGTAGCATTAATGATGCTCGTGAACATATCCCATCCTCGGTGGAAGTATGTCTCGTCTCCGGTGGCGCGGTAAAGGATGAAGACGCTTTCAATTGCCTCAGGTCTCAGGATGTATCTTGTGTCGCGAATCTCCGTGAATCCCTTCGGTAGCCGCTTGTCCTTCATGATCTGATCGAAGTCCTGTAGTTCCTCGGGCGAGTGCCGGAGTACTTCGTCTTTCCACTTTTGTTCGTTCCACGGACACTCGCCTGTACGAGCTGGACACGGGATCATTTCAAATGTCTCCGGCATTACGCCCATGGGTAACGCTCGATAGGTCCAGATGCAACCGTCCGTGAGCTTTTTGCCGATCTTGACGTGAGCTTCTTCACTCATGAGCCTGCCGCCAAGCGCAAACATGCCACCAGCAAAACAAACCAGATGCTGGCCTTGTGGTTCTAGTCTAGGAAGAGCACCCATTTCAGCTCTCACGTTTCCGGATAGCAGAATGTCTGCATCTTCTGGCGTCATGGGCTTCCAGAGGTTGTGCTTGATGGCGGTCTCCATACTTCGCAAGTACATCTTCTGGTATATCGGCTCCGTGCCCCCCAGCAATGCGTGCATCTTCGGGAAGTATTCATACAGAGAGTCGGACATGGCAGAGAGCGTGAAGTATGTGTCTTGAGTGAAGTCGGCCTGTTTCCCGTCCACTACTACTGGCCACATGCCTGGGAGATGCGTTTCCTCTTGTTGCTGCGAGAATAATTTCATGACCCGGTCAACAGCATCATACCATCGCATATCGCCGGTAACCATGGACAGTCTCGTGAACTCCATCGTGAGAGACCCAATCTCGGCGACCAGAACTACTGAGTCCGCAACTTGTCGATTATTCAATGCTTCCTGCGGCTTCCATCGAGTGATAGGCATGTGATTGGGAGTGTCAAAAGCCTTCAGCAGCATCTCTCCAAACTCAATTGCCTTCTCCAAAAGTCGCTTGTCGCCACTCAAGTCGTAGGCAGAAAGAAGGCCACCAAGATGGCGAATGGTAGTTTCAAAAACGTTGACAGTCTCCTGAGTCGCCTTTCCAAGATCGATCGTCATCGTGGCTTTGACTGCTTCTTCGAAATCGTCCTTGAGGCCCATGATCCAAAGCACGTCAAGACTGTCAACAAGAGTCGCCGCCCACCCACCAAAGCCGTTACTCATTTGGCCACTAATTGGCTTCACTTCGTCTGCCATCCAGGCATGTTGCTTGTAGGCAGACCAACATCGCTCAAAAGCTGCCTTCACCACGGCTTGCCTCTCCTTCCGAGTCTGAGCGTGCTCCGGAGACTCCTTTGGAAAATCGAATTGCACTTGAGGTAGCTTTTTGGGCTTTGTCCTGGGTATCGATGTGAGGCTCTTGGGCGCATAATGGACAGGTACCTGGCTCCAGTCGAAACGGCCGTTGGACTGCTTCTTAGCACTCGGGAAGAAAGCCGCATAATGTATTCTTGCTTGCGTCGCTATGCCATCGTGGAAATGTGTGACCGTGATAATCGCTAAAATAGCAATGACGGCATATAAAGCGTAGCGCTGAAGGCTGATCATGGTCGGAATCCTTCTATATCATGTCGTTGTCGCCGTCGCAAAGTTGGAAATGTTGGGTCGAGTCCAAGGCTCAATTGAGGCCAGAAAGAAGATCACACAGCATCAAACTGAAAAGTAATGCTGCAGGAACAAGAAAACATTATAAAAGTGATGGCGGCTAGAAAGCAAGGTGAATGTACCTCACGAGAAAGCGGAATGCAAGACCCTATCTCGCGGACGCACAGACCCACGCCAATTTGACTTCGCGTCGCGGAAACGCGTCTCCCAGTTCCACCACCTCTTCAGAACATCTCCTAAAACCACTTCCGTCTCTACCTCGTTTCCTCACCACAATGGCCCGCGCCGAATCCTCCAAAGACGCCTCAACAAACGGCACAACAAAAGCCAGTCAAACCAATGGCACCTCAACGTCCTACGAACTCCCCTGGGTAGAAAAATACCGCCCCGTCTTCCTCGACGACGTAGTAGGCAACACCGAAACAATCGAACGCCTAAAAATCATCGCCAAAGACGGAAACATGCCACACGTAATCATATCCGGAATGCCAGGAATAGGAAAAACCACTTCGGTCCTCTGTCTCGCACGCCAATTACTAGGAGACGCATACAAAGAAGCCGTCCTCGAACTCAACGCTTCCGACGAGAGAGGTATCGACGTAGTTCGAAACCGAATCAAAGGTTTCGCGCAGAAAAAAGTCACATTACCGCCCGGAAGACAGAAAATTGTTATATTGGATGAGGCGGATTCTATGACTTCTGGGGCGCAACAGGCGTTACGAAGGACTATGGAGATATATTCCGGGACGACGAGGTTTGCTTTTGCTTGTAATCTTTCGAATAAGATTATTGAACCTTTGCAGAGTCGGTGTGCGATTTTAAGATATTCGAGGTTGACGGATGCGCAAGTTGTTAAGAGGTTGTATCAGATTTGTGAGGCGGAGAAGGTGGAGTATTCGGATGATGGGATTGCGGCGCTTGTGTTTAGTGCGGAGGGGGATATGAGACAGGCGATCAATAATTTGCAGAGTACGAGTGCGGGTTTTGGGTTTGTGAATGGGGATAATGTTTTCAGAGTGGTGGATAGTCCGCATCCGATTAAGGTGCAGGCTATGGTTAAGAGTTGTCAGGAGGGAAAGGTTGATGATGCGCTGGATGGGTTGAAGGAGTTGTGGTAAGTTTTCGCGATGTTACAATGTATGTGCTATGCTGACATTCGTACAGGAATTTGGGCTACTCTTCCCACGACATCATCAGTACCATGTTCAAGGTGACGAAGACGATTCCTTCGCTTTCGGAACATACGAAGCTGGAGTTCATTCGAGAAATCGGCTTCACCCACATGCGGATTCTGGAAGGCGTGCAGACGTATCTGCAGCTCGCCGGCTGTGTGGCTAAGCTCTGCAAGCTGAATATGAAGCCGCAACTCTTCGAAGTGCCTAGGGACTAGCATTTACATGTAAAGATGGGCACGAAGAGCAACGAGCATGTCACAGTTAGCGCGGAGTTTTGGAGTCAGCAAGATGATACGGTATGACGAGCTATGCAAGTGCACAGAAACAGATCCTGTATATTCAAGAGAACAAGCCGTATGAAGTATGCCGCCAATACTGTCCAACATTTCACATCCCCCCAACAACAACGTACATGCCTGCTTGTCTGCTCGCTCCACTTCCTCATACCTCATGATATGCATCATCAAAGAACTCCGGCGCAAAATGCCTCGAGTCTGGACTTACTTGCGCCTTGAAACGCCTTGCATGAACCACCCCGGACGCTATGCAAATCGTTGCTCAAAGCCTCCCAAAACGAAGTGAAGAAGAAGATCCTAGCTTTGCCTTTGCTTTAGATTCGGGCTTTTCCTACATTCCCATCATCTGCATCATGTTGTTATTAGCGTATGCCATGGGCTTGATGTCCGGATGCGGTACGGCGTCGAATTGGTTGTATTGCAGCTTGTAGTCGCTCTCGATGTTGATGTAAGCACCCTTGTTCTCGGTCGAGTCGCAGTATTTCGGAGCAGAGAAGACTGTGATGCATCTTCCATCGTGTTCGACTTCGTACCCATCCATGCGCACTTCGTGACTTCGGATGACAGCTTCGAGGCCGTTCTTTTCGCAGAAGCGTTTCGTGACGTCTGGGCCGAATTGAAGACCAACGCCACGTTTTGATGGACCACGTCCTGGTGCCGGCTGTGGATCGGTCCAGAGCATTTCCATCATGAGTCCGGACTGGCCAGGTTGTCTCTGACCATGTCTGTTGAGCTTGCGAATGTCGTCGAGGCTGATGTCGTCGTCGGAGAAGAGGCCGCCGTGGAGCACGAGGTATTTGTTGCCAATCAGAGTTGCCAACGGGAGAGCGGAGAAGGATTCTGAGAAGAGCTTGAATACGCGCTCGTTGTACTTGGCTTTGCATTCGCCCTCGAAACCGTACATACGGTTCATGTCGTCGGTCTCGTGGTTTCCGCGGTTGAGGAAGAATGCGTTCGGGTGAAGCCACTTGTAAGCGTAGAGAAGTAATGCAATCTCCGTCGACCAGGAACCACGATCGACGAAATCACCGTTGAAGAGGTAATGATGCTTGTCGGTAGGGAATCCATTGAGCCTGAAAATCTCCAGAAGATCGAAGTACTGGCCGTGTGTGTCTCCGCAAACCGTGAGTTTGGTGTCCGATTCCACCATCGTCTCCACCATCGTTGGCTCATTGTATACGATGTCCTTCACTGCGAGAATGATCTGGTAGACGTATTTCTTGTGTATCTTCTTCCCATTCTTGAAGCGATCAATCATGTCGTCTATGAATTCCTGCGTCATTTCGTCCTTTAATCGTACGCCATCGTAGTCTTCCTCAACTGTCATGTTGTCCAAGTCCAATCCCTGAGCCGCTGACGGCGCATCTGCAACCTCAATAGCCTTGAGGAAAGCATCACGCTTCACCATCTTCTGACACGCCTCATACTGTGCTTTTGCAACCCTGTCTGATGGGTTCTTTCGTACCACCACTTTCCAGTCGTGTATGGCATCGCTATGCTTCAGGATCGCGGTGTTGGCAACAGCTCTTCGGTAATATGCTTTTACAAAGTCTGGGTTGATCTCAAGCGCTTTCGTCGCATCTGCGATGGCGTAACCATATGCTTCCAGCTTGATGTTGGCTTGTGCTCGGTTGGTGTAGAATGAAGGCTCTTTGTCATTGGCTTCTATCGCTTTCGTGTAGTATTCGATGGCGGTCGGCCAGTCTTTTGCTTTGAAGGCCTCATTGCCCTTGTTCTTCAAAGCAACGGCGTCCTGTATCGTCTCGTCTGCCGCCATGCTGGGCGAGTATGATGTGGGTTCTGTCCGGGACTGTGAGATGTCTGCAGCTCCAGCGAACTTGCTGACAGCTATCTTAAGCCGAGTAAAGCTGATCGCACTATTCCTACACAGAAAAGTGAGCCCGAGAAAATGTCAAGAAGGTCGTGGAAGAAGGTCGAGACGAGACGGTTAATTCGATTTCTCGGGTGAGCGAATCACAAGCGCAGTTTAGGCCGGAGAGAGGTCCGTCCTTGCGACAGGGATCTGAAAGGCACGCGACGACACATGCATCTTTCGGCAACAAAGCACCTGCACCTTGATCAGAACACATCTCCATTCTGCAACACTGCCGGAAAACCACATATACCCCAGAAAGTTATCATTCGACATTCGCCATCATGGCTTCAGTACCGAGACAGCTCCGCGCCTGCTTAGTCTGCTCATTCACGCAACAAGCCTCTAGATTCCAAAAACACGGCTGTCCCAACTGCGAAGAGTTCCTCGAAATGCGCAATAACACTGACGCGGTAGCCGACTGCACGAGTGAGGTGTTCGAGGGTCTCGTCACAGTCAACGACACTCAGACCAGCTGGGTGGCGAAGTGGCTAAGGATTCAGGGCTACAAGCCTGGCATCTACGCTGTGAAAGTGAACGGCTTGGTGAGCGAAAACATGCTGAATGAGAATTGTTCTTGACTGATTTGTATTAGCTGGCGGAGGAGTATACTGCTGCTGCTGAGAATGCTGGGATCAGATACATTCCGTAAGTGTACTCCCGATAAAGTCCTTGTTTCAAAAATGCTGACAGTCATCAGGCGGGATGGAAGCGCTAATCAAGACGAGTAATCCTCGAACTGAGGGTACTTGAAGATTTTATGAAGCGTTCAAGCGGGAGTGAGTAACTTCGGGTAAGACACTGGCAATTTCTGGTCACGGACAGGAAATGAGAAAGAAATGGAACATAGTTCGCGCTGCATTCATGCTATGGCCGCACAAAACCTGCTAAGGCATTAGTGCTCTCAGTCATCGGCCACAGCAGCCGGTAGAAGCCATAGGCACCACTCGGCAGCAGAATGTAATACAGAATTGTCCACTGTATACCAATATTCTTCGCTGTCGGACCATGCTGCTCTCGATCTTTCATGCTTGCCAGACCATCGTCTCGCTTTCCTTGTGCCACGTCAGGAGTCATCTCATACAGCTCATCATCTTCGTCCTGCCCAAGTCTACCATAGACACGCGGCAAGCTCATGACGTTGCAAAAGCTATGTGCAAGGATGACCGCATAGACATTTCCTGTTCGCAGGTAGACGAAAGCTGTAAAGAAGCCAAACAAGCTCGTGTAGCTGAATTGGAACAGACTTTGCAGAATTCCTCGAATCCAGACATTCAGAGGTGGTAAAAGGCGCCCGGGAGGCGTATGAGTCCGGAGCACCTCGACTAGATGATGAATGTGAGCTGCTCCGAAGATAAGCGGTGAGGTGAAGACAATGCGCTTTGCGGGAACTTTGGCGAGGAGGTAGAGAGACACGACCAGAGACCGAAAGACCCACTCTTCAGCCAAAGGAGCCACGACGTTGTTGCGTAGTCCTGGCAGCGAGTCGAAGAACTTCTCCTTGACAGCTCTCGGCCGCCACTGGCGCCAGCCACTGTCGACGATGACAGTTTCGTAGAGCGGTCCAACGAAGAGAACGGCCACAAGAGCAAGAACTCTGCCACAATCAATTAAGTTGACCGGCCAGACGGCGAGTAAGCGTAAGACATCTCGTGCCGTCGCATGGCCATAGACCACGAGTACGTAGACGGCGACAACGGTGGAAGCAACGCAACTGAGACCGACCGCTCGAATTCTTGCTTTGATTACCGTTGGAGCATCGCGTGACTGAAGACTGCTGGTCCTCAAGGTCGGCGATAGGTAGAAGGGCGCTATGAAAATCAACGTGAATAGCAGTCCAAACAAGACGGCCGTCCGCTCTGAGATCAAGGGGGGTGCTTCTGCAGAACGTTGGTGTAAGCGCTGCTGCTGCCAATGTGGTGTGTCGTCCATGCCAAGATGAGCAGTTGGCGACAGCAGCTCACCTTTCTTTCCGAAATAGTAGTCTCTCAATCGTCCGAAGAGCTGGCTACTTCCCTGCAAGACCTTATCCATTCTCCCGGGCGGCGCCATTGTTTCGAGGTTCGATCTTGATCAGGCTTCTACTTTCGGCGTATGATCGCGTCCAGGAGATCAGGCTCTGGCCTCGATTATGCTATTCTTGCGCTCGTAATGTATGAAGAGATCAACCGCCTCATCTCTCTGCAGACCGAGACTCGTCAGTCTGGAGTCTTGTTTCTGGTATGCACAACTGTCGGCGAGGAGATCTGTGGTAGCGGGAGATCCAAATGACTTGAGTTTGTGGTCGTCAGGGATGCTTGGAGTTGCGGGAAATTTAGGCTTCAGCGCGTGCAGTAGCGGCTCACGATGTCGAGGTTCTCCAGACGCGTTCCTTGGTGCTGAAATTCTCGAAAAGGGAGATCGACTTGCCAACACTGCGGATGTGACTCTTGACAGCCGAATGCACTGTCGCAATCATGCATGCGCCCGACTTGTTAATGCCGTTTGCTATTCCATGGTCGATGTGTCAGTTACCGAAGGTTATGTCAACGACATCGTATTGTTCTCTGCTCAAAGAAAAGCCGTTGCATGCCAGTCGGTCAAGACGCGTGAACGCCGCTAGACCTCATTTCATTTCCAGCTGGCTTGCAGAGACTCCACCAGCACTCGCTGCGTCTGCGTCTTTTCTCCAGGCTCAGCAAGGCAGACAGAACACATGAAAGTGTTTCAACACAAAGGAGAAACAGCGTCGACCCCTCTGTCCTTCTCAGTGATTATGTGTCCGCCAACCATTATTGATAAATAGAAGCGTCGAAATCTGCGTGGCCCAGAATGACTGTCGAGCGCTTCTTGTAAGATGTGCGATTGGCTGACGGTTAATGGAGGCGCCGCTGGCGTGTCATTTCCGCGACCTGCAAAGACGCAACTCTCTTGGTGGTTCGTGGCACCCATGCCTATCGATTAACGATGGCGATAGTCGATAGTACGCACTACGCATGCCGTGGCCTCGTGAGCTCGGGCGGCCGTTCAGCAGGCTCGAGGGCGAGCAATGCATCTCATCATCGAAATCTCCTGCCTCCTAATTCTTGTTCGTCTTCTACATTCATCTCTGTATAACCTACGGCCCTTCGCAGCCACGACCCACGACCTACGCCTATACTACAAGGATATCAACACCGTTTGCGGCCCCATCCTACCACAGCAAAGAGGCCTTGTACCACCCTGCAGCTTGCATACGCTCTGTGCGCACAACTGCGTAGGCCCGCGAACCCACGACCGGCCTATTCGACCGGGCGACTCCTGAAGCTGTATATACATCATCTACCGCCGAGGCCACTTTTCGCGCGAAGGCGCTTCTATTGCGCAGAGAGCGTTGTGCTCTCGTGCTTGTCACTCTTTTGATATTATGCTTCACCACATTCACTGTCTTTACCAACCTTCGATTCTACCTATATTAATAAGAAGTCATTCCTTATGTTCCTCGAACCCGATCCGAGACGAACGAAAAAGACTGGGCATGGGCAGAGCATGTCCGGATTCTTTTCATCCCAAAGGCCGATAGAATCACCAAGAGAGCGCCAGCAGAGAAGGTCGCAGGGCAGAAAGGCGCTTCACGAACGTTCGCAATCGCAAAACAACCAGAGCTACCCTGCGACAGCTTTGAGTCAACCCACAGTCCGCTTAGTCAAGCCTTCGCTTTCGGATCCGACACTTCCTGCAGATATTCGCGACGACAGCAGTGCCGGTGAGCTTGACGATGGAAAAGAGAACTGGAACAAGACGGTGGAGGATGAGGGCGCAATTCCTCGCTTACCCCAGTCCGCTGTTATGAGAGAAGCTAAAGCCTCAGAACCAGGATTTTCGGCCTCAAGCCGGGACTTAAGTGTTTCAGAAGCAGGTCTGCCAACGAATGAGGCGCGCAGCCTGGATCTTGCAGAGGATCGAGCACCCAGTACAACCTTGCTTCCGAACAACTCGCAGGAGACGGTGACTGCGCCTTACCAGACGTTGCCCGAACCAGCATGGCTTCGAAGAAGCACCTCGTCGGGCTACTACTCGCAATGTTCCACTTTGCAGGCCAGCGAGATTACGCTGGCACCAAAAGGTGCACGGAGTCAGAGGACTAGTCAAGCAACAACTTTGCGCACGACGCCCACGCCGTATGAGCAAGAAAATCGTGCTCGAGCAGACGCCGACGAAGATATTCCCAGGCTGGGCCCTGCGCATGCACTCGAGACACTGCAGGAAGCCTCTCCAGAGAGATTGATGACAATCAGACCAGTCCCGGACTCTGATACATCTTCGCCGGACGAGCCGCGACCAGGGTCACAACCATCAGAAGGCACCCTTTCAAGACCACGCAGTGCACCTGCTACTGAGTCGCCCACAGATTCGGAGCCATCTCCCACGTTACGACGAAGCCCTCGAAGGGTACGTTCGACAGGGTCTGTTCAAACTTTGCCAAGTATACCTAATCTTCGGGAAGTCAGTTCATCTCCCTTTATAGAGACATACGACTCCGAGTCAGCCACGATCTCTGGAGGTGCTCAACTGCCGTCGTCATCGCCTATTTTCATTGCATACAGCCCAAGCGTAGGATCAGTGAGGCCGCGTTCGCGGGTCAGGCCTCTACGTGTCGAGACCTCTTTCGACTCTATCAATTCCAGGTTACAACGGCACAGCTCTTTCACCAGGCCAGACATTGGCCGCAGCTTGACCGCTCACAGCTCTTGGGCGAGCTTAGAGTCGGACGATACACTCCCTCCACTGCAGATCCCAAAGAAGCGATTGCGACACAAAGCAGCATCTGCATCACTCAACTCCCAGGCCAGCTCAACGGTGCGAGGCGCTTCGACCGATGACACCATGGCTTCCGAGGATATCGATACGTTACCGTATCCTAGACGACCTTTCAGTGGCCACTTAAGCACAATCGCTAGCGAGAGCGAAGGAAGAACCGTATCGCACCACTTCAGTCACTGGTCGTATGGAAGTGGTGTCCTGACAGGCGATGATCTCAGCAGCGCACCACTTTCGCCCATCAATGACAGCTGGAGGCGGCGAGACAGCGCTCCGGCTGAGTCGATGGCGTCTAGCTTAGGGCCTGAAACTCAGCCATCACCAGCGACACAGAGAACGAGTGTCGAGTCACCTGGTGATATGACTTTAGGAATATTTCGAGAAGAGTCCGCTGTTCCTCAGCCATTGTTCCGACCGCAGGCTGGACCTAGCACAGTCATTCAAGGCAAGAAGAAATACGAAGGACCTCTTCCTCCTCTCCCTCCGATCCCGAAGAACCGAGACGACGACGAACGAGCCGACACGGTGTCAGAGATGACGCGACATTCTTTGCACCAAAAGCGATCAGGTTATTCATTGCGATCAAAGACCTCCAACACACCCGGTCACTCGCGACAGTTGAGCGAGATCAGTTACGTTGATAGCGAAGCTCGATTCAGCACCGTCAGCAACGGCACTAGCATTTTCCCAACTTGGGCCAAACGCTTCTACAGCGGCACTGCACACTTGTCCAGCAAGATCTCATTACACAGCAATTCGACAGATGGAAACGCACCAGTACGGCATCAAAGAGGCGAAAGCTCGTGGACAGATCACAGCATCACGAGTCGGCTCGGACACACCTATAGCAATGCTGAGTCGGTCAGTCCGGTCAGCAGTCACTTCTTGCCTGCGATCTTCCGGCCGAGAACGCGAAAGAAGAGCTCAGACAACAGTCGTAGGACTTCGAAATTACGCAAGAGCCAGAAAAGCAAGAAATCAAGCAAGTCAAGACCTTCCCAGCACACAAGACCGGATTCCATGGGCATATTCCCAGATCCCTTACCACAACATCCTGAAGGTGATGAGATCGAGACTCTTCCTTCTGGACAACCCCGATGGGGCACTTTACAAGGTGAAGACGGGCCACCGGCAGGAAAGCGACCACTTCGAAAATACAGCAAACAAGGACAATGGGATAACATGGAATTTCCACGACCCATGACCAAGGATCGATTAAGCGAGTTCGGTACACATGAACCTCATCTACACCCATCGAAACGAACTTCCCAGAACCGCTTGTCGATGTGGAAAGCACCGAGCTTCGTCGAAAGTTTCGACACTTTGGTCAAATGCCGATGTAATCGCCAGGTCTTGCTCTTTGTACTGGGCTTCATAATACCTCTTTTCTGGATGCTTGGCGCAGTCCTGCCTTTACCGAAACAGCCCGCTAGTCCCGGCGACCTCGAGAAACAAATCGCTGGTAGCGAGGACGACGTTCAAGTTGCTATGATGGTTCACGAAGCCGGTGATGCCGAGCGTCGCTGGAGAGAAGAGAGAAAGTACCTCAAAGCCAAATGGTGGCGGATGCTGAATAGGATCATGAGCGTGGTTGGTTTGCTCGTGATCGGTGCAGTGGTAAGCTCTACTTTCAACCTAGACTTTAAGTGAATGATCGCTGATAACAAGCTTGCAGATTGCCCTCGTCGTCGTTGCTCTCACATAGCACCGCACTTACCACCATACCACAATCCCGTCGACAATCTACTACACCAAGCCGATCTGGCGGCTACATCTCTCATATGTCGAAAATATTTGCTACTGCGTCAAAGCGTCTCAAGCGACTTCATTCTGGAACCGGGCTTTTTTGCAAACGGCGAACACTCAAATCTATTGGAATTCTCTTGGATGATGATACCCATGTCAATAACATAATGGCACATATTAATGTCGAATCGAAAATAGTTTCTAATTATTACAGTTGCATACAGGGTCTGTCCATGACGAGATCAGACCCTAGAATTTGGAGGAAAGGACTTTTTTTGCATAGAGAATAGAAGGATGGACGATATGCGCCAAATGATCTTGATCTTCAGCATAGCATGACATAGCACATGAAAGCGATGTTGGACGCTGTAGTACCTTCTTCTTTCATCGCCTTCTCATCTAGTAAAACGCCACTAATCACAACACCAATCCCAACGCAACCATTCCCGCAACAACCAACGCCCTCACCAATCCTCCATTCAAGGGGGATGTCGCCCCATTCAGATAATACACAGCTCCCAAATAACTACAAGTCAAACCACTCGTACTCCTCTTCCCATAACTAACCTCCAACCCTCGTCCGGGATACGGACATCCAAACTGTATACTCGCCGGACAAGACTGCATCAAACTATAACACAAATCCTCACAAGGCAAGACTTCTTTATACGGACCCGGTTGTATGACTTGGTCAATCATTTGATTCCTGGATCTGTTTGTCGCAAAAGACCAATTGTAAGTTTGTTGGTAAGCGTTACTTCCTTCCAGAGTTGGGGCGTTGGTCATTGGGACGAAGTTTGATAAGAGAAACTCCGAATCGAGCATGGAGTCGTTGTTGTAGAATTTTTGGCCTACGTTTCGGGGTTGCAGGTAGGGTGCTTGATTGGAGAAATCTTCGCAGCGGGGGATGGAGACGGCGCAGAGCCATTCTTTGTAAGCTGCTGCGCAGTCTGTGCAATTCTTCGCGAGGGAGTATTGTGCGTCGGAGGTTGTGTTGCAGGCGATTTGGGCCAGGGTTTGGTTGAATGGTGAGTACCATGTTGTGGTGTAGTTTTCGTAGAAGTTTTGGAGGGCTTCGAAAGTTGAGACTGGTTCATTGCTTGGGTTGGCTGGGACGGCGTAGGCGACTTCGTCGCAGAATGTCAGGTTGAAGAGGAGTTGGCAGTTGCCGTCTGATTTGGTGGAGAATGGGACCGGTGCCCAGACCTTGCCCCCTCCACCTACCACGCCATCTCCAGAAGCTGTTGAGTTGCCGTCCATAGCAAGAAAAGCTTGGTAAGAGCTTGAGGAGTTGAGAGCGTTGACATAGAATTGTTCTTTCGGCTTGTGTCCAAGGCCACGAGTGATCATGCCCATTTGGACGTTCGTTGTGTTGCCTCCCATGTCGTCCTGTTTAGCTTGGATCTGGTGATTGTCCGAAGCGAAAGTCTGCAGACCACAGAATGAGCTCTGCAAACCCATCAGTCCGGTGAGGTTGTTGTTCACTGCGAACATAATGAAGGGTGCCCCCAGGTCCATCCACTCAGTGTACAAAGGAGCTGAGGCATCTGCCTGTGTCAGGTTGTCGGTGACTAATAACGCAGAGTCCGAATCGGTATCGACTTGGAAGAGAAACGGATCAACCATTTCAGCAGCGTAGAAGTATTCGTCTATTGAGACAGCAAGTCTGTACGTCCAAGATCCTGAGAACCCATCAGGCAGAGACGGCCCCGAAACAGCCATGTACCAGTCTCCGCTAGCATTGTCGACTGAAGCATTGACGAAACCGTTGACGAATGGATAGACGTTCTGCGAGTCGTTGCCAGTGTTTGGTCCTAGATTGGTATTGCCCGAACTCGTGGAGACATATAAGGTCAATTGCGGTGGTGCCTCGATTTGTGGTTCACTTCCATTCCATATGGGTTGTGTGCAGGTGTTCGCGGATATGTATATGGTCCTATCGCTGTCACTATCCTGCCTTTTGCGCAGTTCGGAGTGCTTCACCTTAGTGACACGCTTGCTTTCTTCGATATCGCTGGGCAGACCCTTGCCCTTCGCAGTATGGTTTCCGGTGAGGAATCGATTCGGGTACATCAAAAGAGTCTGATTGCCTGCGCTCACAGTGTATGGGCTGGCAATGTTGTTTCCTTGAATTTGGGAATCTGCCTCAGCCCTTTTCTGTAGCTTCGCCTCTTGCTCTGCAGCTCCATCGTCCAGCGTATCGAGCTCAGCGTTCAGCGTAAGAGCTTCCTGTATCCGGTGCCAATTGTGGTCTTCTCCATGTCTTACACCTCTACTACCATCCACAGATAGTTCGGCCGCATACGCAAAGTGTGGGTTCGATAGCGACCAGAATATGAGTCCGAGTAGGGCCAATGCTGCGGCCGATGCCAGCAGCCTGGTCTGTATTGGCGTGAGCTTAGGACATTGGAACAGCATCTTGAGCGCACGCGCGCAAGCAGCGCATTTTGGCGCTTGTCGTCTGTCAGCGAGTGGGCAGTACCGCTTCGCTGCGATCGTCAAGTGAATGTTCTCGAGACGGTCGCGTTGTCACATGTCTGGCTGCTCGAGCTGACGAGGCGTTGGATCGATGAAGCTGGCCTCAAGTCGTGGCAGCCTCGTCTTCTGACACCAGCGCTGATTCGCTTGCTGACTTGACCGACACCACTCCGCCTGCTGCGCTGCGCTTCCTCAACCATGTCCAAGACCTATATTTAGCTGATACCGTATCTCGGTTGCAACGATGGCTCTTCTCCTAAGCAAACAGGCAAAAATGCTCTCTGTCTTCATGACGAGCTTGTCTCAGGCCTGGCTTCAGGAGAAGACATTTTTTCATCTGCGGACATGACCAGATCCTCTCGAAGATCATGCCATGATGCATCTCACGATAGCTACCATGGAGAAGTAGGCTCGGCAATGCAGTCTACTATATGCAGCTGGCCGATGGAATGCTTCTGTCCACTGTCGACCCTCCTAAAGCGAGTGGGATCTGCTAACCGAATGCTTAGACGCCATGCTACCAGCCTTACCCAGCTTAGTACAACACATCCAAACAAAGGTCAGGCTCAGCTATTGGAGCCAAGTCGCTACAGACGATCAAAAACCGTGCTGTGCTCCCCTTTCGTCCTTGCCCGAGCGATACAGGCACACAAGCACAGCAACAAAGACGCAGATGAACGTCCACTGAATATCGCGTATCCTGTCGCGAACATTGAATGGCACAGCAAAACAAGAAGCGTGCTTCGTGCTCGCTTGTTGATCCTCGAATGCACCTTATGCGGGTCAACAACGAGCAGGATCGCGGACCGCGCGATGTTGCAGCACGTTGTGGCTTGAGACCTATTCCAGTCGCACGCGCCTTTACCCACACCTCTTTCGCTCATGTTCAGGCCGGCCATACTTATCCGAGCGGTCAGACAGGCGACCTGTGCACCGGTGTAAGTAGTAGCAGGACTCCGCGTGGGCTAGTCTGGATCTCCCCTTTCGATCTGTTTGGCACTTTCTTTTGTATCTTCTACCCAGTGTTGTTACCCAACGATCGACCTATCATTCAGTTCTCTTGCTGGCACCTTCGATCTGAGGTCGCTGTCGAAGGACTGCGCAAATTATACTACGACGATGGCCTGCAAGGCTCTCTCCGTGCTGCTTTGCGCACTGAGTCTGGCTGCAACTGTGAGGGCTCAATGGGACAATCCGGATGGCGAGAGCGGCGCCGAGAACTCGACCACACCGACATCGATAGAGGGAGAGATCACGATACATACAATCAACGTCGGCTCCGACGCTTTCTACCCTAACAGCATAGTGGCCAATCCCGCCGACAAGGTCATGTTCATCTTCCATGACGGCAACCATTCTGTGATACAAAGTCTCTACGGCTGGCCATGCCAACCGCAAGCGGCAGTGACTGGAGAGGAAGGCTTCCATTCGGGATTCTTCCCCATCACCGATCCTGATGCCGCGCCGCCTACCTGGAACTTGACTGTGACAAATAATACCGACCCGATCTTCTTCTACTGTGGAGCGCCTGGGAGCTGTTACGGGAAGGGCATGCTGGTATGATGGCACAAAGCTGGACGCAAGGCTTTCTTGGAGGCTGACGATCTGATCAGGGTGCCATCAATGCGAATAGCGACACTAATGTAACCGCGCAAATCGAATTGGCGAAGGCCTCCAGATATGGCCTACAATTCGGAGACACCATGGCACCCGCAGCCTCAGCTAGCATGACAGCACTTGCTGCAGAAGTTCTGGCCGACGACGAAGAACATTCGCATAGCTTGTCCACAGGCGCCATTGTCGGAATCGCAGTGGGCGGTGCAGCAGGTGTTGCTCTTCTTGGAGCTCTTGTATTCTTCCTACGACGCAATCGAAAATTGAAGAAGCAGCTCAGAGCAAGCCAAGCGGTACCAGCAGGATGGATGCCTCCAGACATGCAGCAACATCATGGCCACATCTCGTATATTCCACCAGAAGATCCACGAACGATAAACAAGCATACGAGTCCAGCACCACCATATCAAGCATATAATCCGACGCAAGAACACGTTAAGGCTCCAGAAGGATCACCATACGTGCGTTCCGTCAGCGAATACTCGAATCACACCCCGGGCTGGAGTTCGATGAGTCCACCGCCGCCTCAACAGCAGAATTTCAGGTAAACGCCTTTCAGCCAATAATATTGACCGGAAAGTGCTGACACGATCATAGATTCTCCAACACCTCAGAACTAGGAGGCTCAGAACCAGTACCACGGCACGAATTAGCAGCCGCGCCACGATCACCAGATAGTCCGACAGGTCTGGGCATACACGAACATGCATGAACGAAGACGAATGTTATGAAGAAAAGAAGCGAATCTTGTACATATTGCATCTCAACGATCTGTTCCATGAACGATTTACATCTATTCATCTTCACCATGAATGTTTGCTACCACATCTGGGCAGTCAGGACATATGTCTCTCCCATGTCCTGCCGTGCTTCTTCACATCAAGCTTCTTGCTCTCCCACGACCATGTGCAAATACCGTCACCGCATCTACTCCTGCGGCCATCGCGAACAGTTCCTCACGCACCGATGCAGTTATTCCGCTTTCGACTCCAACCATCCAATTCGAAAAGACATGGCCGGAGATGATATCTACGCCCCAGTTCCCTGTCGTCGATGCGAACGAAAACGCCGTAAGCCAGAAAAAGATTCTGATCCACCCCCAGCTCTAACCTTGGGATTGGCGGCATTGGGACAATGGAAGTAGCCGCCGAACGAGACGACGAAGTCGTTGCCGTAGAAAGCGTTGTCAGAACCTCCTCCTAGGATAGTTGTTGTAATTTCGAGTCCCCTATCGTCTACCATTCACCTTCATCCAAATCCTCTCACAAACACTCCTCAATTGAATCGTATGTCTAACACAAATTCTGTTTCGAGTCGTTTCTTCCATGACTTGGAATTTTCCGCATCGAGTTGCGCAGAAGATCGTCTTACGATGGGAACGTTGACAGCCGCAGCCTTCGTAGTGGGTGGAGGATTGGTAGCACATGTCAGCCCGGGCTGGATTGGTTGATCAAGAGAATTTATGTGCTGCTGCTGGAGCCATACGTGGAGATCGTTGGTGTGAAAGGATGTGATGTCGTGTTCTAGAGTCGTTGCGGGATTGAGGATAAACACTCTTGCTGTTGTTTGCAAAGTCCTAGCTCTTTCCAATCTTGAGTGAAGTTTCCGACTTTCGTAGCTCGCGAGGCTGTGCAATGCTTGAGCGCTCAGGGGTGATGGTGGTCATGAGGCAGGCACAGCTAAGGTCTGATTTGTCGGTCGCTGCCTTACTCGGGAAAGAGAGATAAGGTATGCGCGATGTTCGGTCGTGAGACGTAGGCCGACGAGCTCTACGTCAGTCGCTCGGCACGTGGGAGGTGGAATGTGGTGAAACGTAAGAAGCAAGGAGTGGGATACTGTGGGAGCTCACCATTGTCTGAAAAATCTTGGTTGAGGATGCAAACTTCTTGACTTTCTTTGTTCGGAAGTCGCGCGGCAACAGCGAACATGGAATCAGGAGAAAGCGGTCATGGCACATGTTCGTATTGGTAGCACTATCATACAAGCCAGTATCAAGCCTTCTTAATGCCCATTTGTGAGATTAGAATGCAAAATCGCTTCTGCAATCCAACTTGAAGTAGATATCCAACCCGCTCACCCAAACTACTCTCTGGCTTACTTTCCCGGCTATGCAAAACTTTTTCTTTCTTTTTTGGTAGTACAAGATCAATGGGTCTCGTGTCGTTATCGTGCCATGTAAGTTTCTTCGTATGATATTGCCCTCCTTTCGCCCATAAGTAAAGTGTCGTAAAAGCCGAGAACAAATGGAAATCTCAAAAGTCGAAATGGTTGGTAAAGTCAAGAAGTAGTGTGTCCAAAGGATACGCCGACGATGATGCAAGTGGTCGGCGGTGGTACAGGATCATCCAAGAGAGAATAGATGTCCACGAGTCGCCGGTTTCTATGCAAGATCTCGGTGGATGAAAATGCTGTAGTCTGCAAGTACACTGGCTGCCGCGCCGGGTATGCCAGATCTGTCGAAGGAAAGTGCCACGCGTCTATTCGCGTCAAAATACAGTTCGGCCGTGTCGGGAGTGTCGTGACTCATACTGAAGAGAGACTGAGCGCCGTGATGCTGTGAACAGTTGAAGTAACAATTGCCAAACGCCAGAGGCGAGCCGAGATACTGTTACAGCTGAGGCGAAAGTCGAATGCAGGTAGACGATCGCTCAAAAGTGACCGCCATATGCCTGAGCGCCAGGACCAGCGAAGCCAGGAGCGCCATAACCGTTGTGGTATGGTTGCTGAGCACCATTGAACATGAATGAGTTCTGATTGCCACGCTGTGGAGATGGAGAGGCGATGCTCTCGCCGCCGTACATGTTGCCGCCATAGGCTGGTGCATCGAAGCCGCCAGCACCAAAGCCGGTACCGTTAGATCCCCACTGAGTAGGAGCGCCAACCATGCCGTGGCGGTTGGCACGAGAAGGAGTCTGGTGTGGTGCAGAGAATGGCGCACCAGGCTGGTTGACCGCGGTCTCCATTGGAGAAAGGATGGAGGTGTTTTGAGTGGCGTGACGGTTGTCGTAGTCAGCGAGCTTGCTCTGGATGCGACGACCATGAGGAGTGTTGCGGATGCCTGGAAGGATAGAGCGGACATTCTCGAACATGAGAGCCTTCATCTCGTCATCGGCGAAGTCCATGGCAGTCTGGACAACATAGTTGGCGAAGCCGTCGCGAAGAAGCTTCTCAAGTGTCTGCGGTGGCATGATCTCGCGAACAATTTCACGACGAGTCTCGACGCTGGCGCAACGGATGCACTTCTCAATGACGTTGGAGCTGAACTTCTGTCGTGAAAGAGATGGAATCTCGCCATAGAAAGCACGGCAGAGAGGCTCGGTGAAGCATGGCTCGGACAGGTCGAGAATGTACTGGACGACGTAGTTGCCAAAGGGATCCTGAACAAGAGAGTAGGCGTTGGCGATGACGTGGTCGACCATCTGGCCCTTCTGCAAACCATCGGCATGATCGATGCAGCGTTGAAGGACACAGCAACCGTGACGATGAGTGCCGACAGTGATGCAGTTGTTGCCGACAGCCTCGAAGATGAAGGTGGCATCAATGGAGGAAAGGTGGTTGAGGCACTTCTGGATGACGTGGTTGCCGTTAAGGTCCTGGATGAGAAGCACGACATCGTTTCGAAGAGCGTTGATGATCTCCTGAGTCTGCTCTGGAGTAGTAATGTACTCAATCATCTTCTGCAGAGCGCGAGTGCCGTGCTGATTGAGTGCAATCTTGGTCATGGCAGGAGCGGCGTTGACGATCAAGGCGGTGCGCTGCTCATCATTGACGCTCTCGAGCAGCTTCTGGCAGAGGTAGTTGCCGAATGGATCGACCATGAGCTCAATCATGTGGTCCTTGACCTCCTCAAAGATAGTCTTGACAGTCTGCTCATTGCGCTCCTCAAGCTTGCGCTGCAAGAAGCGGCAGCCATGCTGATCCTTGCACAGGCCGTAGATCTCACCAACGAGCTGCTCAACCTTGATAGAATTGAACTTGGCTTGAGCATCCTCGGCAGCCTGGCGGCGCTGCTGTGCGCTGACCCGCTGACCATCGAAACGTCCAGCACCTGGTCCAGCTTGACCGTTCTGGGAGTATTGCTGCTGTTGCTGGAAACCACCATAGCCGGCTTGAGGGAAGGGAACGCCGACCTGAGATGGCCATTGACCTTGACCATGGCCTTGAGCCTGAGGATTGAAGCCATTGGCACCGCCAAGATTCATGTGGTTGAAACCGTTCGCCATCATGTTCATGCCGTAGCCGCCGTAGAAAGCAGGCTGAGCAAACGGAGTCATGTTTGGGCTGCCGAAACCTTGAGCTGGACCGTTGTCGTGACCAGGACCGAAAGGAGCGGCGTTGGCGTGCAGACCAGTGTGAGCTTGACCGTAAGCTTCTTGGAGATCGTCTTGCTTGGTGGCAGCGTAGTCTTGACTCTGACGGTTGTTGGAGGTAGAGGAAAGGCGGTGGAGGGCAGCGTTGCGGTTCTGCTCTGGAGAAGTGGTGTTGGACAAGGCAGCGTGCTGGTTTGGAGGAGACACGAGAGAAACGCCACTTTCTTGAGCTTCGCCGTTGATGCTCTTGAGTGTTGGAATGTCGTTGGTAGAGTAAGAAGACTGAGGCATCTGAGAGCCGTTTGCAAGTGCACGAGGCGGTGAGGCAAGCGTTGGACGCTTGGTCTCGGCAGTGAACTTGACCTCCATTGAGCGACGGCTGTTTGCAGCTGATCGGTTTTCGTTTGAGTTCGCAAGAATGCTGTTTAGTGGAGCAATGTTGACTGTGCTGCTCAAAGCACTTGGTGGCAGAGAGATGCGGTGACGGTTAGCCGATGCACGTTCGGGTACGTGCTGTAGATCCGAATCTGGAGATGAGGAAGCAAGGTCAAGAGCTGCTGAGACGGCGGAGACCGACAGATCACCGTTCTCTTCGCGTCTGATGAGCTTAGGAAAGCCGTCAGCAGTGTGCTGTACCTGCAGATAGGTCTTGGTATCGGGTGGTGACGTCTGATTAGACTTGGGTATGGTAGAGGACTTGTCGTCGTCGAAGAGGAAGCCTGTGGTGTTCACGTGACCAAAGACTAGATCGGTGGTGTTGCGCTTGCTCCTGTCGTATGAGGTGATTGGCATAGAATTTCGGTTCGGACTGATGCAGTGATGGTTAGCTTCTATGGGCTCTGGCTGGGGCGGGCGAGCTTTATATACAAACTCGCGGTGCTCGTGCTATTGTCGCTCAACGACAATTGGGGATGAAGTTGCTATTGTTACAAAAGTATTGAGGTGGTTGGAGTTGAAGTTGATGTCGGACAATAGAAATGAGTTTTGACAATTGCAAAGTGAGTGAAGCAGACCGCAAAGTGGCACGTGGTCCATGCCAAGAATTATGCATGTGAACAGTGCAGAAAGCGGTGAGTGGAACTGAAGGAATGACGAAAGTACTCACTTTGCACCTGCACGACGAAGCGCATTCTCGTAGCCATAAATGAAGTCATCGTCCTCTTCCTCATCGTCAGATTGGCGCCGTGAGCCAGGAACTGACTGAGACGGGAGGTTGGAATTGCTCTGGCCAGCGTAGGATGCTCGAGCATATGCCATAGGTGGAGAGGTAAGTTGGGTGCTAGAGCGATTCGGTCGGTTTGCAATGCCTGGCGGAGACGTGAGACTCGCCGCAGAGTACCTGTTCGGCCTCGAGAAATTGTTTGAAGCCAGAACGCTATGATACTCTGGCGGTGTGGTCGGCTCACTTTGAGCAAAGAGCTGCGTGACCGCTTGTTCGTGACGCAAGTTCTCGTCGACTTCGCGGCGTGTATCTGCGTCGACTTTCGCCAATTCCTCTTCTATCTTGCGCTGAGCTTGGAGGAGGGTCTCGTAGTGACGGGCGGCTCGTTCAGACTGAGAGAGAGATGTTAGTACAAAATGCGAGGAAGAATACTCTAACAGAAGTCCCTGCTCTCATCAGGCTGCAATGCCAACCAGCAGCACGAATTCTGCTTGAGAAAGTGTATCCTAGGCAACCAACGCGAATGGATGCAACTTTCACAGCATCCCCCATTCCCAAGACCGCTTCAACCAGTGCCTGCTTACCGGAGTGATTCTGTTTTGCGCATTTGTCTGCTCAGCCAGCAAGTCAGCCACATCGTGCCGCACACACAGTGTTTGCAATCCTGCACGCAGCCATTCTATACATCTCTCTCAAAGGGTAGGAGTATGGATCGCTATTTCATGGCTTGCTCGTGCATGGCATCCAGCTGAGACGAGAGCTGAGGTCTTGCACACTGCATCATGCCTGGACTTTTCCAGATAGGCGCATTGACAAGCAGCCGCCACATCTACAACTCTCGCATCTTCAAGTCTTACTCCACACAACATACGTCTTGCCTCCTCTTTGCGTTTTGCATACTCGTGCAAGATGGAAAGGACTTACCGCTTGCATCTCGCCTGCGGCTTGTAATCTCTGCTGGCCGATGGGCGACAGGGTGGGAACGGTGTTGGTGGTGAACCTCCGCGTCAAGACGCCTCTCGCATCGTTCGTCCCAGCCATGCTCGCACTCCATCTGTTCGGATTTCGCTGTGGAGGGCTCAGAGAGTTGAATTGCTCGTCTCGGGGCGACTGGGGTCCGCGGTAGTATGCCATCTTCAAAGCGAGAGAGTGTCAGCGTGCATCGCATAGTCTCAGGAGGGCCAGCGGGAAGCTGATGAGTCGGATATCCAGCGTGCATGGGACCAGACGTACCTTTCGAGACGGGACAAATCGCAGGCCCTCGTGGCCGGTGGTGTAGCAGCGTTGCCGTTGCGATATGCAGGCACCGAGGCCAGATGCGATAGGATAGTTCAACGGGATATGCGGGCGAAGAATACACTGTAGCAGAACTATACCATAAAGACAGACATCGAAATGCGCACGGGAAAGGAGAAGCGTCTTCAAGCAGGCGAGGTAAGGTAGTAGTAGTAGCTGGTCAGGTAGGTAAGGGTCTGGGTCTATAGGACTACTGAGAGGTCGGAAGCGTGTCGAGTGGAGACGAATTCAACATCGGCCAAGCAGTATTTTGGCGCAGAAGACGCTGGCTCGAGCTTTGCTCTGATTAGTTTTGCTCTGAAACGAAGCATCGCTGTAGCCACATAGCAAATCGCGGCAACGGCACATGCAATGGACATCGGATCGTGCTCTCATCGCCGCCCGTCCAGGAAGACTACGGGACTGCATTGTGAGAGCCGTCGAGCTGCTCGGCTTGGCGATCAGCGCTTTCATCACAACTCTGCTCTGCATGCGCACGCCCAATTCGCGGGTTGTGGCAGCCAGCATCCTGCGCATCTGCATTCTGCAGCTCCATGAACCATGCCTCCCGAGATGTCATGTCCGCACTTCTGCCCAGTCTGCCAACGACGATGCTGCAACCATTGTTGTGCCTTAACGTGTCCGAGACCCATTCGTAGCCTTCACCGCGGGCCAGAACCAAATGCTTGCTGAGGAGCATAGCTACTAATTAGTTAGTTTAGTGGGTGAAAAGTGCAAAAGAAAAGCCCCGCCGGATTCGCGCGAAGTTGGGCTTCTGTGGCCAACAAGGCTTCGCCAAAGGCTCTCGCTGGAAAATGGCGGTCTGCTGCTTCGAGTCATCGGCGTAGAAGTGATTCGCATTGCGCAACCTCGCTACCACCGTCGGCAAGCCACGAGAACAACGAGCGCCCAGCATTGCATCCACCAGTCGCCCTCCGTCTGCCCGTGACCAACGCTGCGGATAATACCGTATTCCTCGTGGGCAGCACTCCGTTCCTGGGCGAGTGCTGAAACGAGAGGGACGCACGGACGCCCGCTGCAGGGTTCTCAAACTCTAATAAGCACATGCGGCAGAGGCGCCTTTCTGTGACTACTGTAACCACGACCACTCTGCAGCGATTTGAGGTTGCGCTGGACGTGATCGGCATCGCTGCAACGCTTCATTGCCAAAATGCCGCCGCGCGCCAAGAAAGCCGCTGGCCCTACAGAGGTGACTACCAGCAGCAGTAGCTCGTCAAAGGTATGCAGTGGCAAGGATCAGAAAATTAGGTGAGTCGCAACTGACGGTAGGCATATTGAAGGCTGCCGCACCCAAAGCTGCCGGGGCCAAAAGAAGAAGCACCACAACTCTCGCCAAGACGAAAGAAACGGAAGACACACCAGCCAAAGCCGCACCTGCTGCTCAAGATGAGAGTGCTGCAACGCAAAAAGCAGCGCCCAAGAAGAATCGCGTGGCGGGCGATGACCTGGATGCACTCCTACGACCTTGGTACTACTCGAAGAGCCTGACAGATCCCATCAACACTGCCAAGGACAAATGGAATCTGCTCCCGGCCTTTCTTAGAGTGAAGGGTCTGATCAAACAGCATACTGACTCCTTCGACTATTTCGTCGACATCGAGCTGAAGAAGATCCTAAAGGCCAACGAGTTCATCTTCACTGAGGATAAGAAAAAGTGGATCAAATTCGTTGACATTCGAGTCGGTAAGCCGTGTCGTATTGAGGATGCTCGCGCCGGATATGTCCAGACGGAAGTCACTCCAAACGAGTGTCGTCTTCGCGACATGACCTATGCTGCTCCCATATATCTTGACTTCATCTACCCTCGACAAGCAGGCAATGTGCGAAAGACGAATGTACTCATAGGTCGACTTCCGATAATGCTTCGAAGCTCAAAATGTGTGCTCAAGGGTCGCTCGGAGTCAGAAATGGCTTGGCTGAACGAGTGCGCTGTCGATCCAGGTGGCTACTTCATTGTTCGTGGCCAAGAGAAGGTCATTCTGGTCCAGGAACAACTAAGCAAGAATCGTGTCATCGTGGAGTCCTTCAAAGGCGTTATTCAGGCCTCCGTCACCAGTCATACAGCAAATGTCAAAACAAAGACATATGTGTTGCTGAAGAAGGGTCACATCTACTTGAAGCACAATTCTCTCAGCGAAGACATCCCGGTTGCAGTCATGCTTCGCGCAATGGGCGTCCAGTCAGATCATGAGATTCTGCTGCTCGCGGCAGGTAATGATGCGCAATACCAGGATGAATTTGCACCGAATCTGGAGTTGGCTGCTCTGGAAGGTGTCTTCACTCAAGAGCAAGCTCTGGAATTCATTGCGACGCGCCTGAAGCCAGACAGATTCGCCAGCAGAAGACAAGAGCGCACACCAAAACAGCAAGCGCTTGAGAAACTCGCCGGCACCATCATCCCACACGTTGAGGTGGAAGGCATGAATTTCCGACCGAAAGCCCTCTACGTAGCCTTCATGACACGAAGAGTGCTGATGGCGATGAACGATCCAAAGTTGGTTGATGACCGTGACTACGTCGGGAACAAGCGTCTCGAATTGGCAGGCCAGATGCTTTCCCTGCTGTTCGAAGATCTGTTCAAAGACAGCGTACGGCAGATCAAAGGCAACATGGACAAGATACTTAAGAAGGCGAATCCGACGCAGGAATTCGATCCTCTCAGACTTGTTGAACAGATTGAGTCACGCATCACCAGCGGCATGGAACGCGCGATTGCTACTGGCAACTGGACCTTAAAGCGTTTCCGCATGGACAGAGCAGGTGTGACACACGTGCTGAGCAGACTGAGTTATATCAGTGCTCTGGGCATGATGACGAGAATTACTAGTCAGTTCGAAAAGACCCGCAAAGTCTCTGGACCTCGTGCGCTGCAGCCATCACAATTTGGTATGCTTTGTACGTCAGACACTCCAGAAGGTGAGGCCTGCGGTCTTGTCAAGAATCTGGCCCTTATGACACACATCACAACAGCAGATGACGAGGCACCAGTGCGAAAAATCATCTACATCCTCGGGGCAGAAGACGTGACGTCTGCTTCCGGGACTGAAATATATGGCAATGGTGCCTACATCGTCTTCATCAACGGTACCCCGGCGGCGCTCACACGACAGCCTAAGCAATTCTTGCTCGGATTCCGTAAGTTCAGACGGATGGGCAGAATATCGGAATTCGTAAGCATCTTCATCAACCATCATCATAATGGTGTTCACATTGCCACTGATGAAGGACGAGTATGTCGGCCACTTATCGTGGTCGAGAAAGGAAAGTCGAAGGTGACAGCACGCTTCCTGGAATCGCTCCGAAAAGGCACCATGGACTTCGATGACGCTCTTTCAAGAGGTCTTGTGGAGTATCTTGATGTCAACGAAGAGAACGACTCCAACATCTCGGTCTACGAGAAAGACATTAACGAGCACACAACACATCTGGAGATCGAGCCATTCACCATTCTAGGCGCAGTGGCGGGACTGATTCCATACCCACATCACAACCAGTCACCACGTAATACTTATCAATGTAAGCGATCCACTGGCATTATCGCGATTCGCAGAATGAATTAAACTGACCTTGTGCAGGTGCCATGGGTAAGCAAGCTATCGGAGCCATTGCGTACAACCAGTTCACTCGAATCGACACACTCCTCTACCTCATGGTATACCCACAGAAGCCCATGGTCACCACCAGAACAATCGAGCTTGTCAAGTACGACAAGCTTCCAGCCGGCCAGAACGCTGTCGTCGCAGTCATGTCGTACTCCGGATACGATATCGAGGATGCTTTAGTCCTCAACAAGGCCTCGTGTGACCGCGGCTTCGGGCGCTGCCAGATCTTCAAGAAAATCAGCATGCCATTGAAGGCATACGGCAACGGCTACATCGATCGACTCGATGACCGGGAACCAAGCAATACTCGACATCGCAAGATCGGCAAAGACGGACTTGTGGAAGTCGGCTCTGAGCTGGAGAACGGCGACATGTACATGCTCAAATCGGCACCCATGAATCAATCTCAGGCCATTCCCGCAAAAGACCAAAGGTGGTCTCCCATGCACATGTCCTACAAACTCCCCGACCCATCTTACGCCGACAAGGTCATGATCACCGCCAACGAAGCCAACACGATGATCGTCAAAATCCAAACCCGCCAAACCCGCCGCCCAGAAATTGGCGACAAATTCTCCTCCCGTCACGGCCAAAAAGGTGTCGTAGGCCTCCTCGCCGAACAAGCTGACATGCCTTTCTCCGACTCCGGTGTCGTCCCAGACATCATCATGAACCCTCATGGTTTCCCCTCCCGAATGACAGTTGGGAAAATGTTAGAACTCGTTTCAGGCAAAGCTGGAGTTTTGGGCGGAACCCAAGAATACGGTACTCCTTTTGGAGGATCCAAGGTCGAAGATATGGGCTCTATCCTCGTCAAACACGGTTTCTCATATTCTGGTAAAGACCACTTGACGTCCGGCATTACAGGAGAATCTCTCCCTTTCTACGTTTTCTTCGGACCAATCTACTATCAAAAACTCAAGCACATGGTTCAAGATAAGATGCACTCGAGAAGTACTGGTCCTCGCGCGATCTTGACCCGTCAACCCACCGAAGGTCGGTCACGCCAAGGTGGTCTTCGTCTCGGAGAAATGGAGCGTGACTGCCTCATCGCTTACGGTGCGAGTCAGTTGTTGCTGGAGAGATTGATGATTTCCTCTGATGCCCATGATGTGGATGTTTGTCAAGGGTGTGGGATGATGGGATATAATGGCTGGTGTCAGAGTTGTGGGAGTTCGAGAGGGGTTACGAAGATGACTATGCCTTATGCTGCGAAGCTGCTCATTCAAGAGTTGATGAGTATGAACGTTAAGGCTAGTTTGCAGTTGGCTGATGAGTTTCCTAGGGAGGAATAGGGTTGAGAAGGCATGAGTTTTGCATAGCGAGTGGAGTTTTGAGACTGGAAGAACAGGAATCAAGCATGAGCCTCACGGCAAAAAGATGATTACTTGTAGCATTACGATCAGAAGTGGATCACATCAGAAAGGATGTATTCTGAACATCATCGACATCATGAGGCCTAGATGCCATTCCAAGGCTCAAGATCAACTCATTGATCAAGCATCGAACTCACGATCAAGCGTCGGACTCATGTCACTGGTGTATCATGTTTGATCACTTCTGCTCACGTTCAACGGAAACCTACAACTCCTTCACCCAGAGTTCCAGGGCCAGGCATAAATACATTCAAGAGATTCCATGCTCTCGACAATCATTCTCGGCTCAATGGCTTAGTCTGTTAGCCGTTCTATTCAGAACGCTTGTCATCCAGACGATGCTACTTTCGCGTGAGAAATGCTCGCGGGAACTCATCTGTGGGATAGCCTTGAGCCGTGGGCGATTGTTTTTGATTTTGCTTTACTTGTTGCCTAGCGCTAGAGAGCATACAAATACAATTCAAATATCCCATGCTCTCGACAATCATCCACGGCTCAATGGCTTAGTCTGTAAGTCGTTCTATCGGAGCGCTTGACTCCGATCTGTGAAGCTTTCTACCGCATGTCTCTAGGGCATGCGCGGTGTAAAACGCCACTGGAAAAGCATTAAGCCGTGGGCGATTGTTTTGTTTTGGCTGATCAATATGTACTCATTGAGGCTTATATACGTTGAAGACATAGGTCTCTTCTAGCAATCATTCACGGCTCAATGGCTGAGTCAATAAGTCGTTCTATTTCGTAGCAACGCATGACATCCAGATGACCACAGTTCCGCTTCAGACATCAACTGAGATGTCTTGAATGAACTCGTGAGAATGGTTGCCTTTGAGCCGTGGGCGATTGTTTTTGCTTCTTGACTAGTCTCGTATCTGTACTAACAAATACAGATCAAATATTGCTAGCTCTCGACAATCATTCTCGGCTTAATGGCTCAGTCGGTAAGTCGTCCTATAACTAGGCCGCTTGACAAAGTCCCATCGAAGGGTTCCGATATAGTTGTCGCTCTTTCGGAGCTTTGTTCGCGGATAGAAAAAGCATTGAGCCGTGGGCGATTGTTTTTGCTCATCTGTTGGTACAATTTCTGCCATTGACCTGCTATAGACGTCTGAGATTTCACTTTCTCTCGAACAATCATTCTCGGCTTAATGGCTCAGTCAGTAAGTCGTTCCATTCGGAATGCGTGATGACCAGACAATGAATGCTCGAGGCGAGACGTTGCCCTAATGTCTAGTTCTTGAGCTGTTGAACGTGTCATGCTTTGAGCCGTGGGCGATTGTTTTTGCTCTTCAGCAGGTTATCATTGAGAGTTATGTATAATTTCACATACATCTCTCATCGAACGATCATTCTCGCCTCGATGGCTCAGTCTGTAAGTCGCTCTGCTATCAGCGCGCTTGCCATATGACCCAGATCGATCTCTGTCCCGTGGAAATGTCGCTCCGGCATCTCGCGGAACACTGAGCAGCGGGAATGCCTTGGGCTGTGGGTGATTGTTTTGCTTTTGCTCATCATCAAGCTCAGCATTTTCTTCCCCTTTTTTGCATCAATTGGATTTGCTGAGAACCATATACGGCCAGAAATATCCAGCCCTTCGAACATCGTTCACGGCACAATGGCGCAGTCAGTAAGTCGTTCTACTCCTTAGAGCGCTTGGCATCTCGACCAGCGATGGACTCAACCACGAAACTGCGGCGTTGTGGTCCTGTCCAGACGAACGGCGAAATGCCATTGAGCTGTGGGCGATTGTTTTGCCAGATCATGACATTTTGAAATGGTACTATCGGTGTTGTGATGGTCGATTGGATGCTGTTCGCGCTGGATGGATCATAAGTATGATTCCATAAGTAGTACCTTTAAGGCTAGCCAGACAGCAATGAATTGAGTTATCCAATCCAACCCGGCAGGCCAATTACAGTATGAACAACACCTAGCACCTCCATTCTTGACCCTTGACAGCCCTGGATCACCGCAAGACAGACATGCTGACGACTCTCTACTAAAAAGCCGCCATATGCTCTGCCTCACCATTGATCGAGCGCAAAGCCTCCTCTGCCAACTCGCTCCTCAGAGCCGCGGCTTCAGTCTCGCGACTCATCTTCTCCCACTCTCGCAGACTCTTTCGCTTCTTGGTCTCCTTGTCTTCGATCTGCTTCCTCAATCTCTCAGCCTCATCCTCAAGCTTATTGAGTTTGCTGCGATCAACGACAGGCTCCATTTTCTGTCCACCATCAACGATCTTCGGTAAATCAGCAAGAGCAGGGTGCACACGAGAAGCAGAAGAGTTACCAGAAGGTCCAGTTGGTACCGTCATCGAGTTGATGCTGTGCTCGGTCGGGCGTCGGCCAGCTCTTGGGCCTGTCGGCGCATCTGGCATAGCTGCAGTCGTGCCATTGGTAGACTCGAAACGCTGCGATCTTGGTCCAGTAGGCGCAGCGCTACTGCTTGACTGGCGAGAGAACGAAGCAGGGCCCAGAGGTGGTGAAGCCTGCGAAAAGGAGCTCCTAGGTCCTGAAGGCGGCTGTCCACCGGGGCCGGATGGAGGATTGAAGGTCTCGCTCACACTTCTGTTGCCTGCGAAGCCGGAAGGTCCTGCTGGCGGCGCGCCTCCTCTACCTCCACGGAAAGAGCTGAATCCACCTCGCCCTCGAGGAGCGAAATCTCCCCCAAAACCACCACGACCACGTGAAGAGAAGTCACCTCTACCAGACATGCCGCCGCGAGGCCCCATAGGAGGACCGCCTGCTCTGGGACCTTGAGGCGTGGCTGCTGGACCAGTAGGAGGTGCCATTGATGTTGCTGGACCACGCTGACTGCTAGGTCCCGTAGGAGGAGCTCTTGCAGCTGGGACCGGCGCATCGTCTTCACGCCTCGGCTCGCGAGGAGGAGGTACTTCGCGCTCTCGGCCGTTCGAGTAGCCACGATCATCGTAAGCATCTCGCTTGACTGGTGTCTCGTACTCGCGAATCTCCCTATCTTCGAGATCTCCCGCACGGTAAGGCTCACGATCGTCGTATGGATCGCGCGGCGAAGCTCTGATAGGCATTTCCGAGGGAAGGTGCGACATTCTGCTAGGATGCACAGGTGGTGAGGTGTGCCGAGAGGTGACTGCGGAGTTAACAGCAGATTCCTCGCGGCTAAGGTATTCCTGTCTGGTATCGCGCACAGGCGATCGTGGTCTTCTCCAATCGTCCACATTTCTGGGATCGACTCTTTCGTTCCTAGTCAAAGGCGATCTCGAGCGCAACCTATACCCTCTAGTAGCACCTCTTGTAGTAGGTGAATATGCTTCCCGCTCTCTTGGCCGCTCTGGAGAGAAGCGTCTCCGTGGCGGGCTGGCACCTCTGCTCGGAGGGTAGTCATCATACCTGCCGCGTGGTGGGCTTGCCAGTCGCTCGCGCTTGGCAGGAGGTGGTGTTCTGCGGCCTCTGCTTGAGATGGGTGATGGCTCGCGGACTCGCTTCAACGGAACCGCACTACGGTCACGATAGCGAGCAGCAGCGGAAGGTGCAGGCGAGCGCGCGACAGGTGCATAGTTTCTGTCCCGATCGTCTCTGTAGTCTCTGGTATCGCGGTAGTCTCGCTCGTCTCTTACTGGCTCTCTTCTGAACAGGTCATCGCGCGGGAGATCTTCTCTTCTTGGCGGAGGAGATCGTGGCCGACCTCTGTAGCTATCTCCGCCTCTTGGTATTCCCTGTCTCTCATCACGGTATCGCGGTGGTGAAGGAGAGCGGCGGCGGAAGTCATCACGTCGAGGTGGCAGGCGATCGTCGTCGCGGCGGGGTGGAAGACGATCATCATCTCTGCGGAGTGGTGCGCGATCATCGTCTCGTCTCAGCGGCAGTCGATCGTCGTCTCTGCGCGGTGGACTTCTACTCCTGCCTCGAGGCGCACGATAGGTGTCGGCTTCCAGGTAGTTGGGTCTCCGCGGCGGTGATCGGGCGCGGTAGCTGTCGCCGCCAAGTCTCGGTGGTGATCGATCGCGTTCTCGGTCGCGCGGAGCATGATTGCCTGGTCGATAGCTCTGTCCGCGGCCGCCCATATACTGATCTTCTGGCGGAAAATCGCGCTCGCGTCTTTGCACATACAATTAGTTCCTCTTCACCAAATCATAGCGCCATGTCCCATCTTCCATCTGACTCCACTCCCAACATGTGCAGTACAGGTCCAACCAATTCCTAGCATCTTCACCAGGAATACTTTTCAGGAGTCGCGCTGAATCCAGGCCTCGAGATACATCGCAAATCTTGATGCTGAGACGAATTCTCCCTGGTGATGACTTACCTGCGGTCGCGGTCCATGATTGCAGCGATATTATGCACTGCTACAGCTGCTCGTAGCAATGCGAGTGGTATTGGTGGTATGCGAAACTCGAGTTTGGACGAAGGTTTCGAAGTAAGCTCTTCCAGCTTGGGACTTTGCCAAAATAGTCCGAATCACATTTGCACGTGACATGCCTTCCCAATCTGTGCACGCATGTTCTGTGGTCAAAGCATCTGGCTGTCTCTCCTCCCCAAGCCATTTTCATTCGATCATACTCTGATTATCATGCCGCCTCGGATTGCGCTATTCAAGCTTTCGAGTTCAGTGTCGGTCCATCGTTGGGATCTCGCAATTACACGGCAGACTTCGAATCTGCTCCTAGCCGTCTCTATACACTGCCTCCTTCCTTTCCTGCTTCTCATCCGTTTCACCGTCTTCCCCTCTGTGCCCGCTCCTTATCCCTCTTCTGCCGCTTGGCACTCTCTTCTGCGACCATACCACTCAAGTCCTCCTGATCAACGCCCGATCCCTGGAAGCCCCGATTCTCTGCCGCTCTCTGCTGCTCATACACTCTCTGCAGGTCCTCCTTGCTCATCTTACCGTCTCTAACCAAAGCCTCCACGTCCATAGACACATCCACATCGCCTGCCTTTCTCTTTTTGCTACGGTCTTCCTGGCCAAGCACGGGAACATTGCTATTACCGCTGAGATCATATGCGCGCTCGCCGCCGAAGAAACCTTCAGCACGGATATTACGCTCGTTGAGTACAGTACCTGCACTTCGAGGATGATTCGATGCCTCTGTCTCGGTACCGTATCGTTGCTTTCGTAGATTGACGTCGTCAGGCATACCACGTCCTCCGGGAAAGTCGGTCGGTACTGTGCTCGTGATGCCGCCAGGGGTTTCGGTGCCACCATAAGGAGTCTCCAAACCTGTCCTCCTGCCAGACTCGTCATCTTCATCCTCGTCATCTTCATCCTCTTCGTCTTCATCCTCTTCCTCTTCCTCGTCAGACTCATCCTGTGGAGGCTGCAGCTCGCCCCACAAGCTCTTGTCTACCGCCTCCACTCCTGCGTCTTTCTGATTCGCATCTTCCTTCATATCTGCCAATCCGAACACATCTCCACCAAAGAGTGGTCGATTCTGGTCGTCTACGGGCGGCTTACCATATCCTCCAGGATGGAAGCCCCACTGTGCTCCAGGTGGAGGCGGTGCGTTGAGTCCCGGAATCTTCAGAGCAGGATAAGAAGGCGGAGGGCCGACCTTCTGCTGGTTGATGAGCCATGGCGGAGGCGCACCTGGGGGCATGTTCAAAGCTTCCTTGAGTTCCTCACTAAGTTCTCCAGGTCGAAGATGCCGCAGGTTCGTCTCGAATTCCTTGCCTTCGTAGTAGACCTCGCCGTATCTCGTCAATGTCGGTTTCGTCTGTCGTCGGAAGAATGCCTCGTAGAGTTTCTGGTAGTCGATGTCCAGCTTGCCAGTCTTTCCTTGCACCCTCTCACGTTGTCTCTGCTTCAAGCTTGCTTCCGCCTGCTTCTCCAACACTGCATCACGCATTTCCGCAATACCTGTCTCTGCTATGAACTTAGGCAAGGCAAATCCGGGCTTCTCGATACCACGCTTGCTGCTCAAATATTCGCGCTTCAGACTCCAGTGCGTCGGAACAGGAACCACATTTCGTGCACTCTTGATGTTGACCAGTAATCGCGGGTCTTGCGCAGATGTGTCGGTCCATTCCACGATCTCTGGCTTTCGCACAATTGCCTTCAGCTCTGCAATGCTGAGCTTATTTGCAGCTTTCCGAGCCTTTTTGGACAGTCGCTTCTTGGTCTCCTCTTCCTCATCTTCATCTTGAATGTTGTCGTCATCGTCGTAGAAGACCTCAGGCTTTTCAGGTGCCGCTAGCGCGGCCTCCTGCTGTTCCTCTTCCTTGAATTTGGCGAAGATGTCTGCGAATTGGGAGTACAGTGGATCATCTGGTGATAGATCGTCTGGTATTGAAACGGCTGGAACATCTTGAATCGGATCGCTGGGCGCTGGCTCCGCTGGCTGTGCGACTGCTGTAGTCTCTGAGCGGCCGAGGGTTTCTGTCTCTGAGGGCGCGACAGAAGTCTGCGAACTCGTCAATACCTTGCCGTAGGTTCTCGTGGTGGCTCTCGTTACCTCGCGCTGCTTCAACTGCTTCTTCTTGGCGCGACGCTGCTCATTCTTGGTTGGCTTGCGCGCCTTTACATTTGCTGCAGGTTGGCTGTCGGCTATGACGCCGGGCATATTGAAGGTCTCCTACCTTGACGACTCCGTGCGCGATCCGACACCTGCTTCAAACTGTCCTTCGCAGATGACCAAATAGCTCCAGGTCGGTTGCGAGTAAGCGCGCGTGGAGGGAGGATTGTGAGTGGAACTGGTGCTGTATGGGTTTGCGACTTGAGACCGATGAGCTTTGAGAAGTTCTTGGCTTGGCGCTGGCAAAACTGGTGGCACACTTTGCAGACCTCACATCACAGAAATCCTCTCCTTCTCACACCATTTTCCGAGTCCTCCAATCCCAAGGACGATTGCATGGCACACAAGGCTAGAGCAGAGAAATGATGCTATCTCTACTTTCTACAAAAGTGATGGTAGTGCATACGGGGCACGCAGAATCCGCGACTTCGTCTTGAGCAAACAAACAGAAACGTGTAGTGAGGATTAAGCCACTTAGAGGATGTAGGACTTCCATGCATTCTCCACTCCCTCGCAAATGGTCTAAGTCATTACATTCACTTGATCCTACCCTGCTGATGGATATCAACCAAATGTCCCTGTCTGAATGGCAGCTGCCAGCCACCTCAACCACCATGGCATGCTCTTGCTGCACTGCATGTTGTCCGATACTTCACCTACATGCTTCTATCACATGCTGATAGGTCGCTACGGATGGCGTGATCGAGACGACCTCACTTCTCGTTGAAGTGAGGCAGCTTTTGCCTATTTATTCCTCAACACTTTTCAAACTCGCAATGCACTTTCATCAACCAACCACCAACATCTTGACAACAGCAAGCATCTAGGTCGCTCAACGACACACTATGGCATCAATTTCAGGTACCAAGCGTCGCAACGATAGCCTCTTTGTCGGGGCCGATGAAGACTTCGACGGATATGACACCATCAGTAAGCCAGGTCATACAGTCGTGCTTGATCAAGTATCACTGACATTTCCCAGGCACTAAGCGCGCTAAAGCCAATAGCGAAGGCGCTTCCACGCAGTACAGCTACACCAATGCTGAACTGTTTGCCAGTGGTGGCGCAGCGGTTACAAGCATGGCCCGCCCCGACTTTCCCAACCTCGCGGTATATCTCCCGGCTTTTGGACAAGCAGAGCGCCTGATCACGCAGCTCGTGGAAGGTCTTCTCGACAGCGTCGCCAAAATCAAGCAAGAAGAAGGCTATGAGAACGAAGAGCTCGACAACGCTTGCAGTCCAGTCGGTGACGGTCTCGAATCATGTCGAAATCCATCAGACCGATACCCATCAGTCGGCCCCACGGCCTGCGTCGGAGCAACTGGCAAGGGCAAGTCGTCAACTATCAATTCCGTGACTGAGCAGAGAAAAGCCGCTTACGAGCACACGGGCGGCAAGCGGGGCACTTATATGCCTCATGAATTCGCGCCACCTCTAATTACACAGACTGCCGACTACCACGTAGAAGTCGTGTACTGCGATGAGACTGCCATCGTGGGTCTCGTCAAGCGTTTTGTGGCGTACATCTTTGAGCACAAGGAACTCGAGGAGGGAGAAGAAGATGAGGAAGACGAGAAAGACGACGACGAAAAGGAGCTGATCGAGATGAGGAAGGACACTGCGGTCGAGTGTTTGACGGACGCGCTCTGCGGCCTCCCAAAGTTCAGGAGCCCACAGAAGACGGAGGAATATATCAAGAAGCGCCTGGCCCGAGACCCTACAGACATCGTTAACGAGCTCATCGATCTGGTGAAAGATGCCATTCGTCAAGATGATCGGTCGCTTCCCGAAGTCCGACATTTCGACTTGACAAGCGTGGCATCTCTGCAGTCCACTCTGAAGCTGATTGGTCGTCCCAGCTACAAGGGTGCCCAGCGGAGTGCTCCATCTCACTGGGCGTTCTTGAGAGTTATTCGCATTCGCGCTAAGACGGATGTCCTTAGAGCTGGTCTTGTCGTCGCAGATACGCCGGGCGTAGGTGACAAGAATACTCACGTTGTGGCACATGCGGAGTTCTACATGAAGTATGCTGGACCCATTATGATCGTCAACGAATACGATCGCAGCGCCGACGCCACGCACATCCAGGACCTGCTGCGGAGGATCATACGCCTCGGCAAGATGCACGATGTGCTCCTTGTTGTCCCAAAGATCGATCAGCAGCCTGACTATGCAGAAGAAGATATGGAAGAGCTCGAGGAAGAGCAAGTCAACCGACTAAAGCAAGCAGACGCGACCATTGACGAAATCTCCCGTTCGATGGCCGCTACTGATGAGGAGCTGCACAGCGCCACAGATGTTCAAGATGTTCAGAGACTTCATCAAGCAGTCCGACAGCTCCAGAAAGATCTCGATGAAGCAAAGCGTGCGCGACGTCAGGCTCATGTGCTGGTCCGATGCGAATATATCAAGGCCGAAATGACTGGAATTATGAAGAGCGTGGACAAATCCAAGTCTATCCCAGATCTAGAGGTCTTCCCAATCTCCAATCCGCACTACCAAGCTCATCTCGCCAATATGAGAGATTCAAGCTCCGAGTTGCCATTTCTCGACCTTGAGGCCACGGGCATACCAGTTCTCCGTCGACGCTTGCTCGAGCTTTCAGCCGGCGGCAAGCACAAGGCCCTGCAACATATCGGTAGAGCGCTGCTGCCGTGGACATTGAACGGCATCAACGGCATTCTAACTCGCCCTGCTTTTGAGAGAAAGAAAGATCTGAGGAAAGTGATTGAGGCTTTCGTGCTCAAGAACAGCTCTGCTCTTCGCGACCTGCAGACTGATTTGTTGGCAGCTTATGATGCTACGGTCACGAAATCGATCAATGAGAATCAGAGCGACTGGGTCACTGAAGCATCCACTGTCGCCGACGACTGGGCTGCAATCGGTGGGCCCACTACGAAGGCAATCTGCAGCAAGAAGGGCGAGCACAAGAAGAAGACCAAGGGCAGCCGAGAAGTCACCAAATACAACTGGAATGAGGAGCTTCTCGATGTCTGCAAGGAAGATCTCGATTCAGCCTATGGCAAGTTCAAAGAACAGGTCAAGGACGTGATGAGAGATTTTGTCTTGCACACCACGGATGAGCTTAAGCGGTTGCGGGAAGCAGTGAATCATTCTGAGCACTCCAAGGGGATGAACATGAAGCAATTCGACGACTTCGTCCGCCAGACCGGCCTGATCATCGCCAACGATATGGAGAACCAATCCAGCCGCATCGACGAGATCGTCAACGAGGTCCGCGCTGCTGCTACGATGGTCCCACCAGACGGCTTCGGCGACTTCTACATTCGCGAGGCCATGACAGACACCTATGACACATGCAAAGATATCACCGCGAACTCAATCAAGGTCACAACCATGAACGCCGCCACGGGCAAGAAGAAAGACAAGACTCGAGCTGCTGGGGTCAAGACGACCGTCACTACAGCCCGCATCGCTCTCATCAAGGCAAAGTTGAAGGGCTCTGGTGGCCAAGCTGGTCTCTTCCGATCTGTCGGTCGCATCGGCAGAGCCAAGTTTTCCAACGGTCTGGAGGCTTGGGCTAATGGCGAGGACATCGAGCAGGAAGACGGATCGAAGACTCGCGTTGAGGGTCTTGGAAAGACTGTGGTGCTCGATCGCCTGGAGCTGGTGCTCAAGGACTTTGATCGACGCTTCAAGGACTCCGAGGTGAAGAAGGAGGAAAATCCGCGTGCTGTGGTGAGGCTTCAGGAGGCACTCCAGCAGGCGAATCAGACCATCGAGGGACCTTTAGTGGCGCTGCTTGATGAGTGCGCTGCTTTTGAGCAGAGTCAGTCTTGAGGGACGGGCCATGAAATGCCAAAGAGGATGACATACATAGCTACTTCACGATTGAGGCGCTTACGAGAAGAGTCAGTCTCAAGAGGAAGGAGGATGCATGCGATGCTGAAGAGGATGATAACAGTAGTCATACAACAGAGCAGCGCAGGCCGCAACAGCACTCTTCGAACATCCTACCTCAAATTTTGACCTCCTACCACCAAGATCGCAATAGTGCAGAAGTAGCACCTAAGTCTTCGCGTCAATGCCCTACGTGTCGATATGAAAGGCGTTTCCAATGTCGCAAAATGCATTGAGCACGGGCGTAGACAGATTTAGAAGCTCACACCTAGAGAGTTAGTATAACGATCGGTTTTGGTCCACAACTCTCTTGACTCTGACTGGCATGGCGACTCTTCTGGAGCCTTGTCAAATTGCGAATCATGCAGGAGATTTTGCTGCGCAGACATCTCAATGACAATGCGAGTGGTGTTAAGAACCGCCGACGGCCTCATTCCTGGTATCGGCACCAATGTTGTCTGGACTCTCCTGTACCTGCCTGCTACAGGGGATGCAACGCATGGTGCAGATTTCCGTTTTGGGAATGGTTCATCAGGCTGGTATATCCACCTTGTGCGGCCGTAACGTAGGCAGAGTCGTTCGTATCTCAATAAGATAAGAGATTTGGTGGTCGTCTCGGACAACTCATGAGATGGGTGCCGCTACCGAGAGTGTCTACGCATATCTTGCAGGTCGGCTTATCAGGCCGCAGAGCTTGCTCTGAGGCAGCATGCTTGGTCTGCGTGCGTGAAAACTGTGATGCTCTGTAGCCTGTTCGAGACATGGCTGAGCAATGGCTGATCTCGAGTGAGCACAATGGCCCATTCTGACTGGAAGCTCTGCTTGGACCTCGCGGTCCCGCATCTCCGATCGGTGAGCACTAGTATCCCACTCATAGCATCCGAAAAGCTTGACGCATGGCAATCTGTGCAGGATTGAAGGCGATCGCGAGTGCAACTCGTAGAACCGTAGCCTGATCTGCTTTCCGAGTTCCAGTGCCTGGATTCAGAACACGCTACTCCTGGGTCCAGCATGAATAGCAGTCCATACATACCCAGCATGCAGATAGAGCGCGAGACTCATGGCGGCTTGAAGGGTATTTTGCTCTCTTCCGATGTCACGGGCATCTCAATTATTTTCAGTTCTGGCAAGAGCCCGCCTGTCGAACACTCGTTCATCCAGTCAAAGCTTGGTAGGATGACAGCTTGATGATGACGACGTTCATCAGTCAGTCTGGCATCTATTGTCGCCGCTCTCGTTGCGCCGCAGACGTCGCGAGGCTGGTAGTACAATTTCTCATCACCGACCATTAGATTTGCCAGGCGGGCCCCTCTTCAATATTTATGACCCCGTGGTATAGATTTACGGGCCGTCACTGGCAAGGATACTAGGCCGAATCAAGTTGTTATTCGTAATCACAAGCGGTGTGCTGAGGTGTGCCTTTGGTTGTCTGTATGATCAGCCGACGCCTCGCACTGTTCATCAGCGAGATCGTGCCCGCTCTTATCTTAAGGTTCGCAATATTAGCATCATTGGTCTCGACTACGCAGCCCGTTTTCGGTATCTGAATCCCGCCATGTCGGGGTAATAGTGCGGGCCACGTGCGCTCTTGCCAACGCTTGCGTGAGAAATCTTGCCATCTTGTCGTACGGTCTTTCCTAGATTTCTCCTTCGGTATAGATGGTTTGGCTGGAAGCGTGGATGGGCTTGTATCGTGTACACTATTGTTAGGAAGAAAGGGCGAAAAGACTCGTGGATAGAATAAGGTTCGCGTCCCACTTTTTGCCCGCCACAACAACATCTCCTGATCTCCGATGTCATCCAAGCAATCTCTATCAAAACCTTCGAAATCCAGGAACGGCTGCCATCGATGCAAGACAAAACACATAAAATGCGATGAGACCAAGCCGCGATGTCAGATTTGTACTGCACAAGGCGCCGAGTGTCCAGGCTACGCCAAACAGCTGAGATGGTCGAATAAGCACGAGGTGTATGCCGATAGACCCAAGAAACGACCGAAGACTGGTTCCGAGACGGCGGGAGCCTCATATCAGCATGATCGTAATGGCACTTCGCCGTCAAAGAGTCCACCAGACTTGGCCAGCAGCAATGGGCCAGTGCAAAGCACTAGACTGCCAGCGAGCGCAGAAGCCGCAGAAGTTAGCTGGTCGATGACCGAGCCATATGGGTTCGAGGATCTTGGCCATTCCTTCATGGTGCCAGACCTAATATCACCATCTTGGTCAGATGTGCAGGTCGGCAACGCTTTCCTGGCTGGTGACTTTTGGGGAGATAATTCAGCAGATTCCGCAATCGACCTATCTTCGATCTTGTCGCCAGTGCAGACTGACAGCAGCAAAAGAGAAAATGGAAAGCGGAAGGCAGCTGCACCTGCTGATGCAAACGCTTCTTCAAGTTCAGCAGGATTGCTTCAAACTTTCTATCGTATGGCTGTGCCAGGTAGAGTCCCTGGCTTTTCCGACCAAGACTTGGTAAGCTATTACTTTGATCACGTTTGCGCAATTTTCGCTTGCTTTGACTCCGAACTGAACCCCCTCCGGACATGGGTAATGGGTCAATTTGGCAGCGATAAAACTACACATCTCACAATCCAGGCCATGGCAGGGTCACACTTGGCAAATTTCTATCCACACATGGCGGCCATGGGAATTGCCAAGCGATCTCAGGCTTGGAAGTCTCTTCAACATGACTTGCCATCTCTGAAAGCAGGAAAGACGACCGCAGACTCAGTGCTGCTAAATTTACTTCTGCTTGGGCTTTCGTGTTCATGGAACAATTCATCTGGACTCGGGTTACAATATCTCTGCATCGCGAGAAGCCTGGTTCAGATCAAACTGCAGAAGGAATGTGGTCCCAACGATGAGTTCATCCTAGACGCGTTGATTTATTGGGAGATGCTAGCCAGCTTTGTCGATCCTGTCCCAATGCTACCTTTCAATGGTATCAAATCGCCAGAATTGCACATACCACCTAAGCCATCGCCACGAACGCCGCACTCTTGGACAGGCCTCGCAAGTGAATCAATTTATATCCTTGCAGAAGTTGGAAGAGTTCTACGGCGTCGTGATAAGAAGGGCTTGGTAACTAAAATCGACGACGAATGGACCTCAATGCTAGAGAATGCGCTCTATGCCATTGAGATCCCGCAACCGGACGATGTGGTTGACTATAACGACCCAAAGACGTCAAAGGCAGATCTGATCGCTATGGCTGAGGCATATCGACATATTGCGCTGCTCGAGATTTACCGAAGCAATCCAAAGTTGTTGCTGAACAGAGTACGAGATGGCTCAATGCTGGAAGATTTGAATCATCTCGCGCTCTCCGAGACCGGAGCTTACCAGGATGAGCTTGACTCAATGCTAGCCAGGATTGCTGTTCATGTGATTGACACCATCAAAGGCGTGCACATCTCCTCTGGCGCTTGCAAGCTTCTTCCTCTTATCGTCGTTGTGGCTGGAAGTCAACTCAAAATGCCCGACAACGAACCCTCAAATACCGAAATTCACGACGCAGTCTTGGAGGCCCGATATGTCGTGGAGCAGCGGCTCACTGTGATGTCAAGAAGATATCCACAACGGCCAATGTCTGCGATGCTGGATATCGTGAAAGAAGTGTGGCAAAGGGTGGATCCGCGGGAGGGCGAATCATATAGGGCAGATACGAATGCGCATTGGCTTGACATTATGCACGAGAAGAGCTGGCAAGTCATCATGGGCTAAATTGAAAAGCGTGAGGTCTGCAAAGACGAAGCATTTCGGACACATTGTGTACTGTTAACAAGAGTGTGCTGCTTAGCGTCTATCTTCAACATAAATGTACATGTATTGATGAGTGCAGATGCGACAGGTCCTTTCCAAACGAAGGAAGCATCAGAAAAAGAAATTATTCGATACACTCCGCTACTTGAGTCGACCTAGATTTTCGTACCACCATTTGGCAGCTTCACTCTGAATGCCACATACGGCTTCTTCCTCCTATCCAGCAACGGCAATCCCTGCCCCGGATAAATCGCGTTCAAGTAATTCAGCTGATTGACAGTGAAATACAAATACCCATCACTCGCAATGCTCATAGTATCCACCCAATTGATCCTCGGATCCCTCACGAACTCCGTCGCATAAGTTGTACCAGGATTATACATCGGAATCGCATCCTGCTCGACATTGCCGGCATATACAATCCCGTTCGAATCCGTCTCCATACCATCACTAATGCCTTTCTCGCCAAGATTCTTAACTTGTGCTTGGGCACGATCAAAAGCTCCGGAACTTGTGTCACGCAATGCTGCTGTGGGGACAGAGTAGAGAAATCTTCCACCTATGACGGAGAAGTATAAAGTGTTCATGTCTGGTGAGATCGCGATTCCATCGGCGCCAAAGGTGATGTATCCTGGGTGGAGAGCTTGAGTGGCGCTGGCAACTTGGTACATTGGCTCGCCGTAGACGAATGGAACTGTGCCGTAAATAGCCTTGGTCTCCTTGAACGGCATGCGAGTGCCTTTGCCGCTGGTTAAGTCGACGTATACAATCGCATTGTCGCCTTCGAGAGAGGAATCAGTGATGTAGGCTGCATTCTTGGCGTTGTCGATGCGAACGTCGTTCAAGTAGGATGTTGGCTTGACGAGGTCTGTGTTGAAGATGATGGTATTGATGATCTTATTGGTCTTGATGTCGATGTTGACGAGCTTGGGTCCACCTGGCACAGTCGCTGGAAGCATAGGCGATTGTGCATTTGACAAGTCCTGTACACGGCCAGTGTCGAGAATCCAGAGCGTGTTCTTGGAGTCGATGATGACCGATTGCACGCCGAGCAGATGATTTGGATCTCCCTTGGTGACTGCCGGAACACTCAATCGGTTGACCGCACCACCAGGGCTCTGGTTGTACGTAACATTCGGGTACGGTGTCTCGCCATCGATGCTCGTCAACTCCTGCACCTGAACAATGTTGCCATTGAGACCGTTGTAGGTATTCAGGATGTCGAGACCAGCAGGATAACACGCGAACTTTCTACCAGTCGAAGAAACTGCAATTCCAGTCGGCCATTGCCCACCAAAGTAATGCACGATCTCTAAAGATGGTCCGCGAGTCAAAGGATCTGTTCGAATGTCCGATGGCGAATAGCCTGATGCCAACCCCAGCAATGCCAACGCGGCAAATGCTTGTGTCTGCATCTTGAAACTGCTTGTGCTTGCGATGAAATGAGGCAATGTGAACGCCACCAGAAGATTAGGGAGTCGATCACCTATATGTTCTTTGCCAGGCCTCGGTAGTGATGCCTAAGCTTTTTTAGAGCAGCATCGTTTGAGCCCCATGAGCGTGAATGGTAAAGCTCCTTCCCAAAACGGCGGGCGGGCTGCAGACGGTTCCAATACTCCCCGCAGAGATCTGCAGGTACAAAGCAGTGCTGCATCGTCAAAATGCCATCATGATGTGTTGATAGAGTCGCGACTTCGTTCACTTGCGCTTGAACGACCGCCAGAAACAGTACTGTCGCTCACTGCATTGTGTTGCATAAGAGATGCGGTTTGTTGGCCATATCGACGCTCTCTTGAGTGTTAGCTGTATCGTATTCGATGGCAGATGTGTGCGTTTGTGTTGTCGTCAAGCGGACCCAGCGTATAAAGAATCCGAGCTGACTTCGTGCCTTGCTCTAAAACGTTCATACGAAGCATGACTTGCTCGGTAATCTTGCCTGAGAATGCAGCTCCATTCAAGACTCCGAGTGTTCCAGGATCAACACCAGCAAGAATTGCGATCAAGCCAAAGCCTTTGCCAATCGGGACTTCGAAAAGAGCTATACTTGCTGCTACGATAACAAGAGTCGCCAGAGGCTGAAGGGTAAGAAGCAAGAAGATGCCCCAAGACCTCCGCAGTGTGGGCCGGGCAGATAGAATGCTCGGTGTGGATGTGTATTTCAGGCCGGCATTGCTAAAGCCTCTCGAGGCAAAATCCTGTCGACCTGGTCCAGCGACGCTCGCCGCCTTGGACCATAGCATTGACGCCATCACAGTGCTTACTGTAGCATTCTGCCAACGTGATGCATTGCGCGTCGTCGCAAATGGTGCAAGAAACTCCATCAACGTAGGCATGTAAAAGTCGCCTAAGGTCAGAGGTACCAGAGAATTGTTCGCAAATATGCTCTGGTTCTTTCCGTAGCCTGATTCATGCCGTTGACTGATGTCACATCCACCTGCGACCAGCTCAATCGCCCCTCTTGTAACAGTCCAAGTCCCATGGCATGGCGCACGAACGATATCGTACATCTTCGCAACAGAGACAAAGCTTGCCAGAGAGGACCTTGGATCGGGGTAGACGCCGATGAACGCCCAGGATTCGTCTGGGCCGTACGTGCTCGCCAAAAGACCTACGTTCCAGCCATTGTAGAGGACCATAGAATGGAACGAGCCTTGGTCTGAATAAAACCGCCAGAATGATGAGCTCTCAACTCGTTTACCTCGATGACTGTCGACAGTGTCGTTGTAGATAGCAACAGTTGCTGTGACGTCTGCCGAAATGTTCCAAGATTCGCCAGAAATGAGCGATGCTTGAATATTGGTTAGCCAGTCAGGATTTGGAACATCCAACATAGCCGCTGTCTGCTCGCCTAACAGCAGAGTATTGAAGCCGTAGGGTTGTGGGAAGCTTGGAAGTGGAGGGTCCCAAACGGGGCTTCCGAAGGTTTCGTCTGTCCCGATCTTCGAGCTGTTCACCGAAGTCGCCTCCATGAAAGGCATAGTGGCGTTCAGCATTAGACTTATTCCAGTAGGCTGCGAGATAAGCTGTAAGCCAGGCGGCGCGTACATTCCAAAATCACTGCCATAAAGAGATTGACCTGGTCGAATCGCTGTCGCACTAGAGCCACCAGTGCACAGCTTGTATCCAGCGCTGATTCCAAGTGGTAAGATGGAGAGTAGCAAGAGGGTGGTCCGCCAAGAGTAGCCGATCCCAGCGCCGATAGGACTGCCACGCAGTATTGCATCGTAGTTTTGCAGAACAGATCTTCCGAAACGAGCCTCGCAGAGCAGGAAAAAGGTTGGAGCTATGAAGCTTAGACAGATGTTCATGATGCTTAAGAGAAAGCCGATGATAACAAGCTGGTAAGTCACGCCGAGCCACCAAGCCAGATGATTGTGTGCAATGGCCGCTACTGCCAGCGAGCAACATGAGATCGTTATGGCCACAACAATTATATCAGACCAGGCGATCCGTGGTTTAGTAGCTGCAACACCATAGCTATTCATCGTCGCAGGGTTGATGAAGACCTTGTTTTCGTAGTAATGCTCGCTATCATGGCGAAATGAGCCTTTAATCCTGCTGCCGATGAGTTCTTCGCGGCTTGTAGTCCCTAGATCTGATAATGCTATTGTGGTCTGGCTTTCTTGTCTTGTCCAAGGGTCCAGTCGTGAAGGCATATCAAGCAGGTGTGCAACTGGTTAGGGTGTGCGGTGTATTGGACTCGTTGAAGAAAATCTTAGAAACGGGATCAGGACTTGCCTGTGGTTATCAGCATAACAGTGATGTTTCTCCAAAGCGCTGGCATCCTTATCAAGGCGCTTCCAGCTCTTCTCTCAGCCTTTCTCCTTCCCTGCTCTACGCCGTACACTTGCGTGAGCGCCGGCGGCTATTTCTGAGGCCATCACGATGTTGTATTGCTTCTACAAGCAAGATCTCGTGATCACGGACTCCTTTAAGTACCGGAACAGATGGCATATGGGAGTGTAAATTGACTCACGAAAGGAAGGAGTTGAAGAGACATTGTGTTCTATTCCAGGACCACCAGATTGAGTTTGGACCGGCATCATCTCGGCCTTGGCGATGGCCTGCTTCGCATACCACTCCATTCACTCACTCTGCCTCCTCCGTCGTGCTACTCGTGAACCACACTATCACTACACGTGCTTCGCCTCGTTGATGAACACCGGTCATCAAGCTTGAGACTTGAGGCGCGCACTGATCGATACCGCCGAAAGCCACTGTTTTCCTGCTCATCGCTTGCACCGAAAGTCTAAACGGCAGCTTCATGCAAGCCACGCATACGCAAGAAGACGAACATGTCAGCATCTCTTGAAACACGGTGTCCGCCTACAACGGAGGCTCGAATGGCATACGAAATCTGCTGCGGACGGGAGAAGGGGTGCTGATGGTCAAGCCCGACCTGCCTTAAGGGCTAGAAAGAGAATCCTCTCCTGTACAATGAACGAGGCTCTCTGACCGGCATACTCTCGATCTCCTGAACCAGGCTTTGAGAGCATCACCGACCGGCGCGGAATGCACGATGCTCATCCAGCACCGCAACTTCGAGTAACGAAAGCTGTACCCTCAGCATATGTGCCGTGTGAGCCACGTCTGCAAAAACGTGGGAATCCACTTGGTGCTGCAGCCACACCGCTAGCGAGTGAGCTTTTGGTGAAGGTGCAGCCACCAAAGGTCCATCTCAGCTGAGCACCTTCACATGCACCAGCATTATCGAAGCCATGCTGCAAGATGATCGGCGACGTCCTGGACTGCGGCTCTTGTTGCAATCGGAATGGAGACAAGCTCACGTCAAATTGCCAGCCCTATGGAGACAAGCCTTGAAGTGCCAGTTCTAGCCCATCACGCTAGGCTTTGAACATGCTATGCTTCATATGGGAGCCTTGGATGTATGCCGTGAACAGCCAGCCACGCATGATGGCTCTGTACACTCCGATAGCTCACCACGATTCATCAATCTCGTGGCGTGCATGTCGCGGCAGTGCTCAGGACGTGCGAGATAAGTATGTAGGCACGCAGCGCCCCTTCATTATTGCGAGACGAAGAAGCTGCAGCCTCTTGCAAGAAGAGCTTATTGACGAACTCGCTCGCACTTCAATTCTCACACGTTCTTTCACCCATCTCCTAACAAAATGGCGCGCACGGACGAGAAGCACTTATCAGTCATGACCTCAGAAACAGCTTCGACCTCCGACGAGAAACATCTGTCCAAATTCACGATGTCGAGCGCGGTATCAGTAAGCTCGCTCGAGGCTGCACGACCCAACGCAAAGACAGATGCCTCGCCAGAATGGAAGCCATCGAAGCAGATCAAGCTCATCGTCCTCGGCCAGATATGCGTCCTCTTCGCAATCAGCCTCGACATGACGATTCTCACAGCTACACTACCGGTATGTTCGACTCGAGTGCAGTCTTTCGAGTGCAGTCTTTCGTTCAGTACTAATGGTATCGCAGACGGTTGCGGAAGCGCTACATGCAAATTCTGTCGAAACTTTCTGGATCGCAGCCTCATATCTGCTCGCCAACGCGGTCGTTCAACCCGTCATGGCAGCACTGGCCGACATATTCGGCCGCCGCTCGGTCATCTTCACGGCACTCGCGCTCTTCACCATCGGCTCCATCATCTGCTGCGTAGCCAACAATGTTGCGGCGATGCTGGCAGGTCGAACCGTTCAAGGCATTGGCGGCGGCGGAATTCTCAGCGTCAACTTGATCATCATGTCTGATCTGATACCTCTTCGAGCTCGTCCTAAATTCATCAGCATTCAGCAGCTGGTCGTTTCTATTGGCTTCAACATCGCACCCATCATTGGCGGCGTCCTGGTCAAGGTCACGACTTGGCGCTGGCTCTTCTACATCAATTTGCCGTTCTGCGGCATTGGACTTATCGTCATTCCTTTCGTCCTCAAGTACCAGAGGCCCGCGTCCACTGTTGGCGAGAAATTGAGCTCGATAGACTGGATCGGCTCGACTTCTTTCCTCGTCGGCATGACAGCCACGCTTGTTGGTCTTACTTGGGGTGGCTCGCAGTTCTCTTGGCTGTCAGCGGCTACACTTGTCCCATTAATCGGCGGAATCCTGGTTGTGTGCGGCACTGGTCTGTATGAGAGATACCTCGCAACAACGACGTTCCTTCGGACATCGCTCTTCTCGACCTGGTCAGCTATCGCCATCTACTTCTGCACAGTCTTGCAAGGCCTCACGCTGTTCAGCGAAGTCTACTTCTTGTGCCTCTACCTCATCTCTGTCAAGCTCTACACACCCCTCGAAGCCGGTACCTATCTTCTGGCCTTCTCTGCAGTCTGTGTGCCGACAAGCGGCATTATCGGACCTCTCATTGCCCGTGTCGGTTCCTACCGCTGGGCAATCTGGATCGGCTGGATCATGACAACATTAAGCCTGGGCCTTCTCACTCTTCTGGACGTCCACACTCCTACTAAGGTCTGGGTCGTTCTTTTCATCGTTGCAGGTCTGGGCCAAGGAATCTTGTTCATTGCACACTCAGTTGCATCCCAAGCAGCTTGCCAGCAGAAAGACTCAGCTCATGCAAGCGCAATGTACAGCTTCATGCGCAGTCTTGGACTCTGCTTGGGAGTCGCCCTTGGAGGTACCATCTGGACAAACTTTTTCGCACAACGACTCGTCCATCTTGGTCTTCCTGCAGAGATCGCGAAGAGTGGCGAGGCCGCAGTCTACGTTCTGAAGACTATGACCGATCTCACCCTCAAAGAGAGCATTATTGGATCCATCGCTTGGTCATTCCAGATGCTCTTCGCAACACTTTGTGGCATTAGTGGGCTGGGACTCATCATTGCATGTTGTCTCATCAAAGGTCACTCTCTCGATCAGGACTTGGAGACTGAGCATGTTCTTCGAAGCGAGAAGACCGACGTAGAAGTTCCAGAACCTGGCTCACCTGCGTTAGAGAGAAAGTGGTCTATCACAAGCGGAGTTTGCTGATTTGATTCGTCGCTTTCAATCGCAGCGCTTTCCCGTTTTAGCGAGGAGTTGGTAGGATGTTTCGAGGAAATGCTACTGAGAACGGCAAAGTTTACTCGACAGTTTAGGGTCGAAGGAATCGAGGCTGACGTCAAGTCACCAACCAAATAAATGTACGATTCGCTATATGTGGTATCAATCAACAAGTCCGCGACTCCTCTCTCTTCCAATTGTATAGCAATCAACCAAAATGGGTCTCGCAGAAGAATCCAATTGCCCCTTCATCCGTCCCAAAACAACATGGATACACAAACGCAACAAAACCCGCATCATTCCCATGAAACTCCTCTGCTTCGGTCTAGGACGAACAGGCACAGCATCTCTCCGCATGGCATTATGGGAACTAGGCTTTCAAAACCCATGGCACGGCTCAGCGTCTTCGAAAACCCACCAGATGCGCAATCCTGCAACGAAGCCATGATCGCAAAATTCGAAAACAGCGGACAACAGCCTCAATGGACCAAGAAGGACTGGGACGCATTATTCTTCGACAACGACGCAGTCCTAGACCAACCAAGTACGATGTTCGTCGAAGAATTGATAACTGCATACCCAGACGCCAAAATTTTAATCACGGTCCGAGATACCGATTCATGGTATAAATCCATCAAAGCTACAATTTTGGGTCCAGCGAATCTCGCGGCGAAAGTTTTGGGATATCTTGATCCGGAGTGTGGGTTGATTTTCAGTGAGCTTGAGAGGTCGAATGTTTGGACTTATGGGAGGGATTACTCGAGCACGACGAGAGAACAAGCGCAGGAGATTTGGGATGAACATTTGAAGAAAGTGAGGAGGTTGGCGCCCAAGGGGCAGTTGTTGGAGTTTGATGTTAAGGAGGGTTGGGAGCCTTTGTGTGAGTTCTTGGGATGTGAGGTTCCGAGGGATGAGGATGGGAAGGTGAAGTCTTTTCCGAAGGTGAATGATACTGCGGCTTTTGAGAATGTGATTGGGGCGTATTTCAAGAAGTTATTGTTGAGGAGGATAGCGCAGGTTGGTGTGGTGTTGATCGCGACACTTTCGATTGGGGTCGCCATAGGGAGGAATCTGCGGTAGAGAGGGGCTTGGTAATCTTGGTTAGATTCGCATATGAGCGCCGTCATTGATGAGTCGTGGCAAACAAAATAGAACCGCTCGCAGCGGGCTGATTAATGAACAACTCTGTTTCCATGGATACCAATACATATGATACAACCGATATTACTCCCTCTCAAACAATAATGAGCAGAAAGAGTCCACGCTATGCTCCGCACCCTGTGTTCCACCCATGCCTCGCCCATTCTGGGCGCAGGCCCATCCAGAAAAATCATGTAAAGAAACAATGCTGATACACGCACATGGTATAGAACAAAATCAAGCAGTTGTAGCAATTCCAGTTGTCTCGGGAGCGAACGTTGTTCGTCCGTCAAGGAGGGTCCAGTTCCTCGCGGACCAGCCGTTTTCAGTGCCTGCTCGCAAGCCCTCTCTCGAGGGATGTGCCAGGCTCAAGTTATTAAATAGTGTTTTGGAGTCCGCTCCAAGGTGTTTCTCCGCCGAAAAGATGAAAGCTGTAAAGAAAACGCACTGTTGCTGTATCTGTTACAGGGAAGCTCCTTCGGACCTCGTCGAGGAGATAATAGTACAGACGAAGCCAGCAGCTCGCGCGTGTGCGTGTATGGTATCAATCTAGTATCGCAGCCCAATGGAATTCGTCATTATCGTGGGGTATTAGTAGGCCGTGACTTCGGTCTGGTGTGGTGCAATGACAGCCGGTGGGCTCGTACTGCCATTGTTCTGTTCAGCCGTCATGATGGCATCCTCATATCCGATGAGAGCCTGGCTGTGGAGTTTAAAGGACTCGCCCATGAGCTTCGTGATGCTAGTTTTGCGTCAGTTATGAAGCGCTCTCGAAAGTGTGCTGCGACTTACCCCCAGACGACTACCTCGTCAATCATGCTGCCCCAAAGTCTTGCGACAGTGGAACTAAGCTTCTGGCCGAAACCATCGATGGTATCATCATCGAACAGTCCTCGCAACTTCTGATACATTTCTTTCTCTTCTTCCGAGGCAGGTTCATCTTCATGCTCGACGCGCCACAACCATAAGCTCAGAATGACGATTAGGTCAAGGCCGCAAAGAGGATGCTCAATGCTCCAGTTAGTGGCTGAGGTGCGAGCAACCCATCTTATACCTTGACGCGCGGCGACCTCAATGCAGTCAAAACAGCTCTGAATGACGTTGAGCATTTCCTGGCTTCGCTTGATGTTGTCTCGAGCATGTGTCATTGCTGCGGCGACTTCGTAAGAGTCGTGGTATCTCAATGCTTCTTGGACCGACTTCAGGTCAACAAGCAGGCGGGCGCGAGTGTTCCTGTACATGGCATTGGCGTTGAAGATAAGAGGGTGGCCCTTGTGTGGTGCGCTAAGCTGAACGACAACTGTCTCTGGCTCGCAAAGCTCCAGTGATTTCTCCCATGTGTCCAGTGCTAGGCGGAGCTTGTACTCGGTAACCACGTCTTGAAGCGCTTCCGGACTACGCTTGTGGTACCAGACTTCGAGGAAGAGGGCGTTGATCATGACACGAGTTGCGAAAGCGCTATAGCGGGCACTTTCCCCTTGGAAAAGAGCATCATGTGCCTCTCGGAAGGTAATAATGGTCGATGCGGTCAGGCTTTCCGTCCAGCTCTCGTTGTCGGTGGGGTCTAGATTCCAAAGCGTTTCGGAAGACGGCAGCTCCAGAGTGTCGAACTCGTTGAAGTTGATGGCAGGAGTATGGTTATACGTCAATGTGAGCAGACCAAAGAAGATATAGACAGCGAAGTAGGTGCGTCTGCAGCCTTCGTCCTCGATCCATTCTTCGTGAGTGGGCTGTCGGCCTTCGCGGGCATCGGTGCGCAACTTAAGCTCATACCTGTTGCCCGCAACCATGTTGGCAAGCAGAGATTTGATCGAGCATGCCCACTCCAAACCCTTCGGATCACCACTCCAGCTTGCAAAGCTCATGTTCAGTAAAGATGCTTGCATCATCCAAAGCGGGCATTTGCGAGAGCTGAAGTTGTCTTTCTTCTGCAAGAATTGAGTGACGAGTACCTTTGACCCTATGTGAAGCATGTACGCTTGATCTTGCTCAAAGGTGTACAGAGCACCGATTGATAGCACGGCCAGGAGCAGTGGCGCAGAGACCAAAGCAGGATCAAAGGAGGCCGGGTGGATGAAAGGCAGATGGTGGTGGAAGAAGTTGAAGTATGTTGACAAGTACCGATTCACCACATTGGTCTGTGGGAGTCGGAAGGTTTCAACCAGAGCACCTTCTGTGTCGCATCTGCGAATGTTCTCCATGATGCGGGTGACTTGCTCATCGGTGGTGACCTGCGGCGCCTTAGCCATGGTACACTGCTGCGCTGGACCGGGAGATCGCTTGTAGTCGACGGGCGAGATTGGACCTATCAAGCCAGGGAAGGGCGATAGAGCACCAGGTGTGTGAATGCCTTCCATGAGAGAAGACGCGCCGAAGGACGGCAAGCCATCTTGTTGACTCTGGCCGCGCTCCATCAAGGGAGGAAGAGTAGTGCCGGTGGCGCTGAGCGCACTGTTCGGATATGATAGCAGATCATGTTGGTCGGCGCCGGCAGACGAGATAGACGGTGCTTTGGGAGGCTGCGAGAGTGCTGATGCCGACAACATCTGGTCCCAACCATGCATCTGAGGAAGAGTCATCGAGCCAGGGTAGCCGGAGACACTTGTGTCCATGAGGGAAGGGCCATGAGGAGTGATCAGTGGCTCAGTTTGGATGGTACCAATGTCTTGTCCAGACATGGCGGCTTTTTGCTGAAAATTGTGCATCAGCATGGCAGCCTGTTGGATCCCCAGCGGGTTGTCGCCATCCGTAAATTGATCGAAGGCAGCATCATCAAGTTCGGGCAGTTTGGTATCGTTAGCATTGGCATTGCCGTTCTGCTGCGCGGCGGACTTGTTGCCACCATTGCTACGACGCTTGGTCTCACTCTGAAGTGGCACGCCACCGTCTTTTGCGTGGACGGTACGGTCATGGCGGAGGAGCAGATCGCGCCGTACGAATGTACTTCGACATTTCTGACACTTGAACGGACGCTCCTTAGTATCTATATTCAGTGTCAGTCAGCTAAGTTCATGCTGTTGACCCCGCCAGCCCACTTGGCGACCATCGCGCGTGTGCTTCGAGCTCTGTCGTGCCCCGCGCATCATCTTCACCGAAAAGTTGTGGACTTACGTGATCTCTCGTGTCGCGACCGATGTTCCGATCGCGAGAAGGCGCGATTGCAGAACTGGCACTTGTATCTCTTCTCTTTGGCAGACTTTTCCTGCGTGTCGCTTGCCTTGCGGGTGGGCGAGACGGCAGTCGTCGGCGCTGCGCCTGCTACAGTTGACATATCGCTGTCTGCGTTGGACGTGGTGGCGGTGGTGTTGAAAGCGCCTTCGCAGCCAGCGATCCGAATGCGTTAATGCTCGATGGATTTTTGTTGTTGATTGGATGCAAATGTCGACTCGATCATTTGGGGCGATTTCGAACGGCAGCGACGACCCTCGGACTGGAGCCACTCGCCTGCGCTGATTCTGGACTCTGCGTCGATGACTCTGGGCGTATTCTGCGCGCTCGTGTCGGTAACGAGCAGACGCGACGCTGATGCGAGCACTTTCGTGATGGATGTGGATGCAGAGCGAAAGAGGCGGGGTCTCAGATGGATGTTTCCCAGGAAAGGAGCAGAGGCTGGTGGCTCTGTGCTTTGGACGGCCAGCAAAGCGTCTAACTAATTGTGGCTAGTGAATTTGTTAACGGATTTGCCGAGAGGTGAGCTGCGGAGGCTCTAAACATGGCGCTGCACGCTGGACAGGTAGTTCGTCGTCTGCACTGCGTTTGAGTTCGAGCCATGCCATGTCGAATCGGAGTGCGTGCGACATCTTTGCATTTCCTACAGCCTACGCCTCTGCGCAGCTTGCATCAGGCTGGGCGTGGGCGACGCAGACAGACTTCAGCTTGCCACACTCCGGGTCAGCATCCCACTTGGGACATTGAAAATGCGATGTGTCCGCATGGCCCATGCCGCTCACTTGGAGTTGATTCTAATAATGCTGCTGATGATGCCGTGCTACTGACTGCTATCCACGCTTCGCAAGCGCTGAGCACTTGTACACAGGACCAATACTGCTCCACTGTCTTGCGGCACCCATCTGCAGTCAAACGAGTCTGCCATCGCTGCACTGCTCACCGCCACATGACCATGCATCTCGACTATTCGCACATTATGATACCATCTTGCCGACCACGCGATGCTCAATCGGGCTGACCAGAGCAAAGTATGTATCCAACGGTCCCACAGTCGCCAGCGTCATGCACACATGCTTCCGGAGCAGCAATCTGGTTGTCTGGTTGTTCTGCATGACGAAATCCAGTTCTCCAACAATCCCTTGCAAGTGCGTCTCAAAATGCTTCGCATTCACGCCCAACGTAGGTGGACCAATCCGACAGACGCCCTCAGGGTGTTGCTGGCTGTTTGTGAAGCACATTTGAGATTCGTTTGGCGTTCCTCACGTTTCACACAAATCTGCCGCGGATCACCTGCTTTCCAGCGGCCGCTGTCCTGGGAACATAAGCGCTTCGGGGAACGTTCCATATCGCCATGGCCCCACTTCGCTTGATCGTTTTGTCTTCGACGGACCGTGAAACTGTTCGTCGCGGATCGGGGAAGAGCAGCAATACGGGTTCGGCTAGACAAGCAGCTTCAACCTAGCTCCCGGTCGAACTCCTCAAATTCTCGAAAGTTGGTCAACACCATTCGCGGCTTGTATACTGTCTTTCACAACCTCGACAGCGGCATCTACATGGAAGGTCAACGGACGGCCTACAACAGAATCGGAAACAATGCGATACGATCTTGTCGCCATCGAAACACCGAGCGTGACAACACTGATTGCTTTGCGACCGATCAAATCTCCCGTAGCCCGATGTTAGAGCCGGTCGTGGCACCGCTCAAATCCCCCTGAACTGACATTTCCACCACACCTGCCCCACCTTTTCATATGACAAACGAATTGATGAGTGCTCACATGTCAGGACTGGTTCAGCCGAGGATTCTCATCTTTTCCAGGGCGCTGTATGCTCAACCTTGCTCCTCCTCATTGGATGAACTTCTTCACGCGACAGCAGTACAACCCTCCCATGAGCAAAGCGCTTGCTCAAAGGGGTTCAGAGATCGTTCAGCCGGTATGCACAATGAAAAGCTCAAGTTGTCCTGCCCAAAACCCCACTTTCGATTAAACAGCCTTGCCCAAGATCTCTTTATCTCCATGGCATCCTGCTTTTCTAGCAATTTGACCCAACTGTAGGAGCCTTCCGTGCGCGACATCGCGGCAAAGTCTAATACAAACAAATTGTGACGATGTCACTTCTCCGAGCATGCGAATTCTGAGGAGTTGCAAACGACAAGATACTCATCAAACAAAGAAGCGAATCCAGACCTTGATGGCTTCTTCCCTACATCGCGGCGGCCGGCTTGCAAAGCGGATCTCTCTTCCGGCTTCACCACCATCGTGGCAGGACGAGTAACATCTTCACGATGGTTCTGGCTAGATCTTCGGCACAGCAACAATCACTTCCGGCATGATTTTAAAGCGTCGGAAGCTCGTTCCCCATCCACGCGCTTGCTAGCGTTGTTACGAGTCAAAGCCAAAACTCAAATGTGCCGGTCGGGCTGGCTTTTGCTCCCTCATCTCTGCAAATCGACAGATCCGACTCATGACTTTCTGACACGAGGACGTTCGCGACGTCGTAGAAGGACACATATGAGAGACTTCACTGCTCGATATCACCGACGAAGTGACGATGTTCTACCGAGGCAGATGTCGTTAACGAGATGACAGCGATTCCAGCAAAGCGTGACCCATGTCGAACCAGATTGAGCGCCTCCAAGTCCATGGAACGACCTTGCCATAAACCCAGACCGTCCAAACCTCCGCACAAGGGCTCATTAGCCGACCCTCAAGGGCTTTGGAGAACAACATCTGCTCAGGCAGTTCTGGAAGGCAAGTCCCCTTGACATACATTCTTCAAGGCCGCCGGCGATGCAAGAAGCTGTCCTACTAGCATGTTCGATTGGCAGAGTCGTTTGCAATAGTCTTGAGCTGTGCGCTCTCATGGTAAGTATTGGCTGCGTTACCTCAGCAATGCCCATCTCGCTTGCGTTGATACTCGATTTGCGCCTCGGTTCTTTGACCGCGCTCAAAGGATTCATTATACATTCGACAACCACATACAGGGTCACTTTGACTCGTTCAACTTGATGCGGGTTTGAGCCGCATATTTCCCCACTGCACCCTACGGAAGATGGCGAGGGCGACGAGCTGTGCTAGAGACTGCATTAAAGCAAGCGTTCCCTGTCTGTCACAGAGGGACAGCGTGTTATAAGTGCTTTGACTGACTTGGTGTTTTGCCCTGTTGGAGAAAGCCGGCGGGCGCGAGCGCAGTGTTTTATGCCTTGGACAGCTGAGTTACGAAGAGATTGTCGCTTGTCGGGTGCGGTCATCTTATACTTCTGGGAGCTATTTCGGTATGAAGGCGATTGGCATATTGTGGTTGTTCGATAATGCTATCGTCGTAGTAGACAAGTAGTATACCCAGGCCTGACTCGGTTGGGCAGAGAGAGCAGATTGGCACTATTGATGCGCAATCTGCGCCATTTCTCACTTCTGCACAATGCACCTCTTTCTCTAAAAGCGTGTAGTCGACCGCCTTGCCGTCGAATGGTTGCTTTGTTCCGGAGGACCACGTGACCGGACTTTGCTTGGAGAGCTTGCAGCATCCCGTCCTCCAATTGAAACGAAGAGTCGCCTATGCGCCCTTGAAGCACGGGAGTAGACGCCGTTCCCCATTGCTTCTACCACTCACATCGTAAATTGGCCCTCTGGACGAGAAACACATATGAGGATTGCTGGCGGCTGAGAGCCTCTGCACGCTCCGAAGACGCTCCAGCAGCGCTGCTTCGTGCAAGGGCAGAGACATCGTGGACGAATCCCACTGCGAGACTGAGACAGCAGTGAGCGCAGGAGTGTGGTCTGCATTCCAGCGCCGACCACATTACGCCTGCTTCCGCCGCTCACTGTGAGTGCTCTGACCTCCTGGCCGCATACCAGGCCGCTGCTACGAAACACACCGAAGCTACGCCGCCGCCTGCTGCACCGCATCCACCTCCACCGCCAAGCACAGGGACAGGACGAGTTCACGCAGCGTCGTGAAAGCCGCCCGCGACAATAGGTGCGGGGCGGAACGGAGGACCCAGGGCATAAGATGAATGGGCTCGCAGGTAGCACCTCCACCGGCGGGCAGCTGTACGTGCGAGCGCTATACGACTACGATGCCGACGACCGAACGAGCCTGAGCTTCCGCCAAGGAGACATCATCCAGGTCATAACGCAGCTGGAGAGCGGATGGTGGGATGGCGTATTTCATGGAGTGCGAGGCTGGTTCCCAAGTAATTACTGCGTTGTGGTGACGGCGGCATACGACGATGGCATGGGCAACAGAATGGGGAGGGGTGACTCAGAGGCGGAAGAATCGGGCGAAGACGACGAGCAGCACGATCAGTTTACAGTCAATGGCGTACATGGACCAAGTGCGCCGTCAAGTGCGACTCAGCAGGAGGAAGCTGCGTTTTGGATCCCTCAGGCCACACCAGATGGCAGGCTATTCTACTTCAATACTCTTACCGGCGAGAGCACAATGGAGCTGCCGCTAGAGGCTCCCACGTCCGCAAATGAAAGAGGCCCGCGCGACCAGACGAATGTCTTCATTCCTGATCAGACGCGCCCGCCAGCTGAGTTCCTCCATAGCGTCGGCTATGGAGGCGACGATGACACCGACTATGCCTCTGCCTCCGAGACCGAGGACGCGTCGGCGACACATGGATCCAAGGCCTCGAGCGTAAGTAACACTTTCACACGTGCCCTGCACCCAATTGCTACAATACCACTCTATGTGACACGCAACTAACGTAGTCAATCTGTCAGCATCGACGCAGACGTTCGTATCTGTCCGACGGTGTGTCACCTGCAACATCCATGGATTCTTTGAACGGCGCTTCTCCGATGACCCGCTCGCGCACAAATCTTACAGAAGCAAGCAACGTATCGCTTTCGGCAATGCAGCAGGGAATACCTCCAGTTGGTACCACCATGCAGTCCTTCGCTAACGCGCAGGGTAACGCTTCGAGCACTTCTTTATTACCTCGGCGCTTCTTCGACGATGCTCACGCTGTCCCATTGACTTGGAACACTATGGTTGAAGATATGCGTCGTGCCGTTCAGAGATATCGTGAAGTCATCAGTGCTGGTGATCGATCTGAATTCGTTCGCAGAGCAGAAGACATCTCCGACCACTTGCGTTTACTACTTGCAGCTGGCTCTGGAACGACTGACAACCATTCTGGCAACCCTTCCATCATATCGACGAACAAGGCACTATATCCGCATTTCCGAGAGATGATGTCAAGGTTCTCAAAGTTGGTTCTTTCATCGCATATAGCCGCTGCCGACTTTCCAGCGCCGGATTCGGCTCAAAAGTGCCTCCAAGAAGCTGAAGGGGTCCTGCATGGCGTTTATGGCTTTGTTGAAGTCGCGCGACAACAACGTGGCGAGGAGATCCCGAGGCTCACGCCTGGCTTTGTTTCTGGCAGCCGGACTGCAGGAAATTGGCGCAGCAACGGGCTGGACTCCAAAGACCCTATGTCCTCCATGTCCTTTACGGACGATGAGACTGAAAACTCCTCCGAACCCACTGAGCAACTCAACCAATCTCTGCTTGATCGCCTCGAGGATCTGAAGCGACTGATCAATTCCAACATCAAGCGACTTGACGAGCATTTGATTCTGCGGGACAAGCTCATCACTCACCACAAGCATCGGCAAATTGGCGACGCAGTGTGCAAAGCTGGCAGCCAGGTGCTCGAAGTCTGCAGACCGTATCTCGCAACGCTCGAATCCGTCAACCTGGCTCCTCTCAACTCCGGGCTTCAGGCGCATCAGCTGAACGACTTTTCGGAGCATAAGCAGAAGATTTACGACGCGGCCTCAGATCTCATCGTGGCGTGTCAGGCAGTTGCAAGCCCACTTGGGGACGAGTGGGCGGAGGTGAGAGGTCCTTCGCTGGAGGAGAGGCTTGCGAGAGTAAAGACTGTGGGAAGAGATCTGGATGTTGCGGCGGCGCAGATACACTTCTCCTTGCAACTATTGTCCGAATTGATGCCTTCGCAAGAGTCCGGCTCAAGAGGATCACATCGTCTCACAGATGGTGGAGCGCCTACCGAACAGCAGCACCAGAGAAACAGCTCCAAGAGCTTGCGACCAAGTCTCGCGGATGTTGGACCTTCAAAGTCGTTCACAGAAGGCACTGGACCGGCAGGACTACGAGATGCGCAGCGTCAGGGCGAAAGCTCAAAACCCACGCGATTCTTCGGTGAAGTGCCTGCGCCGCAGCAGGAACGAGCGTCGTTGACGGCGCCAGCCCGCGATTCCGAGGAAATGCCAGACTACTTAAGGCTCGACTACGAAGGCGAAATGTCCTACGATTTCAAGGTCGAGCCCCCACAACTCCGCGGTGGAACATTGACCGGCCTCGTGGAACAGCTCACACGACATGACAGACTGGACTCACCCTTCAATAACACCTTCCTCCTCACCTACAGATCATTTACAACAGGCCCAGAACTGTTCGAGATGCTTGTCAAGAGATGGATGATCCAACCACCACATGGTGTCGGTGGCCACGATCTCACAATCTGGACGGATAAGAAGCAAAAGCCAATTCGTTTTAGAGTTGTGAACATCCTGAAGTCGTGGTTCGACAACTACTGGATGGAACCAGGTAACGACGAGAGCCAGCAGCTTATGTCGAGGGTATACGGCTTTGCCAAGGATACCGTACAATCCACGAGCACGCCTGGAGCTGGCCCACTCATGACCGCCATTGAGCAGAGAATGCGTGGACAAGATGCTTCAAGTAAGCGACTCGTCCTTACATTGAACTCGCAAGCGCCACCACCGATCATTCCGAAGAACATGAAGAAACTCAAGTTCCTGGATATTGATGCCTTGGAGTTTGCTCGACAGCTGACTATCATCGAATCGAGGCTGTACGGTAAGATTCGTCCAACGGAGTGCTTGAACAAGACCTGGCAAAAGAAGCTTGCGCCCGGAGAAGCGGACCCAGCAGAGAATGTTAAGGCCCTGATTCTCCACTCCAACCAACTCACCAACTGGGTAGCTCAGATGATCCTCACACAAGCCGATGTCAAGCGGCGCGTGGTCGTCATTAAGCACTTCGTCTCCATCGCAGACAAGTGCCGCAACCTCAACAACTTCTCCTGCTTGACCTCCATCATATCTGCTCTGGGCTCGGCACCGATTCACAGACTTAACAGAACGTGGTCGCAGGTCAATGCTCGTACGACACAGACACTGGAGTCTATGCGAAAGCTCATGGGATCCACGAAGAACTTCAACGAATACCGAGAATCCTTGCACAAGGCCAATCCTCCATGCATTCCTTTCTTCGGCATCTACCTCACTGATCTGACCTTTATCGAGGACGGTATCCCAAGCATCATCAAGAAGACACAACTCATCAACTTCGCGAAACGGGCAAAGACTGCTGAGGTCATCCGGGATATTCAACAGTATCAGAATGTGCCCTATGGTCTGCAACCAGTCCCAGAGCTGCAAGAGTACATTCTCCGAAATATGCAGAGCGCTGGTGACGTACATGAAATGTACGAGCGCAGTCTGCAGGTAGAGCCACGTGAGAGGGAAGACGAGAAGATTGCGAGGTATGACCTAATAGCCACCTCTGTCCTTGTCGACGTATACTGACTTGATTCACAGACTACTATCAGAATCCGGGTTCTTGTAGGGCAGGGAACGGAGCATATCTGAAGTATCCTCATTCCCAACACAGCAGAAGCTCATTGCTGTCAAGAGCAAGAAGTCCAGAACTTCACTCGAGCACCATCACAGTTACGACTCCAGTCCCAAAAGCGGCTGGTATACATAGTGATGCACCGCCATCACAAAGCACAACTACAAGACAGCATTGAATAAGCTCTGCCTGCTGATCTAAAAATTCGACACTTAGACGTGAATGAGATGGAATGGCTCTCGGAATGACACGGGACGAAACGAATGTAACGACGATTCATGGATTGTTTGCGTCGCAGGACTTTTTATGCTTTCTCACTTATTGACTCCCAATCTTCTCTTCATGGACAGCTTTTAGTCTAAACTTATTTCCATCCCGTCTGGCGTTCGGCGCGCGGCAGGAAATCTGCTATCAGGCAGCGGCAGCGGCAGCATGGAGAAGAAAATCTCTTGAGGCGTTGAGAATCACGATGGCGTTTCCTGTCCGTCCCTTGCTTTCGGGACTTTCTCATGCAGTGTAGCCACGCTTGTGTAGCTATTCTTATCTCCAGATGTGTTTCACAACAGTGTTTCTAGCGGACACCTGCAGGAACGTGAGTAGCGCTTCGATAGTCCTTCTGGTCTTGTGTTCTTGCAATACAAGCACTAGAATCCCGTGGTTTGTTTGACAGACCTACACTGACGGATTCGATACCCCTTTGGAACAGGATCATCTGAGGCACTTGAAAGCCATTTGAAGTTGCTTGGCGTGAGCGAATGGACTGGATCAATCACTTTTTTCTGAGCAACTTGACGAAACAGGTAAGAATCTCGTCACTCACTGTAAACGCCCACGCACTGATCACAAAAGTTGTCACCAAGTCATTGATCTCCTCACCCGATCAACTCGACCGAACATCTCCTTTCAAAACAATCCTAACAATCATGCGCCTTACCGCGCTCATCAATTCTCTCATCTTCATCTCGGCGCGAAGTGCGACTTCAGATTGTTCATGTGGTTACACAATCAACACCACCACACCAGCCCTCTTCACAGAAATCTTAGAAACGGATTTCTTACATTATAATCAGACTTGGAATCCCATCACCGGATTACCTGAGTATGGAGGTCCGACGTCCAAGAATTGTGTTCTGCAGGCTTATAATGTTACGCCTGGTGGAGCGAATCCTTATGGAAAGGAAGCTGAGTATAGAAATATCGTGACGAATCCGATTCAGAGTGAGTATGATTGGGGAAGTGATGAGGACAAAGGTCTGGAGTTATGGGCGAGGAAAGCGGAAGGAAGGATGGTGCCTATGGCTGAGATTTTGAGTGCAAGAGATGATATTCTTTATGGGAGTTTTAGGGTAGGGGTGAAGATGACGGATGTGTCTGGGACGGTTGGGGCGTTTGTCTTCTATTTGTGAGTTCCATCCATCACATCAGAATTGGAAGTTGGGTTGCTGACTGACGATCTATAGTAACGATTCCACGGAAATCGACATCGAGATCCTATCAAAAGAGACCTCAAATAAGACGATCAATCTCGTGATCCAGTCTCCTCAGTCTGCGGAACAAGGCTATGCTTCTGGACCTGATTTCATTAAGCAGAGCGTCGACTTCTCTCCAGCTTCTGGATATAATGAGTATCGATTCGACTGGCTTCCGGATCGCGTCGACTTTTACGCTAATAGTGTCCTTCTTACGACTGTTACTCAGAACATTCCGAGAGTTGGTGGAAACCTGCATATGTCTCATTGGAGTAATGGAAATCAAGGCTGGTCGGCTGGACCTCCGGAACAGGATGCGGTTATGGTTATGAGTTATGTGAAAGCTTATTTCAATACTTCGAACGAGAGCAGTTCGTTGGCTTGTGTGGGTGCTGAGGAGAAGGTGTGTGCGGTACCAGATCAGACAGTGCCGCCGGATATCGGTGGAGCGGATGGGAATGTCACTGGGAAGACTTTCTTCTTTAACACGAGGAATGAGACGTCTGCTGTCATCAACGGTGGTGAAGAGGGACCGAAGACCAGCGACGGGGTGAAAGCGAGCCAGAAGTTCGTCATGAATTGTATATCATTACTGCTATGTACCACGCTCATCCAAGTCGTATGAAAATTTCCTGTATATACATAGATTCGCCCTCGAAATTAGAACCCAAAGACATTCTCATCCTCTTTATACCCCCAATCCCTCAAAGCAGGCAAAGCAGCCTTCTGAATCATCGCCGGCGGTCCACACAAGAATACCACTCTTCCCTTCTCAGGCGGGAAAAGACTATTCTTAATAATCTCCTCATTTACATGTCCCTTCAAACCCTTCCACTCCTCACTAGGATGACTCAAAACATGCGTGACCTTCAACCTCCCTTTCCCTAAATCCTCAAAATGAGCCAACTCATCCTTCAACAAGATGTCTTTCTCACTCTTATTCGCATCAACGACTCTGACTTCCAAATCTTCTCCAGCACCGAGAATCGCTCGAGCGATTAGAGCGAAGCCAGGCGTGATTCCACTTCCTCCAAGGACCAGAGAGATTTTTTTGAACGTCATTTCCTTGTCCTCGATCACGAATTTACCATTTCCATTATACACGATTTCACCAGTTGGGCCACGAATTTCGACTTCTTCGCCTATAGGCATACAATCCAAAATATTCGACATCGCACCTCCAGGTTGTTCGGATGTTGGGAAGTAAGTTTTGACGACGAGTTCGAAAGTTCCTTGACCGTCTTGCATACTTTGAACTTCGCTGTTTGTGGTTTTACTGCCGCTGCTGCCCTTTTTTAATGGATCTGGGAGTAAGGGTTTCGTCGGAGTATAGCTTCGAATCAACATTTTATCCTTCATGTGGAAACCCAATTGGACGTGTTGACATGTGCCTAGGCCTAGATCTTTCATGCCGTCAGGTAGGGCGAAGATGTATTTTCTCGTGTCTTCGCTCAAGGTGTCACGGGCTTTGAGGGTAACTGGTACCCATTTGTGTTTTTGCAGGACTAAATCGCCGTCCTTTTTGCTGTTGGCTTTTTCTTTTGCTGCGGCTTCGGCGTTGGCCTTGATGAAGTTGGCGGCTTTCTCTGTGACGACTCCAAGGATGCATTCTTTGAGCTTTTGGTATGCGAAGCCATCGTGGATGGATGCGAATTCGTCGCTGGTCTCTTGGTGCACTTTTCCAGCGTGACCAAGAATGGCAGCCTTTCCACCAGGATGCCAGGATAGAACTGAAGTGGTATCATAGACTTTGCCGTCTACCACTAGCCAGCAGTCGCCTTCGGTATTGTGCTTCTCAATTTCTTGTCGAGTAAATTGTTTTTGAGGAGCTCCGGCTTCTTGCTTCGCCGCAGCGATCTGATTCTCCACGGAAGGCTGCATCCAGCCTCCATTGCCCGTCCCTGGTTCACATGGATGCCGGAACAATATACTAGGCACTTCCTCACCATCTTCAGGTTGTGTGACTTCAGGCTTGACTTTGTACCAGCAGTTGTTCATCATGCCCATAGTGTTCCAGCTCGCACGCTCTGGTTGTGTGTTCTTGAAGACATTCCAGGCTCTTACCGCTATCCCTTCCTTTGCATTGAGTAGATGAACGACACTTACATCCACATACCAGTGGAGCCATGTCCAGAACTTGTTGCCATGTCTGATCGGGTAGTCTGGGAACTTTCGTATGCAGTACAGCCAAGTGTTGCCTCCATCAAGACTGACTTCGACCCGCTGTACTTCATGCCCACCACCATCGTATGCGTAGCCCTCGATCCTATATGTGTTGCCTTTTCTGGCTTTTGTGAGCGAAATCTTCTCTCCTTGTGCCGGCTTGACAATGACAGAATTCAGATTCTGCTCGTTACACGCGGTATCAGGATGCGCAAACATGGTGGATGCAAACTCGCCATCCTTCTCAGTAATGAACGAAGGTAGCACTCGATTGTCCCAGATATGGTAGTGAGAGTCGTTCTCATAGTCTGAGATCCAGATCTTCGATAGCCATTTGACGCAGCGACCTCCCACGTATCCTGGTATCAATAGACGCACTGGGTAACCATGATCTGGCGGAAGTGGAACGTCATTCATATCGAGAGCGAGCAGGACATCGTTGCTAGGATCCATAGCGTAGTCAAGAGGAATGCATGTTTCATACTTGCCTTCGCTCGGGTCATCCGCTCCCTGAAAGTTCACCCAGCGCAGCTTGCCCTCACCAGTGTACTTGTCTGGCTTGACTCCAGCTGCAAGAAGAACGTCACGTAATAATGGTCCCTTCCAGTAGACACAACCCGTTGCGCCAGCTCCCCAGCTGAAACCTTTGGATCGCTTGATCATATTCAACTCCTTGCGTCGATTACCGTCACAGGCGAGAGTGACCGGTATATTGATATGCTCAAAGTAATTCTTGAGCTGGTCCATCGACAAGACCAATTTGCCGTTCTCTACATCAAGCTTGTGGAATTCCCACAAAATCCGTGGCACCGCACCGTGGTTTCTTATGTAATGTAGCTCGTTGGGCGTGATAAGCCCAGTATTCTGAGACGTCTCGAAAAGCGCACTGAGCTCCGCTTCAGCGTTCATGGGATGTTTGCCAGTCAGCCGAATAAGCTTGTCAGACCTCGGAAGCCAATTGTCTGGTGAGAACTGATCCTGCTCATCGATCGCAATTGTTGTTCTGTTATGTGTTTGAGGGCTTTTTCGCTTGCCATCATTCTGTTGTAGCTTACCACGGTACTCCTTCTCATGCTTCAACGATTTGAGCAGTGCGATCTCTTGTGGTGTGTAGCGCTCAAGCAGTTTTCCGTACTCTGACTTATCCTCCTCTTTCTCGCTATTCGACTTTTCGTCGTCCCCGGCGTATGCATCGTGGTGCTTGCTGTTTTCTCCTTCCTTTCGCTTCCAGTCATTCTCTTCTTGATCCGTCTCTTCTGCTTTCGGCTTCTCGTTGGAATCCTGCTTTTGGTTGTTAATCTCAATACCATCTTCCGTATGTGTCTCTTTCTCTTTTTTGGCAGCCTCCTCCTTCTGCTTTCGTTTCAGATTCGCTGGCCACTTGTCCTCGTTCTTTACCCAATCTTCAGAAGCTTCAAGCACATATCTCCATCCCAAGCTACGGTTCTGTGGGTATCTCAAATGAAAGTCCTCCTCATTGCTTATGATATCTCTGAAGTTGAGAAGGTCGCCTTTGTTCGCTCGAGCCTTCAAGTGCTCAAACTCGCTCTTAGCCTGTTGTTCAAATTCGATCTCTTCTTCTGGCTCAGAGCTGCCAGACGAATTGACAAGCTCTGGCTCATCTGCTTGCTCGTCACCTTGGTGAACGAGTCCTGGTACACGGTCCTGTCTGTTACGATATCCTATACGATGCTGGTGACCTCCCGTCCACTCGGGTTCATCTTTGATGTCTTTCGCGCTCGATCCTGGATGATGTCTCACGTCAACTTTCCAGGGAATATCGTGAGGCATAGTGAAACCGATCGCTTGGAGTAGTCTTCCCGTTCAGTACTGACGATAGAAGAAGAGAAATGAACAATAAGGGCAATGCAAGAGCCGCTCCCTTCCATGGCACGCGTAGCAGCTCGTACTGCGGACCAACCTTTACCACGACGTGGTCATTGCGACTTTCTCACTGGTCGTAAGTAGGTCTAAAGTCAATTCGTTATACACTGGTGCCGTTTAGGCGCTTCGAGATGGTAAGCTCTAGACAGAAGATGCCATTGGAGAGCCTTGGGCGATGATCTGCCGGACCTTCCGAGCTTTTGTTTGGTACCTGCATGACTTGAATAATTCATCGCCGTGGGCGCCTTGTTGAGGGTCGTAGCTTGCAATGATTGTGCAGAGTGTTTGAGAGGCTGGCCGGAGAAGCAGTACTCAGGAACACACGGAACGTCTGGTTACGTAAGGGCTTGGACAAGCTTCGCACGTGGCGAAGTCAACTGCTGCCAAGGTTTCCTTGCAGAGACATCATCTTGCTTGTTCCTATTTCCTCGAGGATGGATCGATGAGTATTGTGAAGCATCAGGCATGTACGCGGCGACACTGCGAAGTAGTGATGGATCAATGCCTGGGAGCTTCGGTAGGCGAAGTACTGCTGTACCAAGCGTGCTGTCAGGTCGAAAGCCAGAGCTGCCTGGATCGGGAAGAAATCATATCTTGCTGTTGAGCGGCATCTTGTGGTAGAATACACAGAGATGGCTGTCGCTGCTCACAGCTAGTCACTCGCGGCGCCATGATGAGGCGATAGAAAGGCTGATGCATTGGATGCATCTGCTACATGCCACTGGAACTGACACTCGTTGGTATATGCTCATTGCAAATTTGGCGTCTGCTCATACTGCTTGAAGTCCTTACCCCTATGCTCATGCTCGCTCAAACGCTCAATTTCGATATTCATTTCGACATTCGAGTCCTTGTAGCTCCTCCGCACACTTTCGATCGGAGCACAATCTTCTCTTACGTGGTCGTGTCGTTCATTATTACCGTCTCATTGCCGAGACCAGGAAAGGTTGGAAGTGTCGGCACGACATGTAACTCGATCACCTGCGTGACTGGTTGGAGCCACAGTGTCTCGACTTTGGTGTGCAGTTCAAGGACGACCGGCGTGCCGCCTATGACCACAGCTTTAGCATCTCGCAACGAAAATTCTTTGCCCTTTGTGTATTTTGTGTAGCAGCTTGAAGAGCTTCAATCACCGACCAGTAGGCTCCGCATCGCGCTTGTTCTTCTTGGTCTTGACAAGAGTGCCGTATCCGATAGACCCAACACCTGCCGATGGCCATTGATCAGGTACTTCGGCGAACGTTTGCGTGACGATATATTGAATGTAGGTTGCAGAGGTCCCGACTTGACTGGCTTGCCATATCGTTGTTACGACTGGTGCTTCTTCAGTAGCAGCGACGGCGTCCTGGTTGTAAACTCTATTTTGCCGAATCCTAAGACCGCGGTCAGATCGATGCATCTGCAATGGGCACAGAGGGAATCTTACTCGAGATGACCATCCGCCACTAGTGTTGGAGTGGGTTGCTCAAGTTCTGGCTCCGGTATGCGATTGTATAAAGGCTCTGCAAGTGCCACTGCGGCTACATTGGTAGCGAGGCAGAAATTTGAAAACTTCATTTTGAGCTGCTTGGTATTGCTGTATCTTGTGCATTCAGTATGTGTGGAGAGAGGTAGTTGCTGAACAGTCGAGTGTATTGTGTTAAAATGTGTCGTGTTGTGCTGTGTTGTGTATCCTGATGACAGCTGATACACAGCAGTAGCGATCGCGCGGTCAGATTCGAAGGTGCGAGCGAGTCTAGATTTCCGCGTGCTTGTGACTTCCAAATCTTGTGCGTGGCACAGCGTCACTTCGTCTCCAATGCAACGGCTGTGCTTCTTCAATCCTAGCTGTTTTATTCTTGACAATTCGAGGGAGGGAAGTTCAGTAGAGCGACGCAGATTCAACCTACATTGTAGTGTCCCCATTATTACGAGTCCGCAAAGCCCTTCGCACACGCGCAAGCGTCTTGCTAATCACAAAAGGATCAGACATGGGACTTGAGATTAGAGAGTGGATTCACGTTCCACCGCGCGATAGATATCTTTCGCATCAAGTGGCGCTCCGTGGTCCGACCGCCGTGTACCGATGCTAAGCTTTCGGTGACAAGCTCAAATTGAGCCGAAAGTCCACCGGCTTGTCGGCTTCTTTTGGTTGATGAAAAGATCAATGCAGTCTGCTTTCTTGGGATCTCCAATCTGCAATAAGAGGCAGAGCCGCTATTCTGGTGCCAAAGTGTGAGTCCGTGGCCATTTCGATAGGCAGAGCAAGACCAACACCGGTTATGAGGCACTTATGGAGTCGCCCAGTAGCGCTCGTCTAAGTACTGCACCGCAAGGCTGATCACCGAGAAACTCCTGGACATCTCTTGTCGCTCTTCCGACATAGCCCATCACTGGACCTGAATGAGTCCATGACACTCTCTGCATCCTACACTTGCGACCTTGATTTCCATCAGTGTCTCTGTCCGTGGCATGAAAGAGTGCAATTGTGTCCTCTCCTAGCTGAAGGAAACAGCCGTGTCCAGGTGCGAAAGGCCCTTGACCATGGTTGGCATTCTGGAGCAATGGATCCCTTGATTTCTGCCAATTTGGTGCCCAGAGAGGATCGTCCCCGACGAGACGCAGGAGTGCCATTTTATAATGCTGAGTCCAGCTAGCACCGCAGCTGTAGACCAATCCTCTCCACTGGCCGTTTGGTGACGAGAGCCACTGAGGACCTTCGTTGATCCCGACCGGACCTGTTCGTTCCCAGTGGCGATCTGGCGTGGAAATGCACACAGGATTCGAAGCAGCAGTGGTTGGATCTGAGAGATGAATGATGTACAGCTCCTGGAGGTCCTCCCGAACGTCCTCGAAAGAGCGATTGAGGGACCATCCGGAGTACACAAAGTACAGCTTGTCTGCCCATTCGAAGACAGTGCCATCGATCGCCCACTGTCTTTGATCCATGCCTTTGATTGGACCTAAGAACTCCCACGGACCGGCGTGAGGATCTGCTGTCGCTGGAGGCCCGCCCAGAACATACATTCGATGTGACCTATTGCCAAGTTTGGGATCCATGGCAGCATAATAGATATACCATCGACCACGGAGGCAGTGTAGCTCGGGTGCCCAGAGTCGAGCAGAATGAGTCGTATCCGGAGGCGGTCGCCTGTTTCTATCAGCGCATGCCTGGGTATGAAGCTCAGGTCGGTCCGTACCATATTGGCCCAATCGTAGGTCTATCTTCCCAAAAGTCGATCAGACGATCCGCTTCCCATAGTGGCACCCGATCATTGCCGGTGAAAGTCATGTAGAACTTGCCATTAGCGATAGCGAAGAATGGATCTGGAGTGTTCTGTGATGTAATATTCAAGCAATGAGAGGAGAGTCTTGAGACATCATGTTGCCTGATGCTCTGCACGACCATGACCGGCCACTGCGATGATCTAGTCTTTGTAATGATATTCGATAGTCCAAGTAATCAATCTAGTCGTGGAGGGAGTCGAATCTTGGATCACGAGACGCGTGACTTAAGCCATCGGGATGGGTACGCGTTCGATCAATTCGACTTAGCTCACCGTCTGACGAAGTGCACTGGACGTGAGTAGAGCTGCCGAACAGTGATCATTACCAGTCGAGCGTGATGAGTTTTGATATTAGAAAGTGGAAAAGAGGTTGCATCGCCAGTGAGCGCCTTCTTGAATGCCAAGCCGCCTTCCCTGCAAGACCAAACCTTCCTGCTCCTTCCTACGGCATATCATTGGACACCATCACAATGGCCTTAGAACTTGAGATAATTGTGGGAATAATGGAGACGGGCTATGCGATGGCTATTGTCTTCTAAGAGAATACGATTTGACAGCATGCATCCACATCGCGCTCAAGCATGTGACATGAACACCGCTGCTCGGCCACTACTCAGAGCTGCACATCACAATTCATCTGTCAAGCGCTGGCTAGACACTGTGAAAATCTTCCTCCACTCAAAGTTGTCCTGCAGCATAAGGAACACTGCGAAGACTTAGACCGTTGGCGGAGAGTCCGAGCATTCTAGTTCGCAAGACGCAGTTTGAGCCAGGTGCGGTTCTCGGGCAGTGTACCAGAGCCCATCTCCACAACGTTTCCCCCAAGCGCCAACTTGACATCCTGAATGATTTACAATGGCAGACCTCGATCGCCAAGCAGTGTGCTGCTCAGACACCGCAGGCGTGTGGTCAAGCAATCAGTGAGGCTATTGCGTCTTCTGACTGTATTCCGGATAGTAGCGAGCTGGCAGCGCATGTGGTCCTCCTGTATGCTTCCAAGCTCGACCATAAATCCAAAACACGGCTTTGTCATCCAAGGATTGAAAAGTTTTATCGTCCCGGAGCGATACGCGATGAAAGTATGCTTGTATTTCTTCGTCAATCTCGTCCCATGCCTTGGCCTCTGACGCAGACATTCCCTCGCGCCGCCGAACTTTCCTTGTCGCCTTTGGCCCATAATATGGTCTGAAATCGAACTCCCAAGCGTCAAATTGGTCGATGAATTGACCACGCTCATCTGTGATCAAGTAGTTCGCCCGCAGCCGAATTCTCGTGACGAACTGTAGCAAATGGCTGCATTTGATCAGGGGTTTAAAGTCCGGCTTCCTGAATAGCGTCCAAGTTGCAGTCCCGGCTCTCGTATCATGATGGCTGATGCGATTGCTAATGGACATGCGGAATCCAAAGGAGCTGTAGAACAGAGGCAGTACTTCGTTACGCCACACTCGACAGACTTGCGCCAATGGTGGAGGAACCAGAAGCTCGTAAGCATGGCTATGAGGGCTCGAGCAGTCCGGCGCCGCATAGTAATGACCAATCACGCGGCGGATCCAGTCAAAGTATCGCTCATAGATCTGCAGTCTCAGCTCCGAAGGCAGCTTCGATATACTGCCCAGTGTTCCACGCGCGTCTAGGTTCTCCAGCAGATACATATACGACATTTTGTGTTGCCATGCAGGGCGGAGCACAATCTGTCTCCACTCACAAAATTGTTTGAGCTCGCCACTGCTGCACTTCTCATAATTGAGCAGTCCTCTCTCCATGCGCGAGCAGAGATACAACAATCTTCCCTTGTCGTTACTGAATTTTGGACCACAGGGTTTCGGACCAGAGTGGAAAGGCCCATGGCCGAGATGACGCCGCAGGTCCTTGCGTGATAGCTCCTCGTAGGACTCGAGCCTCCAGTAGTCTCGTTCGCTGGGCGAGTGGTTACCTGGAGGTCTATACTGAACCATTTTTCTTATGCTACTGAGACTGATTTGTTGCAAGCCGGACTGAAGCGAGGGTGAAGTATCTGCAGGTGATAGAATTGTTGCAGAGGGACGCATTTTCCAGAATGAGTCGAAAGGCTCGGAGAAGCTCCTGATTGGCATTGATCGCGCTGTCATTGGATGCGAGAAAGCATGATAGCAGCCTGATACAACCTCCATCAACCAATGAGCAATCCCTCCTGAAGCTTGAACCAGGCCAAGCTCATCCGACTTGGCTGACTTCAACTCTGGCCACAGTCAAATTCATTTGCGCCCCCTCCAACCCTCGTCGTGAGCTCTTAGCTTCTGCACCAGATCAATGCATACCCGTTCTATAATCGAGTGCGGCAACTTGAAGATCGTCTCGAACTGCAATGCATGTGGCCAGTATCCCCAAAGAGTTCTCCTACCACTGCCAACCAGACCCAGACTGATTTTCGCGAACTGTCTCGAGCTTGGCACAAGGAATGTCACCGGTCGTGGTTCACTCCCTGTGGAGCACATTCCGACCAAATTATACATGACTTCAACGTCAGAGTTTCCTTCTGCGACCATTTCTGCAGCAAGAGCTCGCGAGAAAGACTCCAAGAAAGCTTTTGATGCAGCTGCGATGGCGATATATGGGCAAGGGAGTCTTGCAGACCCCGACCCAATGTTGAGTACCAGAGATGGCTTGTTCGCGATAAGCCGCGGAAGCAATAATCTAGTCATTTCTGTCGCGAAAATGAAATTTCCGTTCATGAGTTTGCGGTTGTCTGCTGCGCTTCGCAATGCATGCGATTGGAAAAGTGGCTGCAGCTCGCCGGCGACGTTGTTGACCAGAATCTTCAGATTGAGGCTTTGAAATGGTAGCATGGCATTTTCAATCTTCTCACTGTCCTCGCAGTCCAGCATAGCGTCCAGTACCAAAATTTCGATTTGTCGATCTGGCCATTGAGCAAGAAGTTCTACCTTCACGCGTTCAAGCTTGCTCAGATTGCGTCCATGGAGGACAACATCGAAGCCACGAGAAAGCAGCTCTTCTGCAAAGCCTCGTCCGATGCCATCGGAGGCTCCAGTGACCAGCGCCCATGAAGATTTCTTAGGTTCAAGGTATGAGCGAAGACTGCTGGGTCGAAGAAAATGCAAATAAACAAACGAGGTCAGGTTGCACAGGGAAGTGAAAGCAGTAAAGCCCCCTATGACGGCCAGGAAAGTCAGAATGGGTGACTGTCGGTATGTCTGATGAAGGTGCTCAAGAACCTTTCTCGTTGATGCAAGGGCCATGCCGGATGTCGACTGAAGCGTTGAAAGCGATCGAGATGCCTGTCTGGTAAGCGTGAAACTGTCGTTGCCTGCGTAAGTATGAGCTGCGAAGCAATATGTATACCTCTTCTGTGGCTGAGGTCGGAAAATTTCGGTAGGGCTGAATCTTGAAGGATCGCGAAAACGTAGGAAGTGAGCGGAGGGTTCAGAACAGTGTGTGAGCAGTCAGAAGGAAAGTGTCCATCCCGATCATCTGTCACAGAGCCAATCTCCCAGCCTGTCCTTGGGCTGATTATGCTGGGTATGTATGAGGAGCAGACGCGACTCGGAACGAGCAAGGGCGGAGCAGATGCGTCACAGGCAACGTGACCATTTCATGCCGCCAGCTAAACATCAAGAAGTCTCGCTCGAGCAATCTTCTCTCTTTGAGATGACCCGTCAATGAGATAGACAACATAGACTCGTTTCCACAGTGCTTTCGACTGGACGCGTCTTGCGTCAGGCATCAAGGCTCCACGGGAAGAGCCGCAAGCCTCTTCTTTGTTCACTCATTCACATCCAGCAAGTGCAGCTGGACCATTCTGCGCCGAGTCTCGATGGCATATGCGCCACAGAGGCAAGGTGCCTCTGACATTACTGATATGGACGACTGACCCTAGATATGACTGCATGCGAACCATTTCGAAGCACAGGCCCAACCCACAATCCGCACCACAGAGGATGCATAACAGGATCTCATACATTCGCCCATGCAACCAGATTCATGAACGCGAGCTTCGCGATCATTTCTACCAAGGGAAATCCGGATGAGACCGAGTCGCGCCTGTATGCTTAATTATGATGGTATTCAGTAAACGCGTAGAAAGAGCAAGTTGAAGAAAGCTGGACAAGACCTTAGAGCAAGAAGAGATGGCGCCAAACTACCACTGAGCATTGGCCGAACATGCTGTCAACATTGCGTCTGACAAGATTTCTCGAGGCTCGCAAAAGTAACGGTCATTTGCTGTGCGAGGATTTTGCGAACGCGGACGCAGTATTCGCACCCGAGCCTTTGCCATCCTCTGCGAACTGGTCATCGAGATACTTGAGATGCATGATCGCTTCTCCTAGATTCGCTGTCACGCTAAGCTGTATCGACTGTTAGTATTGCATCAACTGCTAATCGGGCAGGTCTACCTACGCCCAACCACTCTTCCATTTCAGGCGAGAGAGATTCTTTAACTTCTGGACTGAGCTTCCTCGTCCAGTTGACCTGCTGGCGAAGATGCGGCGCGGTGTAGTATGCGAACAGCAAGGCCCTATATTGATCCTTGGTAACATTGGCACCGGATGTGTGCCAGACTGTGCCGTCCATCACAACAATTGAGCCAGCCTTCGCCTCGAATGGCCTCAATCTCTCCTTGGCATCTTTGGGAATATCGCCTCTTCTTTGCCACTTGTTGGATCCAGGAATGTACAAAGTTGCGCCATTCTCGAAGTATACATCTGTCAGACACCAAATAACGTTCATGGCTTCGATTCGAGTCCATGGATCAGGGGTGACAAGAGACTGGTCCGAATGCAAGCCCATCGATTTGCTGCCTGGTCTAGCGATATTTGCAGTGAAGTTGCTGATGAGAAACTGCTCTCCCAGTACGGCCTTGACCATCTGGACCGCTGTGGGATGCTGTATCAAGTCTCGAAAGATCGCGTGCTCCAGCAGGTAGAATACTCGAACATTGCTTGCGTTGGGGTCCAGGAACGGCAGGAAGGTGTCTTCGCCGCGCTTGTTGGCTGATTCGGCTACGGACCAGAGCTCATCGAGTGTCTTCTTGGTCTGCTCCGGACTAAGCACATCAGGAATAACACACCAGCCCTCCCTCCTCATATGCTCCTGGGCTTCTTCCATCGGAGTATCTATCGAGCCCATCGTAGCAGGAGCAAGGTCAAAGCATGAATGGTGATGCCCACGATAAGAGACGTATGCTTATATCAAGCGAAAGGGAAGTACAGAAATACTCAGAAATGTTTCCATGCTACATTTCTGCCACCATTTGACACACGCTGAGTCGACTGTGACTACTGTCGCTTCTGCAGCCCCGCAGAGCTGTGGTGGTAGTGTACAGCCGAGCTCAGGGCTCCAGCGCATACTTGGTCTTGGCAATGACTGTACAAACCATGACTGTTTGTCTCTGCTAGCCGGCACGTGAGCGCGTGTCGAGCTTCACTCAAGCTTTCTTTGCCCCGGATTTGGTTGATCTCCTGCGGGGAAATCAATCTTTGGGAGCTAGGCCCAGCCCTGCAGGAAGGTAAACTCTTGCCCTGCCAGGCATTCATTTCCACAGAGCACGTCTTGCTCTTGACTGTACAGGTCTTGAAACATCGGGCAATCAAGACTATGCCTTCAAAGATCGCAAAGACTCCGGGGTCGGGGGCGCGCAGTCGCCAAGGAAAAGATGATGTGAATGGGCCAGAGCAAAGGAAGCTGCGAAATCGAATGTCCCAGAGAGCGTTTCGAGCTCGTCAAGCCATGCGGATACAGGAGCTGGAGGAGAGACTTGAGCAAAACACTGCACCAGATGCGGCATACGTAACGCAGCTGCAAGATCAAAATGCCCTACTCAGAGAGCAGTTGCTCTCGGTGCACAAGAAGGCTATAGGCATGCAGATCTCGTTGAAGGCTCTGGCCGATGCTGCTGCGCGAGCTCTGGGAATCGATCAAGTATGAGCCTCATCAGCGCTCAAAGATAGCATCGCTGACCTTGCAACAGCCAGGTGTTTCGAGCGTTCTCGGTGAGGACGATCATCGTTCTTGCTCGTCAGCGTCAGAGCAGCCTGCCACACCACCCTCGGATTCCACTATCGAGCTTGAAAGACCCTCCTGGCATGCCAACCCGGAGAACGAAGACGCCAACCCAGATCTCGACTTAAGTGCATGCCTCCCGGCAGCTGTTTCAGTTCCAACAACCGTACCAACAGAGAGCCTCACAACACCTCAAGCTTTGCAGAACGGGGTTGATTGCGCATGGTCAGCTGCGGATTTTGATCGCTTAGACGAATTTGGTCACGCAGCGCGCAATGTAGCTGGACCTGCTGACTTCACGGGCCAGATCCTCGAACTGGATGGGATGAGTGATGCTGACTTCGCGCAACAAGCATTGCAACGAACGTCATTGTGCCATTTCTCAAGCAATTCACTCGGGCCAAGCCACTATAAGGACCTTGTTGATCGAGCGAGACCGTACTGCGATGAGCTTCAGTCTCTCAGGCGGACCAATTCGAGCTTCTCTGACCACATTGATGCATTCGAGGCATGCCTGGCAGATGACTGCGCCAGCAATAGTCAGATGGCGGTTGCCAACAGGCAGTAAGTGTCTCGACATTCCCTGTCAGATTACGAGTCGTGCTAACGAGTAATGTAGACTGCTTGGCGCCATTGAGTTCATGATAACGGCTTTTGTGAACATCTCCTGGACTCGTATGGCTTCGTGGGAGACGTACACAAGAACCCTGACCGCTGTGAAGGATCTTACTGCGTGGAGAATCGACCGATCACCTGCCAATCTGCTCAAAATTGTGCCTCAGTACCGACCTACCAGGCTCCAGATCTCAGTCGCTCATCCCAGTGTTATTGACTGGATACCATGGCCGAGCTTGCGTGACAAACTAATCGTACATCACTCTGCCAATCCCAAGCTGGACCAAGTGATCAGCGATGTCGGCAAAGCGTATGTTGTTCAAGCTGACCTTTCCACTCTGGTGAGATGTCCTCAACCAGTGGTCGGCTATGTCTCTGTCTGGACCTTGGTGCAAGCGGTCGCAGAGGGCGAGGCGGTAAACCATACCACAGATGAAGGCGATGGAACTAGCCGCGGCTCTTGCGTCATAAACACCATTGGCAATATTGGAGTTTCTACACAGTCGTCAAAGCACTGCCAGCTGCCAGCGTCTAGCGTCAACGAGTTGTTTGAGTCGCCAATCCTCGCTAGAGCGGCGCATCAAAAGCTGGGCTTGAGCAATGCCGCTGCGTCTAACTACCGGCTGGATCCATCCTTTTTCGAACTCTATCCAGAGCTTTACGACAGCGAAGCCAACATCATGGCGCAAGGCGTGCGTTTGCGTCCAAGCAATCATCTGGCCGATGAGCCATATCCTGTCCCTGATGAAATCGATGCAGCGGCACTGTCGCAGTATCGCGAGTTCTCGAAGATAGCTCTTGCATGTGTCGCTGTCTGATCAATTAGCGCAACGTTAGATTGATCAATATCAGGCCCTCAACCCGACTTGTGCTCTTGTACATTCTTCCAATATGCCGACGCCGAACTATTGCTGTCGACCACCATCACAATGCAAGACGACCCTTTCAAGACGGTATTGTCATCTGCGCTTCCACAAGCTCTTCCACCAGAATTTGGGGCATCTCATGACGCAGACCATTGCCATTGAGATGCACCTCTTCGAGCTGGGTCGTAATGCCATTAGCCTCTGGTCTTGGTCCTGGATTGATGACTGGCGGAACATCGACATTATCAAGATACTCCGTGGTCTTCTCATCGTTGACTTGAGCAGTCGTTAGACCGTTGCCAATCCATGCCAGAGGGTTCCGGACAGTGTCTAGCTCCTGGACGTAATGAAAGTCTTCGAACCGAGGACTGACCAGCGCTCTCTGGGCATGCACAGAAGAGCCTGGCCACAGACCGATAATGTCGCCTTCTTCTGAATTACGCTTGAACCAAGAGCGGCACTTGTATGTAAAAATCGTCTTCTCGAAATACCGATTTGCGTGGGCCACGAACGCCGATTGTGCTTGCTCCGAAGCCTCCATGGATGCGATGTGCTCCCGTTGCAGCTTCTGGACACACTTGATGATGTACTCAACGACCACTTCCAACATCGCAATGAATGAGCCTGCAGCGGGTCCACCGTTGGGTCCTAAGTAGTGAAACAGGTTCGGGAACTTTGCTGTGGTGACGGAAAGATATGCCTTTGGCCTTGGTGCCCACTCATCTTGAAGTGTTACACCTTTGCGTCCAATGATGGGCTGTGCTGGAATGGTGGAGTAGTCGAAGCCCGTGGCGTAAATGATGGCATCGACCTCATAGTACGTGCCATCGGTACCCCATAGCCCATGCTCGTCGACCCTTGAGATTCCAGTTCCGACGAATTGCACGTTGTCTTGCACGACCGCCTCGAGATATCCCGGACCAGGTGTTAGTCTTCTGCAGCCGGGCGGATACTTTGGGATCATGCTCTCGTATACTTCAGGCTTGGTCTTCAGCTTCTCTTTCATCGAATCATCGGACATCTTCCAAAAGAGCTTCTGGATATCTGTGCCTCGGAAGGTGACAAGCTGCGACTTGTTCATGCCGCCTTCGATTTTGTGTCGATACTTCTTGTACTCCTCAGGATTCTCGATGAAGTACTTGCGCTCCTCTGGCGAGTGCTCGACTTTATCAGCAGCGCCACCCTCCTCAGCTCCATACCCGACAGGCGAGATCCACGTCTTGCCTTTCATGAAATGCACGACCTTCTTCGCCTTAGGTTGAATCTGCGGCAGGATCTGGATACCACTGCTTCCAGCACCAATCAAGGCAACAGTCTTGCCTGTCCAGTCGAAGCTCCCATCCCATCTGGCAGAGTGCATATACGGACCTTTGAAGTCATGAAGACCAGGAATATCAGGCCACTTCCAAGAGTTCAGAATTCCTGTGCCTCGGAGTAGAACATTGCAGGTGTCGACAAATGTCTCCTCCGTTTCCAGATCCCGGATTGTGACTTTCCAAAGCTGAGATTCTTCGTCCCAGACGGCCCTCTCAAAGCGTTTTCGCAAACGGACGTATTTCTCGACATCATATTTCCAAGCAACATCCTTGAGATACTGCTGGATCTCTCCTCCTGGGGCATAAAAGCGGGACCAGTTGGGATTCGAAGCGAAGGTGAATTGGTAGACGTGGGCTGGAATGTCACAGGCGATGCCGGGATACCTGTCTCCCTCATCAGCCTCGCGCTGAAGGACTCCAGAATGTCAGATCACTCACCTATTCTCATACCAAGTTCCTCCAATGTCATCGTTTTTCTCATATATGACAAGTTCAAGATTGGATATCCTTTGAGGAAAGCGGATAGCTGTCAAAATGCCAGAGTACCCTGCCCCAATGCAAATGACCTTGATGGGACGATTTTCGTCGATTGGACGATCGAAGAGCTGGTTGAATTGAGGCATTGTGCCTTTCGTTGAGTGTGTTACTTGTCCAAATGGACCAGAACCTTCTCCAAGAAGACAATCAAGTCGTAACGAGATTCGTAGACTGGGCCCGCTGTACCAAGTAGTACATGTACAATTTCGAAGCTCTAATATGCCTGACTGCGGCTGATATCACTAGTCATTGAGCTCCATACTTCTTCTCCACAAGCTGAGCATCACAGATGTCCCTCCATGCTGTGTAACTAGCCCTGCGAATGCGACTTGCACACGTCCACGGTGTAGTCATTGCAAGTACAGTAATGGCCCGATTGGGCAGGAGCGCGGGGATTGAGTTGAAACTCAATTTGGAGCCTTCCGGGTCATATGCATCTGCAATCGTTCTCCAGGCCTACAGCACACAAGCTGCTGAGCTGCAATGGCGATCGACATGGTCTGTTCCTGCGAAGCTAAGATCATTGTTGTCTAGCTTCTCCAGTAATTCGTCGAACAGTCATCCTTGTTGTTCACCCTGGATGCATGAAGCCTTGCCGGTTGCCGACCCATGAACTGCATATGAAAGTTTTTGTCTCAAGGGCGGAGTTGCGGGACTCGAAGGACATAAGGTCACACAATGCCTCATGTCGGCCGCGTCGACGACTCTCTTGGACTTTCGTATCTTTTTTCAGTCAAGATGTCACAGCCAACGTCGAAGCTTCAGCAGCTAGAGCTCGCCCATGCTGGCGAAGGCACACTGGAGGACATCAGACAGTCTGAAGCTCTTGCTACGGACACTGCGCATGTGAAGAAAGGATACTTCAGCAGTTTGTCCTTACTCGGTGCCATCGCATCGATATCCCTCTCTACAGTGTAGGAAAAGCAGACCTGAAAGTTCTTGCGAGATTGCTGACTGAGTTACGCAGTGCGAGCTATTGGGGCTTCAGTCCAGCAGCAGCAGTGATTACCATCATCAACAAGGACATTGGACCCAGCGCAAACGCCAGCTTGTTCTCAATCATCTGGTCAGTTGCCAGCGCCATTTCGATCATCCTGTTCGGCAGAATCTCGGACAAGTTTGGCAGACGATGGATTCTAATCGCCGCAACTTTGACTGGCTTCGTGGGAGGCATTATCGCCTGTAGGACATATGCTATCAACACTTTAGTTGGCGCGAACGTCATGCTTGGTCTGGCGGCCGGCGTGCAGTAAGCACTTTGGCCCGATTCGATTACAGAAGAGATCGAGCTGACGGATTATAGCACGTGCTATGGCTTGACAGTCGGCGAGATATGTCCACACAAGTGGAAGTTCGTCGTTGTCGCTGTCACTGTGGTCTTTCCGAATGTCATCCCGACTGGGTTCGGGGCGTATCTCGCAAACATGCTTGTCGACTTCGGCACTAACTTGGAGGGCTGGCGGTAGGCAGAGTTCTCTCCATTACTAGAATACTGTGCTAATGACTTGTCAGCTGGATCTACTACATCTACCTGATTCTGCAGGGCATCGCACTTATCTTGATGGTTTTCTTCTATCATCCTCCGAGCTTCAAGCAGCTTCATGGCGACAATCGCACTTACGCAGATGAGCTCAAGCGTGTGGATTGGATTGGTATGCTGCTGCTTGTCGCCGGACTTGTGCTGTTCTTGCTCGGCGTGTCCTGGGGTGGTCAACCTCTTCCGTGGTCTTCGTCTCGAATCCTGGGATTGATCATCACTGGTGGCATTCTGCTTATTGTCTTCGGCTTCTGGGAAGTCTATTCTCACACGCCTAACCCGCTCATCCCGATGCATTACTTCAAAGACGTCCGAGGTTTCTCGATGTTGTTCATCATCAGCGCTGTCAGTGGCACAGTGTATCTGGCATCAGCAATCATTTGGCCTAGCCAAGTCGCTGTGATCTATGCCACATCAATCACAGATACACACAAGAAGGCATGGGCATCGACTACCATCGCTTTTGGCATCTGGGGCGGTATCGTAATCCTGTCACCATTGATCGGTCTTGGCAAGTTCGTTCGCTTCCAGCTCATTGCGATGATGGCTGTGTCAGTGGCCTTCCTTGGCGCCTTGATCTCCTGCAATCCGGGCAACTTTAGTCAGTCAGCCGCCTTCTCCTTCCTGGCGACATTTCCTGCTGGTATTCTGGAGGTAGCTTCTGGTCTGTTGGTGCAATTGGACTCCAATGATGCAGATCTCGGGACCTGCTTTTCGATCATCTTCCTTGCTCGGACTGCGGTTGGCGCAATCTTCACGGCAATCTTTGTGGCGATTCTGTCCAACACAGCTCCGACTGAGCTGGCAAAGACTGTTCCACCAGCTGCAGGAGCAGCAGGATTGCCAGCCTCGTCGATTCCAGACCTCTTCCAGGCATTGGCAGCAGGCACTTCTGATGCTCTGATGGCAGTTCCAGGCATGACAGCTCAGATTGCCGCAGCTGTTGCCGGCGCAACTGCTGATGGATATGCCAAAGCATACTCATACGTCTATTATGCTGCGATCGCAGTTGGGCTTGTCGGTCTTATCGCCTGCTGCTGCATCAAAGACTACGATCCATACTTCAACAACCATGTCTCGAGACAGATTTACAGAGGTGGCAAGGAAAATGCAGGCGCAGTCCAGGCCTGGAAGGATGATGTCGATGAGAGCGTGGCAGGTGAGAAGAACGAAGTCCAGCTCAAAGAGTAGGTTGGTAGAAGACGCACTGCTGTATCGTTACGTGTCTTGGTTCCTAGGCGCCTTTCGGGCGGACAACCACACATAGTCTCCGAACACTTCGTAATTGAACGACCGTTCCACAGTGCTAGCCATGTGACCTCTGCGACTTGTCTCAAGGTATGTGAGTGATCGCCGTCCAGGTCCAAAGGCCTCCAGCTTCACTGGACGGCAGATCATTGTCGATCAAGCTGAGCTTGCTTCGCGTCTCGCATGTGCTGCTCCAAGCGGCACTCGTACGAGGCTGATTGCATAGAAGATCTTAGTCAATCTTGTCTGACCACAGCAGCTACTTTGCATACTAAGCTTTGATGCTAGTCTGTGCGACCCATCTTCGCTTGGGAGCAATAGAGAAGCTCGGCAAAACCCTCGCGAGCGGCACGCCTTTTGATCGAATTCCTCATAAGGTCTGCAGGTTCTCAGAAAAGGTAGGCTGCAAATTGTGACGACAGAATCAAGATGACATCCAGCCGCTTCGCCAACAAAGTCGTTCTGGTGACGGGTGGCACATCAGGCCTCGGCGCAGACACTTGCGAATTGTTCATCCAGGAAGGAGCAAAGGTCTTCGTCACAGATCTCGAGCAACGAGACATCCTTCAACGCCTCGGCAATCAGAATGTCCACTTCCAGAAATGCGACATCTCCAACGTTTCGGACTGCGAGAATGCAGTGAAGGCTTGTGTCCAGAAGTTCGGTCGTCTGGATGTGCTCTTCCACAATGGAGCTCGACTCGCGGATTTAGCAACAGTCGTGGACCATGACGTCGCCACATTCGATGCTGTGATCAAGACAAACTTGTGCGGACTCTTCTACCTCGCAAGAGCTGCCATACCACAGATGAGAAAGCAAGGCAAAGGCTCGATAGTCTCGACTGCAAGCACAGCAGGACTACTTGGAGATTATGGGCTGTGCTCGTACTCTGCTGCGAAAGCCGGCACCGTGAATTTGACACGGACGATGGCTCTTGACCACGCAAGAGAAGGGATCAGAGTGAATTGCGTGTGTCCGGGATACATGGTGACGCCGATGACAGTACCATTCCGATCCGAGCCCGCCATACATGAGGTCCTACTGGAGAGTATTCCTTTGAATCGTGGAGCAGATCCGAAAGAGATTGGTCGAGCGGTATTGTTCTTGGCTAGCGACGATGCATCGTACATCACCGGGCAGGCACTGGTGATTGATGGAGGGTGGACTGCACATACAGGAACTCCAAACTTTCCGAAGTTGTTCGGGCAGCTAGAAGCCGCCAAAGCAAAGCTGTGAGGGGAGCCAGAGAAGGGCTTGAAGTTAAAACCAGCCGTACCATTAGGCTTCCAGCCTGAAGTGCAGACCACCTGCTCAAGATGCGCTCGTGGCGTCCATGTGGTGAAGAATAGAAACTCTTTCAGAAAGGATCCTCTCTGTGCCTGTGTCCTCCTGTCTCTGCTCAAGAATAGAATTATCGCGGATCAGCATGTGCAAATGAGCGTACGACCAGCCACATCAGCCTCAAGAGCTTGGCTTTGAACTCTGCTCGAAGGCGACTTGCTCTTGGTATGCTTGACTCAGCCTTGCGAGAGAACCAGTATGCGAAGGTGAGTGTTCTTAGCGAAAGTCGTTGAAGATCGCAATCGTCGGCCCATCGTCCAGGGTTCGTGATGTTGACGGTCTTGCGACATTTTCGTGATCTCCACGCCAGGGCTTGCTTGGCAGGAGATATGGACGAGAAGTGATAGTGGCAGAGCGCATTCCTTTCAGATATATGAAGAACGAAAGCAAAGCTCGCAATCGAGTACTCAAGCAGTCAGCTCACCTCAATCCAATATCAACATTCGTTTCAAAGAACATACCAGGTTCAATCGCTCTTTTCACCACCACACTCATTCCGCTACCACAATGCAATTCACAACAACCCTCCTCGCACTTCTCGCAAGTGGTGCTCTCGCAGCACCCACAACCCAAGCACCAGGACAGTCGGGACAGACCGGTCAACCAGCTCAGTCGGGACAGCAAGGCAGCTCTGGCTCCGGCCATGAGGGTGGAGGAGGCAAAGGCTCAACAGCCTTTGGAAATGGCAACACCAAAACCAACTCCGAAAGCAACATCTGCAGCAACAAAGGCAATTCAGCCTTCTGTTGTAACACTGCCAACAACAATGCAGGTGGCTTGTTATCTTTCTTCGGCCTGAACGGATTGGGCGGTGGGTCATGCCCAGGCCTGACTGGAGACAGCGATTGCTCTACGGGAACAGTCATGTGTTGCCCGAACTCAGCAGTCACGAACAACATCGTGAGTCGAAGCCGGTTTTGATGGCACGCAGGCTAATCTTGTGCATAGGGGGTGATTCCGATCAGCATCTCCCCCGGTCTTGCCAGCAGCCAGTGCAGCACTGGCGACCAGTCCATTCTGGGTCCTCTCATCGGATGAATAGCCAGCGGCGACCTGCAATGTGCTTCTTACACTATGCTCGTGAGCAACGCAGCTTTCGGAAACGAATTCTTGGTCTGGGTGGTAATGGGTATCTAGATAGGAGTTTTAGTGGTATCTGATAGGCTTGCAATACGCGCTATCTGCGAGCATCTTTCGTGCTGCTTCGTACTACCTTTATTTCGCTCATCAATTCGTAAGTCCGTCCCTTAGTATGCTCATTACTCGTCTGATTGGTCCGTTGATTCCTCCCACTCCATACGGAAGTCTGGCCTGCCGTATCGCCACTCATCAAAAGGAACAGTTCCTGGCATCTCAGTTCCATCACCGAGCTTTAGTCGTGGGAAGTGATCATTCGACCAGATGTAATGGTAACCTGGTCGAGGAGAAGCGCCAAAGTCAGCACCCGGTCGAAGACTGCCAGTATTAGAGGTGGCATTTGCGCTTCTGTGAGGGCGTGCTGCGTTCGGGTTGTAAGCGCTTGAATGAACGTCGTAGGGGGCAAGGCCCAAGAAATAGCGACCATAATCTGTAGCACGGTCCAACAGTGTTTGAGGCTCACCTTCAGCAACCGAGCTTGAGCTGGCTTCGACCCGGTCGTCCTCTGACGAATCTTCTGAACTTGGCTTGTCAGGAATTTCGACTGCTTTTCGCAGCCTCTTGGCCAGACGCTCGTTCACTAGAACGAGCGCGCCGCTGTGCCAACCAGCAGCAGTCACGTTCAGTGCGAAGTATGCGCCGAGACCATCGTCGTCATCGCCCTCGGTGTCGATCCCATACTTCTGAGCCCAATCTCTGCCTTCTTGCTCGATCCATTCGCTGACCTCTCCTTGAGCAGTAATTCCAGGACTGCCAATTGCCAGTCTAACACGCTCGGCCGCTTCTTCTTCGTTGACGCCACCTGAAGTAATAAAGGAGATCCATTCACGTTTCTCCTGTTCAAACCAGACTCTTCGGCCCTCGGTATATGCATGCGGCACCAAGCGTCCGTCTCCGCCGATGCCTTGATTTCTAATGCCTCGTAATCGGCCCTCGGGCACGCCCAAGCCACCAAGACCAAGTGCACCACAGGACTGTGGCTCGTAACCATAAGAGGTGATGTAGCCAGGTGCATGAAGAGCATGAAAGTGATAGTCGCCGAATGCGAGAGAGATGACTTGCTTGTTCTGTAAGGCTGGAATACGCTTGAATGTGCGCCGAGATGATGCCTGATTGAGGACGAGCGGCATAATGCTGTCTTGGTTGCTGGTGAGAACGGCGCCGGATTTGGTGAACACAGCGAAGTTTTGAAAAGAGCCTTGAACGTCGGTCACAAATGTGGCATCAGACCCGGCGCTCTTTGATGCAGGAACCGGAATCTCCACAGGCTCAGGCATATCTCGAGTGCGATGAGGAGAGGTGATCTCCACTGCAAAGAGCTTGCCATTGTGTGTGTTGAAGAGGATGGTGTTTTCCATGACCACAAAGTTCAGTACCTCCCCGATATCTGCATCTTCTGGCAGCCCGCTCTTCTGGACGTGTCGTGTTTTGGAGACGACTGCACTTTCCAGAACAAGTGCCGCATCAAGTGTGTCACACTCGTCAGGCTCCAGCTGAAGCGGCTCCCACAAGACGAGACCAGTGCCTTCGATCAGAGCTACGCTGCGATTCCAGCCCGCAACCACTTTCTTCACGACACCAGCGCCACTCTCGCTACCATTCTCTTTGAGAGTGTGATGGACGAACTTGACTCGCAATCCCGGAAGATCGATGTTTTGCCAGCTCCAGATCATGCCGCTGTCGCTCAATGCCAGAACGTGAGATCTGCCAGCTGAAAGCTGCTTGATGGCTGTGGCCGGGTCGTAGCGATCCTTCGGATGTGGCATACCTGTTGGGAATTTCAGCGGCGCTGGCGAGAGGTGAGGCTGCTGCAAGTGAGGTGGCCGACGATGGTCGAATTGCAGACCATCTAGCACGCCCACGGTATACAAGGCACCTTTGGCAGTCAGCAGCGTAGTGCTCCAGCCGCCACACTGAATGTCTGATATAACGCCCAGCTCCTCAAGGCCCTCCATCTCACCTGGCCAACTGACATGCCTCGTTCTACGTGGCACTCTGCGAAAGCCGGGACCACTCAGGATGCGTGGTCCTGGATGCTCATTGGAATGGCCAAGACAGCCTTTCTCGTTGTTTCCCCATGTGAAGATCTTGCTCTGTGTACGAAGGCGCTTGTATAACTTCTGCCACCGCTCGCCGTCCGTTTGAGCTACTGGCTGGTTGGGCACGCGGAAGTCGCGTCGCACGAGAGCTGACCAAAAGGTGCTCTCGTGTATGAAGTCGGGGGCGTGTAAGGCTTTGCATGTTGAGGTAAGACTGAGGAAACTGGCGGCGTCGAGGTATGGGAAGATCATCACCAGGAGATCAACCGGTAGGTCGAGAATAGTGGTTGGAGCCTTGTTGGCTGCCATAGTGAAATATCCGATGTTTGTGTTGAGTTATGGGCTACGCATGTTAAATCGTTGCCTGGACTATTGCTCTGCGTACACAACAGCAAGGTGTCTTGGTCCGTTGCAAGGAATCGCGAGGAGATAGGTGAAGTAGAGCTGAATCTTAATTGCACCAAGTGTCGCGTCGCTGTTGCACGTGAAAGTGGACCCATGACGGTGAGCTGACTAATGTCTTGGCACCAAGATAAGCGGGACGCGTTGTTGTCGATACTCGATAGACTTCATTTCTCACAATTGCTCACAACGATGCGCCTCATCTCGCCTACCACGGATCGCCATCGACGTTCCATCACACCTTACGCGCAAAAGAGCAGCTCATACGCGACAATTCGGGTCGCAACTCATTGGGCGAGCGACTGAAGACATCTACAGTCCTCGACAGGCTAGTCGAAGAGACGGCAAAGACAGGACTATGCCTCCCTTTCGATATCGCTGCAATGCGAACTATGGACAAGATGGCAATAGTTGTGCGATTGACCATGGTCATCGGAGATAAAACGGATCTGCTTTGCTCAGACACTACTTGGCCGACGGGCCACGCGTGTGTTGGAACGCTTAGGAAGAAAGCTGTCTGACTTGTTCCAGCACGCGTTAGAACCAGTCTGGCTGTGCTTTGGGCTTCTCCAATAAGAACATCTCCTCCAGCACTGCCGCTCTCACTATGTTGTCCACCTTTGCTGAGACTGCAGCTTGGACATGGTCGCGCGCCCAAGTAGTGTGGACCATGTACTTAAATGGCGACGTCTCGTCCATTTCAGGCATATTGAGCGCTTTGGCACGCTTGTTCATCTCATGCGCCAGCTCTTGATCATTCAACCGGGCAGCTCTAGGTACTATACCCCAGCTCTGCATGTTGTTAGCACAGCCGACGTTGCAATATGGAGCTAACGTACCATTACGCCTGTTCTGCTGTACTGTTCGCCATGCATGATCGGGATAGCTGAGAATACACCTGGCTCGCCGACAATCATGTCAAGCCAGCGTAGCATGTCTCTAGGCTCCCTCAACCCGAGGATCTGAAGGTCTTTTTGCGGAGCGGCGATGAGAAAATCTCGCAAACCTTCTCCAACCTCCTGGTCTTCGTGGCCGTGGAGCATGTGGTAATCGAGGAGTTTTTGTGCCATCTCTGCGACCCGCTGGCTGCTGGTGTGTGCTTCTGAAGACCCATCCCATTGCCTCACAACTTCGCCCGTTGAACGGTAGACCCAATGTCTACTGAAACGAGACAACCGATCACTGAATAGCGAGACACCTTTCCGATGCTTGTGGTCGCTCGAAGGAATAACAATTCCCCTCAGTCGAAGGAAAGCAACGAGCGCATCAAGGAATGCAGTCGGCGTGCCTAAAAGCGAAGGGCAGGTATCAGAATCTCTGCCGAATTTGTGTTCGTCTCTTTAGACCACTGAGACTAGCATAATGATGCGGGCTGATGCAGTACTGACCATCTTCTGCAGTCGTGTCCAAAGGATAATCGCAATACCTATCGGTCAGTTGCTCCAGTCGGTCGAGCGAACGAGCAATGCTTGGCCCAACGCATAACTGCTGATTCTCCGAAAGATCGATCAGTCGTTGAAAATAGTGGCTAATCCGGCGACATTTCTGTATATCTCTAGCTGACAGCCACGAGAGTACAGCCTGCCGATCGTCAGACCAATTCTGGATTCACTGTGGGATGCCAATGCCCACCAGCTGGATTTCTGCTGGGAGCGCATCCAGAGAAGTTGCCATGGTATCTTACGTGGATCGGATCTGCTGAAGATATTGGCCACGCAAAGTGTTGTTGGAAATGTGGTTTGTGCAGTGCTCGGAAGGTGGAAAGCGCCTTGCTGCATCTCAGGCAGCAACGCGGGTCGCGCCGGCTTTCCGAGCAGCGCTAGCGCTGGGCGTGGTCCTGTGTTGTATATGTACATCTGACATCGCCGTTGAACGTCTACGGCACAGCTTCCAACGAGTACTGGAGGAACGGATCGCTGACCGGTCCTTCATCGCTTTCCGCAGCGCGACCGCGGCTCCGTTACGCTGTTGACACGAGAGAAATTCTTGGAAATCGCCAGCACACAAGTGTCCGGGTTTCGGGACCAGCCTGAAAGTACTGAGTCTGAAATGACAGTGTAAGGTCGCCTACCACAACAAGCAGATCATGCGCGCGGCCTCGATGGCAATATTTGCACATTTTCCAGCAGTAGGGCCATTTCCAATTTGGTTACAGTCCTCTTTGGATCGTTGAGGATCGATAGAAATCCACTATAAATGTTCTTCGAGGAGACCGAAAACGAGTAAGGATCGAGTGGCGAAGGCTTGATCACCTCCAGGCCGTCTTTGAGATATTCTGCGATCCTGTCGCCTGGGGAGTCCAAGGTTTGGTAATTGGTGAGATTGGCTGTCCTGAACCAGGCTCGAGACCGGCTGCCTGCAGCTGTGAAAAGACCTTGGTACTCCGCTAGTAGCAGCACTTGCTCGAGCTGCGCTTTGCTCATGCGTAGTAGCTTAAGCGTGCCGGGCTTTGTCAATCTCCGTTGTATGTTGATGGCCCTGGATTCGCGAAGAGTGAAACCTGGCTGGTGAAAGTGCAAGTGTATGGCGATGAGATCGAGGCAGGCGACTGTCACAATTTGAATCTGTTGCTCAGGGCTAGGCGCATTTGCTTGGGCGTCCGCTGCATTGTGCGTGCGTCGCAGCCATTGCTTGGCGAAATCGAAATACTCCTGGTGAGGCCGTGCAGCCTGATCTGGGCTGTCCAAAGGGAGACCGTGCATCTCGACCACGTCAATGAAGGCCCTCATGAATGCAGAATCTGCGTCACCCTGATTGTCGACGCTGAAATTGCACAGAGATGCAACCTGGCGCTGTAGTCGAAGTTGGTGGAATTTGACCGTGCCTTTGCCAAGTGTCTCGTCCGCTGCTATCTCTCTGAGATGCTTTGAGCACCTTGAGATCACGAAGATTTCGCTGGTTCTGAGATATTTCAGGATCATCAAAAGGATCTCAGGCGGCAGTCTCTCCAAGTGACACGCAGGACTGCCGCGCACGATGAGGACCATGGTATTGAACTCTCTCAATGTGCGGAAGTCCTTTAAACCTCTGACTGTGGGCTGCTTGTTGCGCAGCTATAGAATGAGTGATCTTAGGTATGTGCAGAGTATCGTAATGTTAAGGAAGATGTACAAAGCGTTGGAGGCCTTTTCGTGCCGCTCTGGATGGGATCAATGTGGAAGCCGAGTGTTTTGGTGTGAAAGCCGAGCTGTTGCAATCTCGGATGCGATGTGAGCGGCGGCGGCGAAGAGTGCACAAACTATGCGCTTGTATGCCCTAGAGTCAACAGTTCCAAGAGTCGTTGGGTGGTCAGTATGGTGGGAGCATAGCCAGAGGTTGGTCGTGGTGGCGTGCCGACGAGCTTTTGCCCGTCGGAAAATGTGAAGAGTGGTGGACAGGAAAGAAGAGGAAGGATTCGGCTCCAGGGACGAAAAGGGTCAGCAAGCTCGGACCCACGTTGCCAGCAAACTTTCCACACGCAGCCTGATTCGGGCAAGGCTCGGAGATCGAGACACGTATCACTATCTAGACGCGTAGCACATCGATTTGTCGGATGGTGAATATTTATAAATGAGTTCACAAAAATTTTCCATCCGACATCAAGTCTTTAATCAATACTGTCTATTCTATTTTGCAAGTTGTCAAACGATGCACTTCTCCAAATGGATTTTCTCTAGGGGCCATTAGGCAATAATAATGGCTTCCAATATTTGAGCTCTTTGTAATGCCTCTAACTTCAGGTCTTCCTCGCCCATGAGAATGCGATCAATGATTTCCTTCACCCAAGTCGCGTCCATTGGCGCGTAGTAGGTCGCCGCCGTACTTTCCATGAGGCGAGGTATGCCAAGGGCGTCGGACATTCTCTGGAGTGCATGTTCGCGATCTGCATCGCGTTCATAAGTTGAGATCTTTGATGCATTTCGTAGCGGTACGAGAGGAACATGACTGTGAGGCATATTCCTTCCGAGCTGGGCCATCGACTCCACGATGTGCCTTCCTCCACAGCATAAATCCTCCGGATATGGATGAGGCCGATCTTCGAGTCGTTCGAGAAGAGCGTTGACTTGATCCATCCCTTGCAAGGCGAACCAATCTTGACGACGCAGCAGGATTCTGTGTAGCTGGTCACTGTACTGCCTGGTGAGTGCTACTCTCTTCAATTGGTCGGGTTCCAGAGGCATCATTTCCAGCGCAATGATGTACCGACAGGCAGTGCTCATGCTGTTGAAGTCTTCCCTCTTGGGCTGCTCGATCATTCGGGCGAAAGTTCTCCTGCTGAACCAGTGCCAGACGAATGCAGCCAAATCGTCGTAGTGTGTAGCACTGTAGCATTTTTCACAGACGCCGTATCTGTCCAGCCACCGCCGTAAAGCTCTGGCGAATTCAGGTGGTTGAGAGTTGGCCTGTTCAGTGTCTTTGCCCAGTCTTGATAGCTCTGTATTTATTGTTCTCCTGACGATAATTCCTTGGTTGGCATAGATGAGGTCTCGAAGACCAGAGTCAGCCCTGAGGTCTTTGAGTTGTGCAACATCAAGATAGGAAAGAATGGCGCTCCAAATTTCCACGGGCAGCCTGCTATGGAGCGGGTCTTCAGCAGCAGTTGACGGCAAGCATGCAGAGGAGGGAGGTTCAGACGAGGTTTGATTGATTCCGAGTCGGCAGGCTGATTTCTGGCTTCTCTCGACCAGCCGTTTGCGGCGCTGTTCTCTGTGATACTCATGCTTTGCTCTCCGACGGACTGAGTCCACCGAGCTTCTCGTGCTCCGGCTCGATGATCTTGCGACAGGCATTTCTAGGAGGGTTGAGCCGGTAGCCTTCCAGATTTGCCGTCGTCGCGATCTTGATGATTTTTAGTGTCTCGCTGGTCCTAAGAAATCCTTAATACCTGTCCTGATGTGCAAGTCGAAGGTGAGGTCGTATGGAGGGTGATGGAAAAGATATATGATAGGGATTTATGAGAATTGAATTTTGGAATCACAGGATTATTTTGGCTCACAAAATGGTGGCCCGCTTGAGCTGTGATCATAGGACCGCGCTCTACCAAGCTTCGCTTACGCCGCCTAGATCCAGCTATTCAGTACGAGCAAAATACTGCTTGACGCAGGATTGCGAAGGCACCAGTGCGAAGTAACTCGGTCTTACGAATGTCGTGACGTCCATATGCATCCAAGCAGATCAGGTTTGAAAGGTTGTGGCGAGATCAAAAGCGCTATTAGAGCTTTCATGCAGATTCTAAGCCATGATAGACTTTCAGAAATCCCGGGCCTGAGCTCCGGCTTTTTCAATGCAATCCTTCGCGAACATGAGGCGACTGATCCTGTTGCGCGGTAGTGCCGAGAACATTCGCAGGCTTGCAAGAAGGAAATGGCGATCTGTGATGGTAGCTAGCACGAGGGCAGCATCTGATATGGGCGATTGTGAATCGGAACCACTAAGACGGCGACTTGCGTGTTCGTATTCGTATGTTGTGGTCCGCCGCGGATGGCGGTTAATAAGCAGTCTCGCATGAACAGCTTACCACTAAAATTCACTGGTTAGTAGCAGTGTCCTCAAGCTTTCCTTTTCAACACAGACTCACATCTTAACATTTTGCGCCGCTTGCTCGTTCGCGATGGCCAAAGGGCATTTAAATGGCCGAGACTGGATCCGTAATCGAAGCTGAAACTACTGGAGGACCGTGATTCCTGATGAGCGATGTAGACCGATTCGAGGACCCCAACGCCCTCGTCCATCGCCTCTGGTGGGCACCACGAGGGCCAAATCTAGCGATGCACAGAGCACAACTCCGCCCGAACCAGTAATCAAGGATGCCAGCTTTGGCTCAGAAGTCCGTAGCCAAGTTGAGGAAAAGAGCGAGTCGATGAAGCACGAAGATCGTAGTTCATATACCCAGGAAAACCCATCTGCGGAGCTAGTCCCAACGAGTCCTCAGCAACCTTGTTGGCCACGGTCACTGACGGCCAAAGAGCACGTTGAGCCTCTGAACTGCGCAAAATGTTGTCAAGAGCCAGAAGTCCAGTTGTATTTCTAATAGAAGGAGGATCCAGACGTCAGGGGTCCGGAGAGGAGCATAAGCTGCAAGAGTGGACACTGAGTGAAGAGCTCGCCGGAAACATACTGCAAATGGCTTCCAAGCATCGACCTTGCTGTCCTCAGTAAGCTCGGCACTTCATCTCAAAGAAGCTACAACAGCCTTGGGGCACACATGCTGACATGCGGGATGTCATGTAGGTTGGGTGGCCGCCAGGGCCTTCCACTAGTGTCCGAGATGGAGAAACCAATCACTGCCTTCACTTGCCAGATAAAAGCCAGGAAACCAGATGCCGGACGGCCACCGTGAAAACAGTCCTCATTTCAGACACTACGTCCTAACAAGCAAATTGCTTCAACACCCCAAAGAACCCTCCAAAATACGCCCCAGCACCAGGCACAGTGCCTAGCGCCAGTCCAAGATCATCCAAAATCGTCCCACAAACCTCCTCATTCTTATACCTCATCCTCACCTTCGCAACGAACAGCCCACTCATGGCCCACTGACCACCCTTACCTCTAACATGCCTATCAAGCGCAAAGTGCTGTCCGCTCCGATGCTGTCGTGGCAAGTGCTTACTCTCACAGATCGGAGTAGGACAGACACTCGTGCCACACGGAGGGATAGTACAATCCTGATAGTCGTGTCCGTGGTGAGAGTGAGAGGTCTTCCAAGCTGTGTGGGCAGCTGCTTTGATGAAGTGGAATTTTTGGCCTGAGTGGCCGGGTTTTGGGGAGAAGAAGCCGTGGACTTTGAGGATGAGATTGCCGGTGACTACGTCCCCACCTTTTTGGGAGCGGACGTTTTTCCAAGTGTGGAGGCCGGAGCATTGGGTTGTTGTGCACAGCTTTTTGGCGTTTTTGAGAACGGTGGTGGGCTTCAGGTGGCCGTAGTGGGTGTTACGCTTTTTGCGGGTGAGGTTGAAGTAGACGTTGCGTCTCTTCTTCTTCCTTTGATCATTGCTATCGTCCTGGCTGGATTGACGCCGCATGGCGGTCGTTGAGTTGGAAGAGGTTTCTTCAGTATCCTCGTCGTTCTCCATTTTGGTCATGTCTTCGTCGAATTGTCTTTCATACTCGTCATCGGTCTTGTTTGGTGTTTGCAAGTAGTCGTCGAAAGGCGCGACATTATCCTCATACCACGCTGAGCCCGGCTCCATTCCAGGCTTGAAGCGTGCCAGATATCCAGGCCAATCTGCGTCGTAATAGGCTTCGCAGTTGACCGCTTCGTCGCACGTCTGCATGGCATTCGCATAGCTGTCGTCACCGTCATCGGTATCGTCGGTAGCAGATGCAACGGACGTGTCATTGGTGCTGCGAGCCTTGTTACAGGTCGCTCGGCTGGTGACCAGCGAGCTGAGATACCAGAGAGTCAACAAGACCCTGACCGTTAACTGCATATTGTGTGGTGTCGCGAAAGCGATAGTATTGCTGTGATGTATATGAAGTCTTTGAGAGAATTTGGCCACCCTTTTATGCTTCTGCCTTCGGATGAAATGGATGTAGAGTCTTCCATGGAAGCGGCTGAAGAGGGCGGCTGAAAGAATGCAATCTCGTTGGCTCAATTACCAGCGTGCCACCTCGCAGCCGGTGAGTTGCATTGAAAAGCAATATTGGAATGCTATTGGAGTGCTGCCTCATAATGCTGAGCTTTGAGGCTGGAAAAGTCCAGCGCCATCTGCGTTCAATGGTGCGAGGGCCATAGCGTGAAGGAATCTATGGAGCGTCTTTCGGAGAGGATATGGTCGTCTTGTCTACGCACATAAGAGCGCAAGCATTGGCCGAGGATGCATGGCACTGTCTTGATGTGAAAGCTTGTCTGTGCTTATGCAGGATTCAAGTAGGAAAGGCTGAAAGAAGTCAAGCCAGTCCTCCAGCGCTCTTGCCGTTGCATCCAGCTAAGCGAGCAGATGCTGTTCTGTCCGTCTTCCGCTCGAAAAGGAAGTTGCCGGGTGGCCACGGCTGAACGTTCTTCAAATTCTGCCATATCTACTATACAACTGCTTCTATTGTGTCACACATGGCGCTCTGCTGCGAGCGCCGCCACCCTCATGCTTAAGAGTAAAGATATCCATACAACCTTCATCATGCCGCTCAAAATCCTGTACAGTATATGCAACTCTTTATCTCCTTCCGAGACCCCATTTTGCTATTCTATCCTGGATGTCGTTCCAAGGAATATCTCTCAGCTGTACGCCTTCCTCCATGCCTTGCTGAAGCACGACTGTTGGTGCTCCAGATCCTTCTCCTCGATTATGCACCTGCCCGCCGAAGACTTGCTTCGCTACTCGTCGGAGATCGGCCATGGTCACGTTCTCAATATTTGCGATCATTTCTTTGACAGGGATACGTCTGCCATGTACCTGCACCTGCCTTCCGAGATCTTCCAATTCGACCATTCTTGATTCCAAGTTCATGAGTAGGGACGAGCGAAGTTGGTTCTTGGCACGCTTCACCTCGATCTCCGATAGCCTGCCAAGTCCGGTTTCTGTGCTGAGGAGGCTCAACTCGCGAGCCATGGTGTCAAGCATACGCGGTACAAAGGCAGTCGCGCAGCTTGCCGAAATGCCGAAAAGACCGGAATCTGTATAGGCGTGGTTGAAAGCGACGCAGCTCTCCACCCAGCCGTACTGATTCAGGACGTTCGTGTATAATCTACTGTACATGCCCTTTCCAGGTCCTCCTGCCGAGAAAGATCCGCCGCCGCCGAGGAGGGTCTGCAATGTGGCAAGTGCATAGATATCAGGAGAGTCTATCGGGAGTGATTCGAACGCGAGGTGGATGTGCGAGATTCGCGGGAGAGATGGATTTGGTGGGATGGGTAGAGGTGGCATCGTGAGGAAACCGCCGGTATATTGTGCCGGTGCATTGTAGTCGATCGGTTGGTCAAGCGGGTGCGGGATAATTTGCGATGGATCGAGAGGAGAGACCGTGGCCTTTTGTGAGGCGGATGTAGAGAGATTCTTGAAGAAAGGGATTTTGGACATGAGTCGCGAATCTTGTTGATGTGGTGTCTGCGATGTTGGGTATGGAGGCTGCACCTGCTGTGCTTGTGTTTCGAGCGGTGAAGTGGTCGAGGCTAGAGGATCGGTCATGTCGCCAAAGTATTGCTCGGCCAGCTTGATGGCATCGTTGTGCGGTACTCCTGCGAATGCAACAACTATCCGATCAGGCCGGAAGAATGCTCGGCGATATGCTTCCACAGTCCGCTGGTTGATCTGGTCTAATCTGTCTTTCGGGCAAAGCAGTGGGTTACCAAGGGTATTGTCCTTGTATGCTGCCATGTGCACCAGTTCTGGTAGTATCAACTCTGGCTTCCCCCAAATCTCTCCTATTTCGTAATCCGCGGTCTCCAGCTGTCTTGCCACCTCTTCTTCTGTAATATTAGGGTCTCTTATCGTTTCCGCCAGTAATGCGACAGTCTCTGGTACTGCTGAATTGAAGGTCGCAGACTGGTACATTAAGCTTTCTCTTGACGAAGCACACTGTATGTTGCCGCCAAGTGACTCCATAGTCTCTATCATCTGATCTGAGGTCCGTTTCGTCGTCGACTTGAACGCCAGCCGATCGATGATATGCGACACTCCCCGGAGAGCATCATTTTCGTATCGTGATCCCGCATCTATGTATACTCCAATTCCAGAAAAGTGGCCTGGCAGCGCCTCTGTGGCTACTCTGATTCCATTAGGTAGGGTGGTGATCTGGTCAAGCTCGGTGGGCTCTTTTTCGCTGGGCGCTGTTCTCGATGCGGTCGCGTACTGCCGTAATCGATTCGGTCTGCGTAATGTGGACTGTGCACTTCTCGATATCTGTCGCGGCAGTGCCAGCGATTTGCTCATTGTCGGCAGGCGCAGCATATGGTATAATTGATAGCGCTGGCGATGACAAGATTTCGCGACTGATGTTTCTATCCTGCGAGTTCGGCTGTCGTTCACTTGATCCGAACCGAACGCGCAAACTTTAATCAGCGGCTCGGCAAGCCTCCCGGCTCTCCTAGCAGGGTTGCGCCATTTCACGATGAACACCTACGGTTCAAGATCGACTAATATTTGCTTACGTATGGTCGATTCAAGTCTTATAGGATGGATGCTACGGATACAATAACAGACAAGGCCAATCGTCCTGACAGCGAGCCAGTTGCTGTAGAACGGTCGTATAACGGTCGACTTGCTATCAAAACACACTTCGGGGATGCGAGACAGCATGCGTGCCGGCAACCTAGAATAGCATGTGCCTGTTGTTGCAATTTCCATGATGGATCTTCGACAAGTCCCCCAGCCGTTGTTGTGTTTTGAAAGCTCGTAGGCGACGTCAGCTCATCCGGAGAGGCCGCGGTGGTCGAGTCCATCTCCATCTGCTGCGAGCTGCAATCTGCTGTGTAATCAGCACAATATCGAACAGTTCGAGGCACGATCGTCGGCCCCATCTCTCGCCAACCAAGCCTTGCCTTGCCCGACCCTGGCCTCTTCCACACTTCCGCCACAACATTCCCTCGAGGATCGATTTGTCCTCTTCTCCCTGACAGTCCGGTGCAGATACGACAGCGTTTCCCTTTCTACTCCCTCCACCAGGCATTGGCACGCCAGGCCCGATCGAATTGGACTTTAATGTGTACAACGTGACCCGCCGCAGTGTCACCGGTCAAGACAGAGGCTGAAGGAGTCGCACTCAGCTGCCACACGCCGCTGCGAACAAACACTGCATAACCAGAGCACATATACCCGACGCCTTGTTACATGCAACCAGCCGTCCAGCAATGCTGAATTCCGCCGGCCCTGCTACTGCCTCCGTATATACCGCTACCACTAGCGCGACCCCATCTTCGCCTACTCGTCCCAGCCGATTGCGAGGGCTATCCTATCTGCGCAGCTACACGCACAACCATCTGCACCGAGCAGAAACACCTCCGCCGCCCGTCCCGCCGTTATTGCGCTCGACTTCTAATCCAGGGACCTCGAGCAACGGAAGGGAGGCGCCATCACCACAGCCGCCGTCAAGTGCAAGTACAGAGCGGGGTAACCGCCAACCTGCGGCGCCGTCGACAATTCAGTCTGCAGAGAACGGCTGGATACCGACGATACAAGGTAGAAGCGGCCTCAACCGGGAGTCGCCGCATCCAACTTCGACTTCCACCGAGTCGGCATCGCCTGAGCCGAGTACCACCGCTGCCGATATGACGAGGAGTCGCACTGCCAGCTCACAGGGCCCGACTGCCATGGCCAACACCACAGTGCGGAGAGCCTCAGTGACTGAGACTGGAAATGGAGCGGCAGAATCATCGACCGCTATGCCTGACTCTTCAACACCGCCTGCTGGCCAGACCAAAGACCAACTACCCACCATCCGCTTCATACCGCATGTCGAGACACGTGCCAACCATCGACCCTCACTACAATTTGCAGCAGTATCGCGCCAACTCAAAACACCAAATAGCGTTGTTCGCGTTGGTCGCTATAGTGAACGAGACAATGCTGCAGGCGACGTGGTGGGCTTTAAGAGCAAGGTGGTGAGCAGAAGGCACTGCGAGTTCTGGTGCAATGAAGGACAGTGGTATGTCAAGGATGTGAAGTCCAGTTCGGGCACATTCTTGAATCACGTCCGCCTATCAAGCCCTGGCGCTGAAAGTCGACCGTACCCAGTAAACGATGGCGACGTGGTCCAACTCGGCATCGATTTTAAAGGCGGAGAGGAAGCCATCTTTCGCTGCGTCAAGATCCGCATAGAATGCAATCGTGGATGGCAGAAGGCTTTGAACAGCTTCAACACCTCGGCCCACAAGAAGCTCTTTAAGAATGCGCTCAAGTCAAAAGGCGGTGCTGGCCGCGACTCAGATGCTGCGAGCGTGAACAGCTCCGAATGCTCAATCTGCCTCAACCCTGTGGCGCCATGTCAGGCTCTTTTCGTCGCGCCTTGCAGCCACGTTTGGCACTTCAAATGCGTGCGAAACTACATTAACGGTCCAGCATGGCCAAACTTCAACTGTCCGAACTGCAGACTGGTGTCTGATCTCGATGCGGATGTCGATGTGGAGCCGGTGATGGATGCTGAATTTGACGATCTGATAGAGGAACATGCCGAGCTCGATGCGTCTTCACAAGGGCAAGGTGATAGCAGAGTCGAGTCGAGAGCATCTTCAGAAGGAAATCCGAGCTACAGCAATAGCGATGGCGATGAACACCAACGATACCACACACCTCCTCCACCTGAGCGCGACAGCCGCGAGTCTGATATGGAGGCCGAGCTCTCTCGACTTCTCCAGGAATCTACGCTTTCACCACCTACTCGCAACATTCCAGTACCAACGTGGCAAGCAGAAGCAGGCGCTTCAAGGCCACCAAATCATCGATCCCGAGCAAGCTCTGGAGCCCTCGGCACACGACCAATAGACATCGCCCCGCCCAAATCTGGATCGCGGACACCCAACGAGCTCCATGGAGCACGATCCGCAACTCCGACTACTCACACGCAATTCGCGCTGTCACCTGGCGGGCCGGTACACGATGGCCCAATGACGCCAAGGAATGATGCCGGGCCTTTTATATTCGACGATCGAGATCGCATAGACCGCAGTATTGTAGGACATGCTGTCGGTGACATGGACACATCAGCACGACACGGCCACAATCGTGCAGATTCTGAGACTTTCTAGAAGGAAGTCGAGACTAGTAAACTCTGGACTGATCCGGAGATCGACGACTGGATCACCAGGATTCGACTGTAATGGCAGAGATGGATTAATGTTTTCCTCATACTCTTATATATCTACGCACTCACCCACGCACATCGGAGTTCTTGGCCTGGCTTGTGGATGATGATAAAAGGCTGTTTTCTGATCTGACTTTCAGCGAGCATTGGCGTGGGCATTACTTCTCCTGAATCTGCTGTCTTCTCGGCGCATATGTTCGGCATTGTGGTTGATAATCGATGCAAACATACTGAGTGCATACCGATCAAAGTTCCTCCTTTCTCGAGTGACACCCATACTCTTGTCCCACAGGCTTCGCGTGGCGATCCACCCTCGCTAACTTGTTGTAGTCTTTTCACGAAACCGTGTCGCCCCGGTCACTTGCCCATCACTTCTCGCCACCTGCTCACCAGCTTGACTGAGCATCGGTATCATCCAGTGAGGACCAATCAGCCGCTCAAATAAAGGTTTTCAACAGCCTCAACTGGATTTGGCTCTGGATTTCATTGCAATGTCGAATTACTTGATTGTGAAATGAAGCTCTCGGAGACTATTTTACCACGGAGCGAGTAGCCGAAGAAGGTTCTTCTGTAAGCTTTTGCAAGCCTCATGTACAGTCAGCTCTGAGGCGCGCTGCAACTCCAGATCGCTTGAGTGACGGATGAGCCTCTTTGAGACCATCTCACCACGGAGCGAGGAATTGAAACAGGCTCTTATGTTAGCATTTGCAGACGATACTAACAATCATCTCTAAGTTTTAGTACAATAGCAAATCACTTAAGTGGTCAATCAGCCTCCTGGAGACCATCACACCACAGAGCGTGGATCTAAACAGGCTTTCATGTTAGTGCTCGCAGACGATATCCACAGTGATCTCTGAATTCGACTTTGCGCGTAAGATCCTCGGGAGCCGTCTCTGGGGGCTTGGAGACAGTCTCAGCATATCGTGAGTCGCTGAGGGAAGTCGACGAAGACCCAAAAGTGAATCTCAATGCGCTTTACCCTCAGCCATCTCCGGATTTGACTAGGAGATTAACATGGATAGGAACCGAGATGGGTAGCTGTCACACAACCCCATTATAGAGCGACTCGCTGCGAGAGAAGGCCAAAAATTTGGAGATAATCCTTCGTGAGCGTTGCCTGCAGTAACCACTAAATCTGAGTATGAGGATAAGTTGCATGAGAGTCGAGACGGGCAGCTTCGAGACCATCTTGCTACAGAGCGAGAAGGAGGCAAACCTCCACGGTGAGCCAATGTGATATTTTACTATGGTTATTCGAGACTTTACCACCACGATACGAGGCTTAAGAGCCGAGAACCACAGCTCAGACGCTATTGTGTGCTGGAGAGGGAAGTAGGAAACGGCACAAGTGTGAGCCTTCGTGGACACCACATGCGCTCAGCTCCGAACTCCAACACACCAACTGCGCGGCCTGTTCCAAACCCAATGAGCTGCGAGGATCGCGCAATCCGGTAATTTGCCCAGATCTTATTGCGAATGAGAAGAACAATACGATAGAAGGGAGACGGTACGCAGTCGTGTCTAAGCAAATCATCAGTTTCAAGCTTCACTCCAGTACGAATCGAGATCTATGATCTGAGGAAATTATCGGGAACTGTTCACCGATGAGGAGTAACGCAGAGATTCCAGTTCTCCCGACAACTATACTCACTGTATACGCGATCTGAGTTCATGGAGTAGCTTTCATCTTCTCGTTCTCCAAAGGCTGCTCAAGCTTGATAGAATCAAGCTCTTTGTGGCTGCCATCAACTGGATTCTCACGTCAACATTGCCCAGGCGTGGTATCACTGGGCTGCCCTTGACTCGAGCGTCTGCTGAAGGTTCCTCCGCCACATACTTTTCTCTTCGGCTTGGGAAAACTTTTAGGAGTACCATATTTGAGACCCGTTTACCACCGCGATTCCACCCAGAGCACGAGTATACTGGGAACCAATTCTTTCTCATACGGAGATGCCGGACAATGCGCTACTTGTAAAGGGGAGAGAAAGATCCCAGAATCCCAGTCGAAGACCAGTCTAGGACTTTCCGAGGGCAAATATCAGGCGAGTGTTGGCCTGTAGGTCAGGATGCCAAAAATCCCTGTTTGGTATGACACTGAAATCGTCTACAATCGTCCATACGAACGCAATCACGATACTCGGTGGCTTCGCGGAATCAAAAGTCGGCGTGTTCGAAGACTCCCAAGCTTTCGTAGTCATTCTGCTGTAGGATTAGCACTGAGATGGAAGAGCGCTTTTCCAACGGGAGACTGCTCGCCATGTATCGCATCAACTGCGACTTTGTCCAGCCGCTCTGCGTAGGTCTACTATTCAGCAGGGTTGGTCTGCGAGATGGCAAGCGCAGCTATGGGGTCGTATACAGAGATGTGCAGTGCAAGATGTAAGAGTGCCTCGCCGCTTAGCAGGTTCATCTCGTTGAGCAGCGTGTATCGCTGCCACGATGTATGGCGGGTACTTCTAGCCTGGCGATCGATTGGAGCCGTGATTGACGACAACTTGTCCCTCGGCGAGGCTGGATGGAGTCCGCGATGTCGGCTTCGATGGTCCAGAAGCATTGAGGCCGACTACGCGCCTATTCACGACAGGTATACATGGGTCTGAATTCGCCTACCTCCTGACCTTGGAGTCTGCTATGGGTTTAAGTACGGTATGATAATAAAGTTGTATCGCAGCCTGGGATGAGGATGGTGATGTCAAAAGCTTGGCATCCGTGCGTGCTGTGGATTGTGGAATCCGAGGTCGCCGCGGACGTCAGCAAAATTCTCACGACCGACCACTTTCACGCAACAACTACTGCTTCCACCCAGGTCAGCGGCAAGTGAGCACTTCCACAGAAACTCTATCCATGCGTGACATCGCAGTACGGACATCACTCCTTCAATCCAGCTGTCTGCAGGCCTTCCATCAGGCTGCATGCCATATTGGATACCCAGATACTTACGCCAGGGGTTGTTAAGCCTCGTAACACATTGTGAAACCCTACGAGGAGATTCCTCACGCTGAATTTCATAATGGGAAGGACCTCGAACGCGAAGCCAAAGCTCTTCCTCTCGAAAGGGCTTCTGCTCCCACTTCAACCAGGCTCAGTATAGCTTCAGTACATTCGGACTGCTATCGCACGGGATGGAGTCCACGTCTGTCCTTCTTATCCAGCGAAATAGGTCAGCAGCTTTGGTTCGGAATCGAGGTTGGCCCTGCGCAGTCATACAGCCTTCTCTTTCCTGGACCCCTTGTGCATCTCGCAGGGTCTCAAGGCTGGTGGCCCTGCATTTTGCCGATCTCCGATTGCAACTGAGAAAAAAAGCTACGATGGCGCGAAAGGGTCTGCAGAAGAGGTAGCGACGCTCACTTTCTATGAGTCGCGGCAGAATCTGGCCTAGCGCGATCATCAGTTAAGGCCATTTGGACATCAGCCATTCTTGGCTTTTGACTGCAAACCGAAGCGACATCCGGCTTCCTGCATGTCACATGAAGTGATCAGAAGCTCATTCCACAATTCCACGCGCGAAGCTTCTTTTGAGGCGTCGGATCTCAACACTGTGTTTTGGAAAGCACATTTGCACGCCGTGTTTCTCAATCTTTGCTCTTCAACCTGTACAACAGAACATGCTGCTTGAGCGACGAAGACATGACCATAATGCTGATGTGGGGTAGGATCCTGCAACGCCTTAGGGCGATAAGAAGTTGTTGCTGTCACACGACCAGCATCACAAGGCTCTTCTGCATTACCGTACACGATGCACGCTTGATACAAGGTATCAAACGCGACACACCGTTGTATCAAGCGCGCCACACGCGTGCGATGGCAGCAGACACAATTCGTCGTTGCCCACTTTTCCCACGCAATATCCTCGAAAACACCCTCCATACCCCGGAAATGGAGATCGTCATTCCTCAAGCCATTCATACAGAAGAGCTTCTCGTTGGCCAATTGAGAACCGCTAGCGAGGAGAATATCAACACCAGCAACTTCGGACGACTCCCTCTGGCTGTCTCGCGTACTTAACCAATTTGATTTCAGCCTCTGAAGGTGCTCTACGAGCTCTTGTGCCTGTAATGCCCAGCATGCCGACAGCTGCTGTGAAGAGCTCAAAGTCGAAGGCTTCTCTGCCTTGCGGCTGGCGTGCCGAAGAAGGAACGCGTCTCTTCGAGAACAGAGGACTGGTCTGTCGTCGATCCTCTAAGTGCTTCTACACGCTAGACAAGACTGTGGCAAGGTCCTTCATCATTGACAGACATGCAAAGATCATCGCTAACACCGATACCAGGATCCAATCACTTCCCATCTCTCTGCTAGACATCGTACGTTCTGCCATCGTTTCGCCCTATCAAGCTCCCTTGAGTGCATCAGTCGTCTGATGTAGACGCATTCGTCTACCATGCATCATTCAGCCCTGACTTCAGGATATCTCGGACAAGCAGAATCGCACGTAGCGTTCAATATGCTCCGGCTTCCATTGTGCCAGTGATATTGCAGTCTGGTATGCGTCGAAACGAGTCGAAACGAGTGGTGGAATCTTTGGTCCTGGAACCTCTAGAGTGTCCCGGAATCGCAGTCGGTCTTGCGTAGCCCAGAAGCATCGAGCTGATTGTTCTCTGTCTCACGACTCCGACTTGAAGTCTGATCAGCTCAAGACTCGGCAAGAAGCGCTGAATGGGGATTTCCCAGAAGTGCAGCGCAGTCCTACTTCACACGTTGAATGTGTAACTGCAGTTTTTGCAAATTCGGGCCTCATATCGAGTAGGTCCCGTTGAACGACTCCGAGGATCACAATATGGCTGTGATAGACCAGCCGTGCCTTGATCTATACCTGCAGCTCTCGCTTGTGGTTTGAGGCATCAAGAGGACTGCTCGCCAGGGCTACCACTTGAGGGCTGTGTAGGAAAGGAGGACCCGAGATGACCCCGTGTCCTCTCTCCCATTCGACGACGATTGCTATCAATTTACTCAAGTGTCGTCGGTCCGCTCTACGCTCTCTATGTAATGCGCATATACGAGCAGATAGCAAGGCTATCAATGTACCTGCGTACACCTTTCTTCCCGGCCCTTCCCGGCTCACTCGCAGATTTGGTAATCGATCGCGATCGGACGTCTACAGGCTTTAGAGTGGCATGGGCTTCCATATATCTACACCAACTACGGGCAGCCGATAATGTTTGCGAGGAAAGCGCATGTTCAATGCATAATTTCTTGAGCTGGTATAGCAAGTACTCATTGGACTTGACCAAGCTTGTAGCATTCTTGGGCACTTCATGGAATCCCAAAAATCTAAGAATCACCACTAATGCTTCTAAAAAATGCTTTACTACCTGTATCGAACCAACGTCAGGTTTCAGAGGACGGACACAAGATCCGTAAGCTACAGAAAGCATACGGCTACACACGCGAAGTGGGAATCAAGCAGTACTTCGCACAGTTCGCTATCTCTGCGACGTTCCGCAAGCTCTGGAGATCCTGCTAAGTCCGGTGCCGATTATCTTAGGGATAACCTACAAAATGTCTACCTAAAGGAGGAATAAGTCCTCTCTAGAGCGTTGGCAAGGCCAAAGAAATAATTGTCAAAAGAAGCGACTCGAAGGCAGCTAGATGAAGTTGACCTTCTTCCGAGCTTCTATAGATGTATGTCAATACTCTATTCTGAAGCAGACTGAGTGGCTGACGCTATGTAAGACCATAGAGCAGGATAGGACAGACGCAAGGGCAGTCACAGTTGAAGCTGATTCATTAGGACGGTGTCAACGCCGCGTTGACTGCAGATAACTAAGCAGCTGTTAAGCAAGATGAGTTTCGATTCCCTGTTGCTTGTTGCGACAGCGATTAGTTGTAAAATTCCATTCTAAGTAAGCAGAACGCACGAAATCTCACATTCCCAGGCTATAGCTCAGTATGTAGATACCAACGAGAGAAGATTGGGACTCATTATCCGACAGTGGGATTCTTCTACAAGCACGACTTCAGACTTCATCTTTGCACCTAATCATGCGAAGCAGAATACGACATAACCAAGAGTTCTTCAAGAAACAAAGAAAGATTCCCGATAATCTTTGGTACTCTATTAGGACGGTGGACTGTCAGCACTAAGTCTCGAACGCGAAATGAGCACTACCACGGGACGCAAGCAGCTTCATCGGATCCACAATCTTGAACAGGCCGAATGCGTATAAAGCAAGTTACCGCTCGTCTAGAGCGATAAGCACTTTGTTCTTCATTTGGGCCTAGGGAGAGGATTGAGCCTCTGCAGGTAAGATGAAGTACCTAAAGAAGAGAAGGCACGAAGACTCTACGTTGCAGCTTGAGTAGCAAGGTAGCGTTAGATCTCCGTCCGTTCTTGCAAGACAAAATCCAGTCTAGAAAGACTTATTGGGATTGGGACACCTCGGATAACGTCGATCGGGCAATGAAAGATATCCGCTGCTGTTAGTGCTTTACGTACAGACAGAGCTGAGCTTGAATAGCTTTCTACGTTCACAATATGTATGTCTTCTGCTGGGGTTTGATCTGGATAGGCGGGAGTGGGTAAACGGCCGATGATACCTATTCCTCTCTTCATGTCAGGATTTGGCGTAGTTTGACAATCTCCGATCTGCAGTCTGGGTGATGATTTGTTTTTTTAGCAGGACTTGGGAATTCATTTGCAATCCAAGTTCATTTCTGAGGCCAGATCATGTAGGTTATATACGTTTTGAAATTTCAATCATCCAATCAGAAGCCCGGGTGGTTGGCGCAATGGGTCAGTTCCTGAACTCATCCTCATCATCCGACATACACGCTAACAACCCTCGAGTAGCGCGTTGGTTTTCGGTTCAGAAATCACCAAAGGTTGAGGGTTCGAGCCCCTTGCTGCTCGCTTTCACGCTTCCTTTTTGCACTCTTTTTGGCACATTGCTAGGATTTTTTGAATATATGAAAATTTTGACTTTTTGCCAAGACATAGAGACATGACTTTCATCAATCATTTCTAACTGCTACATAAGTACATGCCAAAATCAAAAGCATCGTGAGTAATTCCAGTACTCCCAAACAAGGTGTCAAGAAGAGATTGCCCTCAGCAGAGACCCTCCCCATCAATGGTATTGATCGTCACAGTCGCGAACTGGAAAGCAGAAAGTCCACACGCCAACCGAAGCTGTCTCTTCAACATCGCAGAGCGCTTGCCAGCATCGGTATTGTCCTTGTCGCGAATGCTGGGATCTTGGTGATGATGATCGCGCAGATGTGCATCGTGGAGCTTCTTATGGCTGTCGGTGTCGTGATGATCTTTGATTGAGAGGGCTTCGAGGATTGCAATGATTTTGGTATCTGAAATGATATGGTCAGAGAAGGTGGATCTGTGTCAGCTGAGTGGGCTATTTCTGCTTACCTGACATGGTAGTAATCTGGCCGACTTCAGTTGGGAAACATTCAATGAAGCCTCCGAATTTCTTGTGGCTTGGATTTGTGCTCTTGAGTTGTCTGAGGGTCTTGGAGTGTCTGTCCATGGCAGCATTGTAGTTGCGAGCGGAAGCGTTGAAGTGTCTGGAATCAAAGTCAGCGCTGCACAGCGAGGTGACCACAGAATCAACTTACTCGGTATCCTCCTTGATCTTCGCAAGCTCAAACTTGGCATCATAATCTTCAAACTTGAGATCGCAGTCGAGCTTAAATTGTCGATGTCGATATTCGACATTCAGCTTGTCGAAATCGATGATGAGAGTGTATAGTCTCTCGCGGAGCTTCCTGATCTCCTCAGAGTTGTCCCTGATCTCTTTGGAGTTGTCGGCGACACGAAGAGCATCGAGAGCATTGATCAGTGATCGTTGAAAGGAGAAGAGATCTGTTGCGACATTGCCCTTGATGCCAGCGAATGCTCTGTCGTCCATTCGTCCAGTCATTGGCTGTGCATCTTTGTCTGGGAAGAAACCTTGGTTTTGGAAGCTGTCAGGAGGTGGAGTCTCGAGTGCTGCCATTGTGATGGATCGAATTGGATCAGCAATGGGGTTGACAGCGGTGGATGTTGTAGGAACAGCAGAAACAATGCAGAGTTGAGCAGCTCTACCTGGAGCGGGCTCCGACCTATACCCTTGTCTCCAGCATTGTCCTCGGTCTATCCGAGACTTTTCGTGAGTTGGCAGAGAGGCTTGCAGCTGAGTCTAGAAAGATCAGGCCACTGTCCTGCAATGCTTGAGGCAAGCCACTGCATTTTGGAACACGAGGCACTGGACTGGGTTTTGGTTGCGGCATCTCACATGTCGATAGCTGTGAAAACTCTCGTGTGCCTCCGTCTCGCTAGCCTCATAACTCATATTCATTGGTTGCGCATTCGTCCATTTCCTCCTTTGGGATGGAAGACTTTCTGCCAAGAAGCTGGACAGAGGATGTTGGAGTCCAGATTGACCTTCATCTGACACGCTTGGTGGCTTGCATCAAGCACGTGGAAGAGCTTGCGCCAAAAAGTTTAACCTGCATACTATAACGTGAAACATCACGCCACCATCGAATCGTTTGTCGAATCGCCAGCCTCTTGGAATATGCGTCGAATCTACGGAAGGACCTGGAAGCTGGGAGTTGATATAGCATCCGAGCTCAGATAGGGAAGTTATACAAAAGTTCATAGAATAAGGTCCGAACAGACGCTCTCAAGGCCCAGCATTGCTAGAAAGCCCAACAGCAACTCTGAGCTGGTTCGTGAGTAGTCTGATATACTGATCCTTCTTGTCTTGGCCAGCATCCTCTGCTGGGCTGGGGAAAACATGTGTGCTCCCAAGCTTTTCCAATACCTTCAGCTTCTCGCTCGCTGTGAGGTCAAAAAGTCAACAAATGAGGCATCAATTCGGAGCATTGGACAATAGACTCACATTCGAGCTGTTCAAGTTGATCAATGGTGACTTCGGTCTCCAGAACCAAGCCTTTGGCGTTCCTGAGGGCTGCGAGCTTTGTGCTGTATCTGTCGTCGATTGATGCATTGAATTGTCTTGCAGATTGGTTGTGCATCCTGCGCCACTGATTAGTTTCGGACCTATGATATGAAGTCATGCACTTACATGATCTTGACCCAGTCCTCAGGATGAACGTGGTTGGCGAGAAGCTCCAAAACTTTGTTGAGTGATTCTCTGAAGTTGTCCATGTCTGCATAGACCTTTGCACGTGCTTCGTTATACTGCTTCAGATGAACTGTCGCATCGTCTTTGCCGGATGCAGCAGCAGCAGCAGCAGCAGCAGCTTTCGCCGCGTCATCCTTTTCTTTCTGCTGCTTTTCCTCAGCAGCTTTCTTTGCCACCTCCTTTTCTTTCCTCTCCTTCTCTTCGGCTTCTGCTTTTGCCTTGGCCTGCCTTTCTGCCTCAGCTTTGTCTTCTTCATCCTGTTTCTCTCTTTCTGAGATCGCAGTTTCAACATCCTTGATCACATCTCGAATCCCTCCCCTGATATCCTTCCACTCTTCACCCAACTCCTCCTCATCGTCGTCATCATCGAGAGCGCCAGATCCCGCTGCCCCTCGGGAGCTCAAGCCGTTCGAGAACCCATTGATCTTGGAATGAAGATTGCGGCGCTTCTTGGGATTGACGCCATTCAGATTCACACCTTCAAGATGGTCAACTATTCCGTTGGTAGTGATGCTGCGAGTGCTATTGAAAGTGACGCCTGGAGGCGCTCCAAGAACACCAGGCATAATGTTCAGAAGTTCTGACTGTGCGTTTGAGAACCGTTGTATAGCTGACGGAACGTGAAGCTGTCTTGAAAGATTTCAAAGTATGCGCAGTGCCTAGTAAGGGGCGGAGTAAGATGTGTTATGCAACTTGCTGTCTCGCGACATACCCTCTAAGGCTCGGGGCACACATACTTCTTGAAGCACATTGCAGAAACTTTAATGGCGTCCAGGATTACAAGCTTGCCAAGCCATGTTGTAAGTGATCAGATAGCTCATAGCTTTGACCTCGCCTTGTCCAGAAACGCCACAAATCAGCAATAACCTGCCACGCAAAATGTCTGATGTCGCAAGCTATACCAAGTGCAAGAGGGAGGAAACGAGGCTGAAGTTTAAAGTGGTGGCCTGATATTCTGCCGGTGCAACCGAAGTGGCTTGCATGTGAGAGTTTCGAAGGATTCCAGCAGCGGGGTGTCCAGGTGGCGTCGTCGCTGGCGCGAAACGACTAGCTTGATTTACTATCCTGAGACAGCATGTTCGTTGCAGAAACAATGCGTGCGAGATTCCTGGCTTTGAAGCGTTGCGAGAACTTGGCGAGACCCAGATCGTGCTTCGCTGTACAGCTACAGTGCGAAGCATCTCGAAAGGCCGTAGCGCCCCTTGCTCACCCCTCAATCTCGGAACCGCACATTCACCCGCAAGAGATGAGAATGGCGCTCCTTTGCTGAAGAGGACAATCAGTACCAGGCACCACAGTCCATTGCATAATCACTGGGAGTCTTCTCGATTGGCTGACCCTACGTCTCCCTCTTCCTCCCACCGCTTACACTCCTTCAGCATCTCGTGAGCAGTGTTGAGCTCTTCCAATGCGTCCTTGGTGAGTTCTGACAAGTCGTGCGCTATAGCAGCATCGTGCTGTTGGTCTTCGCCCTTAGGTTTGTATCGATTATCGAAAGGTCTCTGGATGTCTCTTCTTACCTTTGCAAACCTTTTATCGAGCTTCGCGCACCAAGGTGAAAGAGTGGACTCCCAGGCTTCATCGGCCTGATCGCCGATACTGGTGTACACATTGCCTTCATCACAACTTGTCAATGCCTTGCGAAATATGTCCACTCGGGCAGCATGAGCGCCATTTCCTCGCCCAAGCTTCGCATTCGCCTTTGGGTATTTCTTCGATGAGATCTTTCTGGCGTCCTCATAGCAGCCCTGCATGTAAATTGCCACATACGAGGTGTCTGGCTCAACTCGCCCATCGTTGACAGCAGCATCGATGTAAATATGCCGTATCGAGTTCTTCAGCTCTTTCCTGTAAATTTTGAGGTCCCGAAGCAGAGTTTTCTTGACAGAATCGATATCGGCTTGGGAGGCGGCACTTTTTGAGGCTTGATTAAAGTCTTTACTGTCCAAAACCGTCTGCACCGATCCAAATACGTTGGTCTCCAGCTCGGCTTCGAAGGAATCCAGTATCATGCTCGCCTCATCCATAAACGACTCAAAAGCTTCACGAGTGTCTTCTGAAGGTATTTGCAGGATTTCATGATTGACAGAGCCGATGTCCTTTCCTTTGGACCATTTCCAGAAACCAAACTTGTCGCAAAAGGCCGTCATTGTTCTGGTATGCAGATTTTCCATTCGCGAGATGACGACGTGTGAGGCGTTTGGCCATGTGGACTGCTTGTGAGCATCAAACGTTGATGCAACGTGAGTGCGATATGCTGTGATCAGCTGTTCCCGCAACTTGCCAACCGCCGCTTCAGCATTCCATTTGAGAACTTGCATGAGCCGTGTCGACACTTCATTGTATCTTTCGAGCGGGCTCTTGGAGCAGAGAGCATCGATTGCTCTGAAGAGCCTCGGAAGTTCATCGATGACAAGATGCGACAATGTCTCGTATCTCAACTCCGCTGGAATTGCATAGAGCATATTGCGAACTTTTGGTACTCCGGAATATTCGATGCTTAGTCTGGGTGTGGAACTCTCCTGAGCGCGTCGTTTTCCGCGATTGGTAGTCTGGAACTGATAGTCCCAGGCTGATGTGAAAAAAGTCGCGAGGTCAGGAGCGCTATTCGACATTTCAAGTTGCCGCCATTTTGGACGAGCAGTGGCCTCCTCCGTGCGTATGTGAATGGCAACGAACAGTTCATGCTGCCGGGATCGCGCAACCTTGAGCTCCTGCTCGCATGCCTTTTTTTCCTTCATGAACTTGGCAAATGCTGTGTCATCGTCATCCATCAGATCCTCCTCCACGTCGCAAAGTTCAGCTTCGCGTGCTTCCAGGTCGTTGATCTTGCCTTCCAAGTATTGCAACTCGCGCTTTTCATCTGTATCAGGATGGTCCTCGGGCCTGAGCCGATCGATCTTGTCGATCCCAGTAAAGACCAAGACGGAGTCGTTCTGCCTTCGCATGGCAATCATGGTGCGAAGCTGAGATTCCACATCTTTGCTCTCTTTCCAACGGCCGAGCTGAGCAACGTCGATAATGCGCTCCGCCCCGTGCAAGTACCTCTTGGTAGCATCGACTATAATGGGGTTTGAGTCGCCGAGTCCAGGCGTGTCGGCAAGGATGATTCCCTGCTCCGCCAGATCTGAATCTAGATGTAGTTGGATCCTGGCAATCATGAAATTCCTCGAGCAGCTGGCGAGAACGTCGAGAAGTTCATTCGTTGTATTCGCTGGGTAGATTTCAGGGCGACCCTCATTCTGGCGCTGATCGAGAGCAGTGTGCACTTCAGTGATAAGATGCTGACTGGCATCAGCCTGGCTTGCACTATCAGAAGTCTGGTCACAGAACCATGTGCGTAGTTCCTCCTTTTCTGCTAGAGCGAGGACATTGCATTCCTGCAAGATTCCACTCAATATTTCAAGCGCAGCGTTACATCCATTTTGTGAGTCCACCCAAGCATCGTGGTCCACCTCGTCCGGATCCTCGTCCCTAATCTTGTCAAGTCTCAGGAACTCAAAGACCTGCTGGCTGAATGCTTCGACGAGCGCTGCAATCTGATCTCTGGTGTAGAAGATCAGTTGGATTGCAAACCGTGTAGTCTGGCGGGGCAATAGGTAATGGTACTCCGTGATAGTGCTCGTGCCGCGATCGAGTGCGCTAATGATTGCAACGCCGACCTCATGCATTAGACATGTGGTTAGGAGAGATTTGCCAACGTTCATTGAGCCAACAAGTGGAATCGGCTTGATAGAGCGATAATGGTCGGTAGGGTTTGTGTATCTGGATATTTCGTCCGCAGTGTCGTCGAGAGCATCACCGGTGTATCCGAGCACCTTGAGCTCCGCGAATCTTCTACCAAACTTCAAACACATAGCACCAATCTTGGCCTCAATCTGCCGAAAAGTCGGATGATAAGCTGCAAGCTGTGGCCTGCCTCCGGCTGGTATCTTAGAGGGTTTGATTGACACATCTCCCAAGCTCTCTGAGCTTTTGCTCAGCCGAAGACTGGCAAGACGGTCCGTGGGAGCAGATGTGGTATGTTCTGTCTTTATTCGTTTGCTGCCGCTGCTACCGACATCTGGCGAGTGTCGTGGCGGGATTATTGGTGTCGGCGATAGAGACCGCTTGACTGAGTTCATTCGAGTGTTCGGAGAGGAGCGTTGCATTTTGACGACGCCACAAGTTGTCGTGCGTGGTGGGTGGTGGATCGTTGTCACGAGTTGGATAGAATGATTGTGAGCACAGTCTAAACGATCAAGGATACAAGTGTCGAGCTGACCGAACGATTGAAGCCTGCTATCTCACATAGAGACTCAGTGGAAGCCTGGAGAAGGATTTAGCTGGCAAATATGTGCAGAGCTCTTCAATAACCCGTCTTAGTATGAAAGAGAAGGTCTAGTGTGTGTCTTGCGGATAGCTGCGTTAGTGCTGTTCCAAACCGCTTCACATGAAAGCAGACCGCTTCAAAAGGTCTCTTCGTGTAACTGTCTTAGAAGAATCAATCTTCTACGACCGAAAACATGCATGCTGCAGATGCTTCTTGCCGTGACCCAAGCCAAGAAGGAGACACTCCAGGGTACAGTATGCGGCACACTCAAGCGCTTGCTCGGGAGATACGCGCCGCCTTGCCACGAAGCTAGCCTCACAAGTTTCTTGGACGTGGAATTTGCCTCTTGTGCAATTGTATGGAAGGACATCGTCGCCGTCCAAGTCTTTAATGCAAACTCTTCTTGCCCGTCGCTTTTGCGAACATGCATCCCATCCTTTCAACCCCGAGGCCCCGGTCGCGTATTGCTATTCAGCTGAATGAACTGTGTATGTTCGATACTGGGTACAGCCCATGTATTCCTTTCCTGGCTCTTGATGCTGCAACATAGCGGGCCCGTGGTATCTGAACGCGCCCATGCTTGAATCCGTTCAGCTTCCCACGAATGAATGAGCCTGCCAGACATCGTCCAGCTCTGCTTGTGAGTCAAAGCACAGAGCTCGTCGATACCGATGATACGAAGGCGTCGGTGGGCTGTAAGTTTCGGATAATTTTGGTCGAAGAACACGTTCATGAGCAAGATGAAGACTAGAACTAAAAACTCAAATCGATCCTGGGCTTCGCGACGCTGACTCATCAGCCCAAACATCAGTGCAAAAATCCCGGAGTTAGTCTCAGTGCACAGACCACTCGCTTAGCTGGCCAATGGTTCGTTCCTCACGCTGCCCCA
>JAASFE010004938.1:1448-12120 GCA_013365205.1 Pseudocercospora cruenta
CCTCGCCTTCCTGAGTGCTTTCACTTCCAAGAATCAATGAATACATCATCTCGCCACCGTGCCGGACTATCACTTCAATGGCGGCAATCAACGCAATGAAAAATTACGAGCTGACTGGCCCGCGAACGTCTACTTCCGGACAGCAGCCGGCCGTTCTCGCTTGAGAAGCTGGACTATCCTGAAATGTATGCATATTGTGGCACCCGGACAGCCACGCATCTGCGAGACTTAGCCCGCTATGTATGTGGCCACTGTGGCCTATGAAACAGTTGAATCTGGGTGAAAGGAGGTGCGAGAGGATAGAAGAATGGGATCAAGGGGTAAGAATTTCACCTTGGTGCTTGTGAACAAGCGGAGAACGATGAAGCCTTACCTTGTACGAGTACATACCTTACCGGATTTGAACCGACCTTTGAACAATTAGCTCTAAGGGAAAAAATATTAAGCTCCAGAGGAAAAGAGAAGGAAGCTTACCGTACTGGCTCTGGATGAAGCCAATCTGTAGGACCCAGGACCGGATTCTTGGCGATTAGCAAGTCGCGCATGTCTCGGAAAGTGTCAACAGCCGTCATGATACCAGTATGCTCATCATAGTCAGCCGTGGCCCGCTTGCTAGAATCGACTTGCAAGCACTTGACAATGAAGTCCTTGAGGCCTGCGATCTCATAATCGCGAGAAATGCGCAGCTCTGAAAGGTCTTGGTTGGCAGGAAACGGATCTCGATCCTTCCGTGCCTTCGCTGCGATCATGTAAAGCAGCACTCCGATGGCATAGATATCTGCCGCAGGCGTCTTGGCGGCTCCGGCTTCGAAATAAAGGTCGACGTGATCTTCATCGATGGGATTGTCGCCGTAGATTGCCTTGATCTCTGGAGCATTGTAAGGCAACGTACCTGCCATGACTCGTGCCCCAGGATGACCTTCCACGACGCTCGTTCCGAAGTCGCCGACAACAAGATCTGGCATGGCACCGACGTTTTCCGAGCTCCAACGAAGGAAGATATTTTCGCCCTTTAGATCGCCGTGTACGATGGTCTTGTGGTTTCCATCTCGGTAGTATTTGCCACTGCCTGCATATCGAAGGCCATTGTGAAGGAAAGCTATGGCTTCGATCGCCTGGACGAGGATGTGCAGGAAGAATTGATGGGGAACCTCTGTCCGTCTGCGTTGGCGCCAGAAGTCGATTTGTTCGGCAAGATTGCCACCAGCGCAGAAGCTGGACCAGATAACAAATTCGCCTTGGCGATCGTGGCGGAGGGCTTCGAAAGAGAGAATTCGTGGATGAGGGTGGTCTTTGAGGCGAGAAACTTCCAATACATGGAATTCGTTTGGCTGTTTCCATGCACCGAAATCCCAAGAGCTGGTGTTGTGGCTGTCAAGACGTATTCGAGGGGTGAGCTTCCGGGCGAAATATGCACCGTTGGCTTTAGACTTGACGATTGCTACTTGGCCATCGCCAGTAGGATCATGGCTACGGATTACCTCGAGGCCGGCGCTGCGATCAACAATCAGTGCATCCTGCTTGATTAAACGATCGTAAATGCTTGGTGGGGTTGGGCCGATGATAATGTTACCAAAGATTGTGGCGACAGCGGCGCTGAAGGCCGAAACAGTGTTGGAAGCCATCCTGCTAAGGACGGATCGGCTACCACGAGTGCCAGAACCCAAAGCTGGGCCGTATCTGTTGGCTCTGCTAGTCTGGACGCGCGACATACTAGCAGAAGAAAGATTGATGGAAGATTTCTTACCAGAAGAGATCTTTGGGATGGTTGATTGTGGTGCCAGCACCTGGTCGTCGATCTGTGGTCTCTGCGTCGAAGAGCGTTCGCTACGTGACCTGATCTACGGGTCAAGGGAGCTAGAAGCAGAGATCGATGATCGAAGACTGGCAATGGAGCTGGCACTGGAATGGGTGAACGCGCGTGAAGAGCAAACGACCCATGCGCTGATCACAATCGCCTCTTATGTCCGCATGCTGCACTCGCATCAGCCGTGAGTATCAAAGAAGCAGATTGAAGACTCAAAGACACGGCCTCAAAGAAATACGTCCACAATGCGATTGTCAAATTCAGCATGAAAGACAGCTGGGAGGGCCTTTCGGAATAGCCGAACGAGTTACCGATCGTGCCGTACTATGGACCTGCGCGGGACATGCAGCACCTCTCTGCCCAGAACGAGCACGTACGCTCTCCCGGCGTCCTTTGCCAAATAGGATTTAGATACCAAGTGCCCATGATGTTGTGGAGGTGTTGGCTCAGGAAATGGAATACAGTACGAGCCTGAGACCTCTCGGAGGAATATTCCATCCGTGTTGTTTGAGGGGAGGCACATCCAATGCAGAGTTTCGACGCGCCAGTCGGCCGACAGAAGCTGGCCCATTCTTTTCTTTGCGCCAACAAAGACACTCTTTCAAGCATTGTACAGGCCCTTTCAACGGTTCATGGTTCACTGCCTTTGTGCTCTCGAAGCCAGAGCTCTGCTATGCCCTTCAAAATCAGCTTAAGGTGCCGCGAGGCTACGACGTACTTCAACAGCATCACATTGTAAGCTCAAACGCAGTGCCTACCGCTTCGACATTCAAGCTCTTTGTGCAAGCAGGTCTTGTACTTCCCAAGACATCGAGTCAGGCCACCCGCGAGCTTCGCCATCGAACTAGACCCGATGCCCGACTTTTCGCAAGAACGAAATCATCGGTCAACATCTCTTTTGCTGTTCATCCCAGTCATGCTCGGCGTCGCTATGTTGCTCGCCTTCGTCGAGCTTTTCACGCACCGTCATCGTGGCCAATCCTTCTGCGCAGACCTGGAGGCTGCCGAAGGCACTAGAGTTCCACTTCTCCGCCGCAACCGAAGACCACGCAACAAGATTAGGAGACAAGCTCGATGGTGGCAATTCTTGGAAAAGGCTCGAGGCACTGTCTCTGACAGTGCGCCCTCTCAATCCTTTCGTCGACCCCTAAACTCGGTTGTCTTACGATATGGCGCCATTCACGGCATACATGGCCTTCAGACTGCTGCGTATCAGAAAGATGCCAGGTTTGCTCGATACCCGTACGAGATGGTACCAAACAAGATAATCACAGATCCAACGGCCTTTTCGTCCGTATACAAGCTTGTTCGAACACTCAAGCACTCGAATGAGGGTCCACTTCACCTTGTCCGCCACCGCCAAACACAGCAATTGCGTATCATCAAACAACTGCCTTGCCAGTCCACAAAAGCCAAGAGACCTCGATGGCCGATAGAGGCCGAGATTATGAGCAAGCTATCACATCCTAATGTGATTCGACTTCATGAGGTTACAATCGATTTTCCAATCGCAAATGTTGTCATGGAGTTTTGCGAGCAGGGCGACTTGATGAACTACATGGCTGCAGTGAAATCTCGCGGCGGACAAGTTCCTGCTCCGTTCATTATGCACTTCATCGGCACCATGCTTGACGCTTTGTCCTACATTCGCTCTGAACCGCACAAGATACTCCATCGGGACATTAAACCGCAGAACATCTTTCTGAAAACCGATGAGCAGTCCATGTTCGGACTGCCGACACCAGTACTTGCAGATCTTGGTCTTGCTAGAACTCAGTCCGACAACTGTGGTCTACCAGGTACCGATCGCTACATGGCGCCCGAGTTGCTTGCTCTTCGCGACGACCCTGCGTCTTGGCCCGAAGGAGCCGATCCATGGGACCAGATTGGTCACCATACGCCAGAAACAGACATGTATGGCTTCGCCGCATCATTATTCGAACTTCTGGCTCTTGACACAGACATGGCGAGAACACCGGAGAACATCGTCGCTGTCTGGGAGTCATCAACGGTTAGCGACCGGCCAGAAGTCCTGAATCTTCTACTTGACTGCTTGAACGATGATCCGTGCAGGCGACTCCATGCTGACGCTTTCCAGGTCATGTCAATGCAACTCAAGCAAGAACTTCAAGAGTGGTACAATGCTGGGGGTCGAATTCCTGCTACCGAGTTTCCCGAAGCATGGGAGTTTGACGATGGCGAGAACGACAAGTCCGGCACACGCTCCAAGAGTGAATTCCGAACTTATACTCCAATTGCCAATCGTTGCGCTGCGACTCGATGGCCTACACTACCGGCGTAAGTATTTCTAGATTTGGTGAGAAAGGACTCGCTTCGCACCAAAGCGACTTAATATCGAGTCGTGGTAAGTATCTGGTAAGATCAGTGAGTACTTCAAACCTTGAAATCGTACTTCTCTTCATCTACATTCTCACTCCTGTAAAGGTCCCAGTTCACGCGCTGCATCTCTTTTTTTACTATGCTGATCGATGGCTTCATCTGCGATTTGAGAAGCTCGGTCATGGAGGTAGCAGTGTTATTTGCTATCTATGCTTCACTCTTTCTCCTCTTTACCCTAAGCCATCGACACTCATTCATCAACTACAATGCTGCTATTCCACGCTTCAGAATGTAATTCCGATAGATCGGATGTCTCTATCAGTCCTCATCACGATACTCAGTAGAAGAGAAATTCGACCTGCGCGACATTTGGCGCCCATCAGGAGCTGGCATTGCCGCATCGATGTTGGAACTGTTCTTCGCATAGTCACTAAATACGCATTAGCATGCACGCTAGTTTGATTACGCAACAGCTTCTTACCTCAGTTTGGAATCGACTCGATCGCCGCTGGTCATCTTCTGCTCCGGAGGCTCACTAAGGTAGTAGAAAGTCAGCCGCCGCAAGAAAACTTGGTGCGTTACGATGGAGATTACGCTTTCTTGATCACCAACCACTCGGTGGGATCCAAAGGTCCATCCCTGGCGATCATCCTATCTCTCGCCTTCCGCAACTGATGAATTTGAGGCAATATTCCCTTCTTGGGATCGAAGGATGCTTCCGCGCGCTCTCTTGGATCAACAGCCAGCATGCTCCGAATCAGCTCCACGAGACCAGGAGTCTTGTACTCGCGCGAGACTTGGAGTGTACTCGGATCAGTCCCAATCTGCACTGGTTTCTTGGCCTTCTCAGCGAACATGTATGCCACGAGTCCAAAGCTATACATATCTGCTGCGATGGTGCGATTGTTGACGGCTTTCAAGAAGATATCGATGTTGTCAAAGGAGGGTGCACAGTCCCCGATGATCGCCATATCTTCCGGGGCGTTGAAGCCAGGCGTGCCGGCGTTGACTCGGGCCTCCCTGTCGTGGAGAAGCTTCGCGGTGCCGAAGTCTGCCAATACGAGACCTGGCATCCCTCCTGTTGGATTCTCTGGCCAGCGGAGAAGGATGTTCTCATCCTTGATGTCGCCATGGATCATTGGTGTGTGGTGAGCGTCTTGAGTGTATTGGCCTCGACCGATGTAGCGCAGACCGAAATGGAGGTAGGCAAGCGCTTCAGCAATCTGAATGATGACATGTAGTAGGAAGACCTCTGGCATGTGCTGCCGACGGTGCATGATCCACTTGTTGTACTCATCGAAAAGACTACCTCCCGAGCAGTATTCCATGTAAATCAGCCAGTGAGAAGAGTCCAGAGGATCGGGCATGTCGAAGCACATGTTGATGATTCTTGGGTGTGGTCGAGTGTAGTAGCCAAGCATTCGTGGCTCATTGGCTCTGCCGTGTAGATTCCAGACATTGGATCGGACGCGCTTGAGGATGAACAGCTTCTTGCTGGTCCGGCCTTCGATCAAGAAGATTTGACCTTCGGATCCGTTGCTGAACTCCTGAACGGCATGAAATCCTTCAGCAGGGTCGAAGCCAATGTCGCGCTCCTCGAGTGCTCGGATGAGCGCCAGATCCGTTGTTGTGCCGATGAGACCACTGCCTGAGAGCCTCGCGGCGACGGTCTGTATCGCATGCCAGACTCTCTGCGACATCGTGATGCGCATCTTGTGCTTTGGCGAGCAGTTGACTCGAATATTCGAGACCATTGCACTGTAGCTCTATTGGCTTGCTTTATCTCGAGGTTGTATTGCAGGCGATACTGAATAAAGTGTTAAAATCAAAGGTGACAGTTGAGGGTCGCCATAAACGGAAGACGAAGATAAGATGCGCCATCTTCCTAGAAGACTGTGCTGAGTGTAAGTGAATAGTTGCAGCGCCCGTGCTTCAGGTTGCCGGGGTTGCGGCTTGAGTGAATAAGGTCTGCTCTTCGAGCGAACATGTGATCGTAGACATACAACATCCTATAGTAGCGCCAAGGCAGTGAAGCCGATTGGCAGCAGAAATGTCCGACGTGAGTCTGCTTCGAGGTCGTGTATGCCGAATCTGCATGTGTCAGCTATACGCACGAATGTCTCAGTCTTACAGTATGACCGGAATCTCACCTTTCCATAGCACAACACATTTCGGTGTACATCGAAGACCACTCTCCACGTGACACTTGCGCTAACACTTCCACCTTATAGCTCAGCCTTGTGCCAAGGCGGCTTCTGCTCCCCGGGTGTGGTATTCTTTGTCAACGTACAATGTCCGCTTTGTCTCACTTTTGTTCATTGTATGCAGGTGTGAAAGGTCCATTCACACTTCCTCTGCGTCTAACAAAGAATCCGAACAACATCTCTCATGTCGATGACGATGTCGTGCAAGGGCAGGCTGATACATATACCACCTTTTCATCTCTTTTACCATTCCGCTCGGTGTGCGTCCTCCCCAACCGTCTCTCGACTGTTCGAACATTGACATTTGTCCCTCACGGTAGACTAGCCGGTCTAGTCACCTCTGCCAGAGAAAGTCAAGCTTCAAGCAATGTCAGTGTCCGAACAGTTGACGAACGGTCAAACTCACCAAGCAGATCCTCACAGCTACCCACTTGTGATCATAGGCTTCATTCCTCTCATCTTCGCTGCAGCAATCATCATGACTTGCGGCGAGTGCATGACTGGATCTCATGGTAAGCGTAGTGCGAGCAGGACTCCACTTATGCCCCATCGACAGCCAAAGAAAGCCAAGTGGTGGCAGTTCTGGCGGTCGAACACAGTCACGCCAGACCTTGAGAGCTCTGCGGGCGCACCACCTCCTCTTCCTCCTCGACCGGTAGCTGTTGTGTCGTATGGTGCTTTGGCTAGTCCAAATCCACTTCCGTTGCCACCGCGACCAACAGCGATTCCTCCTCCCCTTCCACCACGACCGACAGTTGCTCCTGTCAACGTCGTTCAGCCTCGCCAAGCTCCAGTACCAGAGCCAAGTCTTCCCCGACCGACACTCAGCGATGTCATCTCAATCATCGACAGCTATGGATCAGCTTCGATCCCGATCTTCGCTGACTTTGACGGAACTCCCACTGCAGCCGTTTTTGCTTCCGACTACTCGCCACGACAAGCACCAGTACGGCCTCCACGCCCAAGCTCTCGTCTCATTCCGACACGGCTAGGTACAAACAGCTCGGTTCCTTCCATCATCCCAGGTAATCCAGACAGCTTCGCCTACAAGTATAGACTGATTCGTACTTTGAATCCATCCTCCGAAGGCTCTATCCATCTGGTGGCCTGCCGCGAGACCGACAAGCAGTACATCATCAAGCAATGCCACGACATCTTAGCCCCCGATGGATATTGGAGAATGTCACCAGAAATCGAGATTCTGAAGTATGAGCTCAAGCACCGTCACCCAAACATTATCAATATCGTAGACACGATGCCAGACGACACCCTTCCTGACCACCTGATGACGAACATGGTTACCGAATTCTGCGATGGCGGCGACTTAGGCGAACTGATCTGGCACATGAAGCGAAACAATCGGCAGACCCCTCCGAACCTCATCTACCACTTCACCTCCAGTATGATCGATGCACTGGGCTTCCTCCATCATGGCGACATTGCATATGATCCCGCTTCCAGGACCACGAAATCGATAAGCTTCCGTCAGCATACAATCGTGCACCGCGACATTAAGCCACAAAACATCTTCATGAAGTGGAATCCCGGCAGCGGTCTTCCAGAGATCCTCCTCGCTGACTTCGGCCACGCAGATCTCGCTCACAGGATCAAAGGTATTGGCGGTACACCCGGTTTCAGGGCACCTGAAGTCGAGCAAGCTTTCGCCGACCCATTTGTCGACAATGGATCTTTTGTCTGTACTCCCGCAGGCGATATCTACGCTTTCGGTATGTCGCTGTATATGCTAATCACCCAGAAAGCTCCGAAGGACTTCCATTGGAGGACTCTCGATGCGGACTTCGCTTGCTCTGCGATTGGCGACTATACTGACATCTTAGACCTTCTCAAAGCTTGCCTAGCTGACCATCCTGCTGATAGACCTCAAGCTAATGAGCTATACGCGGTGGCCTATCCGTACAAGCAAGCCCTCAAGAACTGGTCGGAGAGCGGTGGCAGACTAGACACCAGCATATGGCCAGTTACTTACAACCAGCAGGCTTTGGCCGATACAGCCTCCAGCTATTCTTCGCCGTTCTACAGGCCTGCAAGCAGCGTCTATAGCTCGTCGCTCAGCAGTGTTGCCTCAGGTGAGAATCTCCATCAACTTCGACGTGTCAATGGACGAGTTAACCTTGCAGCGTATAGGTCCAGCAGCAGCAGTTCGTTCATCAGCCAAGCAGGCAGTCCTCCAGCACCCATCATGATTGCTCCAGCTTCCGCCGGTACCGTCGTCCAAAGCAGCGCAGGTGTCTTCTTGGATCTTCCAATCGCCAACGCCGACCAGCTTGGCAGTGCCTTCTCTTGGGACAGCACTGACGCCGAGAGCGAAGATGGCGACAGCGATCCTCTAGACGGCGCTGACCCATTGTCAGACGTCGTCTTCAATGTCACGGTCTACACAGGGACATGATTTGCGGAAAAGAGGTAAGTCAAGCGCGGCAAGCGTACACCGCCAGATTACAGCTTCCCTTGAGTAGAATAAGATTGCGATCGGGTTGCAGCTGGCCTGCAAATCTCCTTGTGTAGGTGGGTGGCAGTCTACCTTCCTGTCAGCCTATAGCATTTGTCCGATCCAAAAAAAGCAAGGCGTTGATCGCTTTCATCCATGCAGACATTTCATTCCGTAATTCTATGCTTTTCATGTCTTCGTCTCGTCATTCTCATCATAGGTCGTTACCATAAACGCACAGCTGGGGTGCGCCAGCTAGTTCTAGAGCATCGATGCGTCGTGAAAGTCTTGTCGCATTGTCCAGTCTTTCCGTGCTCTTCATCTTTGCTTCGAGCTGTCTTGCATAATTGTCGTTCACTGCTCCTGTGATTGCAACTTCGCGCACTGCCCTCCAGTCGCTGAAGGGCTCGAGCATCTCTTCTAGGTCCTCATTGACTCGTATACTCTCGCGCTGACGCACAATATCGCTCTTCACCTGGTCCAAGAAGGCATTCCCGTTCGAGACGCGAATAGTCACTTTGGTCAGTGATTGTCGCTCAAGACGAATATCGCTCTCACTCTCCTCAGCAGGTTGCAAAGCATTGACAAGGCGCTGTACTTGCTTGCGAATGCCGTGTGTGAGACCTTTGCCGGACACATTGTACTTGATCATGCCAGTATAGCTGTCGACATGATCCACATTCACAATTACTCTTCGTATGAGAGACATGTACTTGTTAGACAGGAGCTCGAGGAAAGGCAGGTGCCGCGTAGGTGCCATTCCAGTATCCAGCAGCCAATTGAAACGAAAAGTCGTGCCATTGTACGTGGTGAACAGCAGGAATGTGTTACCACCATACAAGAGCTCTGCGCATTCATCATGGATCTGCCGGCAGACTATGAAAAGGCTGATGTTGCCCCTTCGCCACATGACTGTCTTTGGGCCGCTCTGCAATGGATTGCTCTTAGGCACGATCATTCCTCTCGCCTCCCTCTTCTTGACGGCACTAAAATTCCGAGCATGGGTGGCGAGCGGGTTCGTATTGGACTTCTCGATTGTTCTAGGTAGGAGATAGCTAAAGATCTGCTGCCTCAACTCCAGCGGGAGATCGAGGAGAGGGAATTTGGACTTTTGTGGCGAGCGACTGCGCTGCTCGAGCTCTTGGAACGATTCATGGCGAAAGAGCGGCGATCGGTTGTAGATTGTTTTCGAGATGGTGGTAGGCGCAAAATGTGGCTGTATGTAGTAGTCTCTACAATTGTAGTGACCTGGGTCCATGCCCGTCCGTCAACGTGGTGTCGCGTGAGGTCGACAATGGACGCGGAGAATAGCGGCGGTGGTGCCATCGGCAGCGGAGGTTCCCTATCTCCTACTCAGACCAGTGACAAAGAGTTTTTATATTGCACGTGATTAAGACTCACGTGTTCCGTAATAGACTTTATTAATCCCGTAACTAACTTTATAAACCCCGCCACCTATTAAATAAACTCCCGTATAGACTATATAATATTCTTTATTACTAGTCTAATCTATTTCTATCGGAATTTAGTACGCGTATATTTAAAATAATAGGAGTAAGTAGATAGTAATAGATACTATACTACTATATATCGGAAATCGCGAAATCCGCTATAATATATTACTATATAATTATAGAAACTAATTATATACTAAATTTAACGTATCCTAACCTATTTATTAATACTATAGCCCTATATTTATATAAAAATCGTACGTCGCTCTATATATATAAGTCTAACGCGTAATACCTACCTCGACTATAGTCTATTAAACTACGTTTATAATAATTTAGATTAAGTCTATAGTAGAGTAATATAATACTATAAATATCTATAGAATATCCTTAGCTATCCTTTATAATACCTCGCCTA
>JAASFE010004954.1:6807-160680 GCA_013365205.1 Pseudocercospora cruenta
TCCGCTATCCTATAACCCTATTCTATAGTCGAGCTACCTCCTTATCTCCCCTACCCTACCCTATCTTTAGAACGAGAGTTCTTTTAAAAGTATAATAATAGAACGAGGTATCCTTTTCTCTCTATCTCTATATAAGCTCTTAAGTAGATAAGAAAGGTAATCTATATCTCGCCTTAGGATATATCTTAGGTAACTATAAGTATCTCTAATCTCGTCTTAAAAAATAAGATAAATTTCTAATTTAAATAAAAGAATATTATATTAACTAGCTTTACGAGAATATAGACGAGGAATAGGTAGAATAGATATAGCTCGTACTCTTATATACGAAGCTTAATAGGAGATTAAAATAGAAATAGCTTAAGATATAATTTAAAATAATTAGAATAAGAATATAGCTATTTAGGATAAATAGCTAGAGATTTAGAATAAGTCTATTAAAGAAGAAGACGAGAAGGAAGAAGAGCCTATTTATAAGAAGAATAAGCCTATTAAGATAGATTAGAATAAAGAGGATAAGTCTAAAGAAGGAGAAGAGGACGAGTCTAAAAAAGATAAAATAGAATAAGAGACTCTACTAGTTACTCTAAAGAAGAAGATTATATTTAAGAAGAAGGCTAAAACTAAAGAAGAAGAGGATAAGGAGCCTATAGTTATTATACTAAAGAAGAAGATTAGATTTAAGAAGACTACTAAGCTTATTAAGAAGAATAATATACTATCTTTATCTAAGCTTAAGAAGAAGGCTCCTCGCTTTAAATCTTAAAAAGTAGTAGATACTAACTATATAAAGGATCTATAATAGTTCGATAAGCTTAATATCTATATTAAAAAGAATATCTAATATATTCTCGGTAGTTAGAATATATACGTTTAGAAAGATAGTATAGCGAACGAGTATCGTCTTCTTAATATACTTAATAAAGATATCTACTACTACTATCTAAAATAGAACGAGAGATATTCTTATAAATAGGTAGATAAGATATCTATCGACTAGTAGGATATCTATAATTATACTAGAAAGGGTATATTAGAGGACGATAGAGAGTATATTAAGGACGTACTCTATAACTATCTAACTAATAGCCTTTAGCTCTATAAGAAGAAGCGGATCGATAAGCTTCTCTATACTAACTCTCTACTTATAATAGAGAATAATCGCCTCTAGATTTAGGTTAATACCCTATCTTCTAACTATACTAAGGGACGTATATCTCGTTTAACCTTTTAGATTCTAGGACGTCTTAGAGTTAAAACTCTACCTAGAATATAGCTCTTAATATAAATACTAGCTCTATTTAACCTATATCCTCCTTATAGCGATTAGTACGGCGGTTACTATTCTCTATATCCTTAGATTATTCTAGAGGACTCTTACTATAACTATAGATATCTATCTCGTCTTACTCTACTAGTTTAGTATTCTTAAATTAGCTATAGAGACGACTATAATACTTTAAAGACTATCTCTTAGAACGAACCTCTCTATAATAGTATCCTTAAGTACCTATTACCTACTCCTATTAAGTATAAAGCGTCTATCTCTCTAACTCTAAAGTCTATTAAAAAGATAAGAACTACTATTAAGTCTAGTATAGCGGATATTAAAGAGGACCTCTATATATTCTAAGCTAAATATAAGAATACTATTCTTATCCGCGCTAATAAGGTTTATAACGAGAACCGCTAGGCTAGAGAGACTTCTACCCTTAATATATTTATTAAGGAACTTAAGTAAGCTCTAACTAAGAAGAGAAAGTACTATAAAGTTTATTATTAGTAGGCTAATTAGAATAAGGAGAACTATCTTAATTAAGAAACTAGGCGATATATGCCTACCTTCTCTACCTCTACCTAGTTTTAGGGGTATATTAGTATCTATACTACTATAGGATACGAATAATATTAAGTTTAGCTACGTCTTAAAATACTAAGATATATTTAAGTATTTATTATTATCGACTAAGTAAATAAGATTAGGTCGAGTATATAGAAAATTAGACTTGTTTCTACCAAAATATCTTCCTTACGTAATGAGTCTCACTGTCCGTGCACCTGCGTGACACGTTGCATACATAGGGGCAAACCACTGATTTTTTTCTTTGCTGCAAGCTCGCCATTACGCGGCCCCTCTTGGCACCGTACCTCTTCTTTACCGCAAGCAGAAGTACGTCTCCTGCAGCCAGCCGATCCACTACGCCAACGACGCCTTCACACGCACACTCAGCCTGAATCGCATCCGCTAGCTACGCCGTGACGTTGTTGTTGAGCAGTCTACCGCATCGCGGATCGTCAACAGCGTCAACAAACACACAGTCACGAACCTGCATACTGCACTGCGGAGGTTCGCGATCAGTCAAGGACTCCCTCGTCGTAGTCAGCATGGTAAGCTTCTGGAGCCCCATCGACCCAAGACCCACGCAGCAACCACAGAGCTAGCTAACAAAACCATCGCAGTCGCGCGACTCGGGCTTTACTTTTCTGCACCTTCACCAGTCTCACCACGCCGATCTGCTCGAAGACTTCACCCGGATCAAGCTGCCTGCTGAAGAGATTCAGGTCGCAGCGCAACACCAACCCATCAACCCAGACGATGAGGACGATGTTGTGCCAGACCAGCACGCTGCCTTCGGCATCCAGCGCGCACAGCAGAAGCATCGCGAGCCAGCTTGGAGAGATCTCGGCCTGGAGAGGCTGATGAATGAAGCACCGCCAGCAACCAATGGTCAGGCGAGCGCGGGAGCACAGATTAATGGCAGCCGCGTCTTGAGATGAAACCAATGTCGTATGCTCGCAGAACAACTATGCGAGCGACACATGAGAGTGCCCAAATCCAGGAAGAGTCTGAGGATCATGATTAGCAAAGGCTCACATATGTCGCCTTGAGCAGCGTGAGGATACGCTGCACAGACTCATGCGTAGCGTTGAGTCGCTCACTCCAACGCTACGGGGCTCGCACTCACGCAGACAGCGTCGAGAGTACATGGCATGCGACCACATAACTCGGGAACGAATGCATAGTTCGTTACGATGTCCAGTCGATGCGATACATCAGCAAGGCCAACTTGACTATTGCAAGCATTTATATGTTGTTTGCATTTGCTGGCATGATTGGGCCAATATTTGAACAGCGTCACCCGCAGAGGGTATTTGTGACGAGATGGATGTCCTCAATTCCTCGCATCCGGTCAATCTGCAATTGGAGCCGCTACACAAAGAAACATGGCAGCTTCTGTTCATCCCGCCTCGATGTGATGGTTCTACCTTGGTCTATAGATGCACTAGTCCATGGTCAACACAGCCCTGAACCTGACCTTGCCGCTCAGCATGTGCTCCATAGCCTCGTTTGCCTTCTCCATTGGAAACTTCTCAATCATGCAGTGCACGCCATGAGTCTCCGCGAAGGCGATGGCCTCCTCGCTGTCAAGGGCGTGTCCAGACGGCCAGCCGTGTACCGAGAGCGCATTAAGCACCATTTGCACAGTGTCAACCTGAACTGGTCCAATAGCGACGTGGATCAAAAGCTTTCCGCGATTCTGAAGTCCTCCCAGCAGAGGTGTAATAACTTCTGGGTTTGGTGCTGTGACTACAATGAGAGCTGCACCTCCGAGCTTCTGGAGAGCTTCGCCAACGTCTTCGGCTTTCGTGTCGATATAGTCGGTTGCTCCAAGCTTCATTGCGAAGTCTTTCTTGTCGTTGCCACGAGATAGGGCGACGGTGCGGAAACCCATCTTGCGGGCATATTGGATCGCGAGATGGCCGAGGCCGCCGAGACCTTGGACTGCTACGACTTCACCTGCGGTGATTTTCATTTGGCGGATACTATTGTATGGTCAGCCTGAGTTCTGTGAGGACATTCCTAGATTCGTACCCGTTAAAGACCGTAACACCAGCGCAAAGTAGTGGCGCAACCTCATCTGGGTCTGCCTCCTTTGGAATGCGTACAGCTGCCTCCGTGCGAAGAGTGGCATATTGAGCATATCCACCATTACGCATGACACCGTTGATGGTCTTGTTCGTGCACATCTGGAATTCTCCTCTGCAGCATGATCGGCAAGTGCCATCGTGTCCACCGTGCCAAGGTCCGCCTACTCTGTCACCAACTTGCCACTTCTTCTCGCCTTCTGGCACTGCTACAACAGTGCCGACAAATTCGTGGCCCAGGATGTCAATGCCAGGAGGACCCATATCACCATGAAGAACATGGTGGTCAGAGTGGCAGACACCGCAAGCGTGGACCTTGATGAGGATCTCGCCTGGGCCGGCTGTTGGTACTGGGACTTCTTTGATAACGAGAGGCTTGTCCACGCCGTCGAGGACAGCTGCCTTCATCGTCTTTGGAATGCTGGAGCTCATCTTGTCGTTCGTGACTGCTGTTTTGGTGGAGGCTACTGTATTGGAACTTGTAGGAGCTGTGGCTTCAGCTTTTTGATCGGATGATGATGCCTGAGCTTGGGTAGAGGGTTTGGAAGTGGACTCGTCTTTGTTCTTTCTCAGGCCGATCTTCTCCGCGACCCTCTTCATCTGCTCGTGACGCAGTGCTGGGAGTAAACGGCTATCGTCAGTGGTACACTAATTCAATGGCTGTGGTTAGAAGCTTGAATGTGGGGTTGCTGCTTTCGTGGAGTTAGGAAAGATGTGTCTGGACGAGACGAAAGATGTGTTCTTTATACAAAACGTCACTGCCACGGCCGGAGCTCGAGCTTGCCATATTCTTGCTTATCTCCAGCTCCGGCGTCGCACAAAGCAGCCTCCGCAAACGCTGAGGTGAATGGCTATACCAATCCAGTGTAGAGGTCTCTCAGAAGCTCCGATCATGCCGCCTTGGGTTGATGCCGTCCGCTATGGCTGCAGCATTTTTCTCTGAGAGCTGGCAAGTGACTATGCCAAATCGAGGAGCTTGCAATAGCTCAAGCAGGTACTGCGTTGCTCCAATTCGTCGTGCGATCGCTCCTCGGAGGACAGAGGGAGCTTTTGACGTGCAGCTATGTCCGCCGCTATGTCAGCTCCGAGCAGAAAGCTCGTGAGCAGTGGCTTCAAGTCATGAATTGAAGATGAGTGAACAACTTGCTCCATGGCGTTGTGAGGTTGCAAGTGTGTGACGTTGCTGTTCTTGATGGTGCCTCCCCCTGTCGTTGTTCGGGCCGGCTTTGGTTGGCTCTTGGCTCTCTCGCTCTTCCAATGGTCAGAAACCAACACTTGCTTGACAACATCATCTCATCCGGATATCTAAATACATCTTCGCAATGCTCTTTTGCGAATGCATGCGCCCAGCTTGATCGGTAGATTTCGCATGAAAGCCAATCGTTCCCGGCGGTGGTCTCAAAGCGAAGGGTACGAAGGTCAGCGTGTGGCTCAAAAGTAAGAGAGGGCATGCGCTCCAAAAGCAGAGGCTGAGACCAGCGTGCCGTGTCTGAGACGGCGACCGCGGCTGCTAATGCCTGGCGGAGTCATGCCTTGTACCCTTCAATATACTCAAGATCGAAGTCAGTAGCTGGCCGGGCTCCCAGCATAGTCCTTAAGCACGAGAGACAAGGAGTCACAAGGACGGACGAGTCATGCACGATGATCAAAGTAGTCGTGGGCAAGAAGAGGAGCATCGCGTTTCAGCAAAAGATGGTGTCATGGCAATAAATGAGGGCGAAATGAAGGAAGTGAGAAGAATATTAAGTACGTGTTGCGCAGTGAACCTTGATGGACATAGCTACTACACGTGCTTTATTACGGCGGAAGAACTCTAACAAGAGTGCATACAATTATCCATTATTTCCGAACAGCTTTGGCGATAATCCTCGTACCGCAATGCCCAGAGGACATCTTTGCTGCGACCATGTTAACTACAACGTAGCTCGAACTACGACATCTTTCAAACATACCTGAGCATTCACCTAAGATCCACCGCTCGACGACATCTGCTGCTTCTCGTAGGCATCGTAAATGGCCTTCCAGAAGTCGACAATGGCTTTCCAATAGTCCGTGGCAGAAGTGTCGCTCGACATCATCGAATCATCGCTGGAGCTGGAGCTGGAGCTGGAGCTGGAGCTGGAGCTCGCTTTCTGCAGGTCCTGAAAATACTTGAGAAGATCTGACAGATTGGTCGTGCTGCTCGAGCTGGAGTCGCTACTATCGCTCGACTTCGAAAGCCCGCCGAAGAACTTGCTGATATCGAAGCTACCAGCTCCAGATCCTCCTCCAAATGATCCAAACAGGGAAGGAAACCCTCCTCCTCCGAAGGACGATAACCCTGGGAACTGTGGCACAGGGACAGGAGCCGCAGTGGCAAGTGGCATGGCCATCGAGCATAGCGTTACTACCACGCTGCTGTACCTCATCCTGGATTGCTGGCGCGAGGTAATTTGAGCTCTATATTGGGAATGCTGACGAGTGCTTAGCAGGAAGGACGGTAGCGGAGGCAGAGGCGGCCGTATATATGCGCACATCTTTCACGCCCGATGACCTTATCGCATCCATCTGGATTACATGCGGCAAGCATGCGCGAGCAAAGGCGGAGAGCACATTTCATGCTAGACTCATCCTGAGTTCGGTAATGGAAATGCTGGACCGTGCTGGGCAAATGCTTGCACTTAGGTGTGCCTCAGCACTGCTCATGCATCAAGCCTCTAACAGCGACTGGCCGACGGGCTGCCTGTGGTTTGGAGGCCGAGATCTGCAGCAGGCTTCATGACATTGACACTTACGATGTCCAAGGTGGACGAAGGCCTCCAGTCCTATGCGAGTCTCTCAATAGTATGTCTGAAGACAATTTGCGGTCTTGTGAATTGAGACGGACACGATCCGACTCATAGTCACCTCATGGAACGTGGCATCGTCTTTTGGGATGCTGATCGTGAGTCTCATAGTGAAGAATCTTCTCGCAAAGCTTGACCTTCGAAAAGGCTGGGCGAATGAACCGATGCGCCGGTCGACTCCTCTCGATGCTAGCAGCCACGAGAGCAATTGTTCACCGATCTTCGTATAGCTCGGTGGTCCAGCCTGCTAGTCTGCGAGCGCAAGTGTGACATGTGCGGACACAGCATATAGTCCTTGTTATTACTACAGGTGTCTTTGCTGACCTTTGGCGACTTGAAAGCAGCCTGATGTCAAAAGAGCCTCTGATGAAGCCTTTCACTGGTCGAAGGACTCTCACCGTGGCCGAAAGCGCTCGAATTACCTTCACGAGGGCGGTGATGAGGTCGTCATGCGGATCTATCTGCCGGTTATAGACATGGCCTTCAGACATAATGCTACTGGTCCAGATGCGGCCGCGGTGGGCTTGATCAGGCAGGCTCTCTAGAAACCCGCCAGGTCAGGAAGTCCTTCGACTCGTTTCATCACACGCTATCTTCAATCTGTGCTCTGGACTCATGCTTCGATGTCAATTAAGTTCGAGAATCGTCATGGAATCCATGCTGGAAGGTCAATTGAGTTTGCTCGGCATATCAAAAGGTCTGTGCTCTGGAGAGGAGCGAGACAACTTTTGCAGCTTCGAGAATCTACCTCTGACCTCGTGATGGTCACTGAAATGGCAGCTGCGTTTCAGATATCGTCCCGAATTGACGCCGCCAGGTGCACAGAGATTGGCCGACATCAGACAAGCAACAGCATGGCCCATGACGAGCTTCCTGGCCGACGTAAACCTCGTTACTCAGAAGGGTGCGTCAAGACCCTAGCCGCAGTATGCGTACTGCATTGTCGCCCATGATATCCTGCGCGGTCTTGCTGTCATCGCCCAAGGCCGCCTGTATCGCAGCCATATTAGACGTCACACTTAGCCACTGGTCATCTTCGCCTTCCAGCGGAGGGAAGAATGGGTGATCTGTGCCAAACATGATCCTGCACAAGTCAGCCAAGGAAGCAGAAGAGACCCGAATGGATGTTAATACGTACCGGTCGGCTCCCGACGCATCAATTGCGGCCTTTAGTCCAACATCAGCATAGACGACTGCGTCAAGGTAGATGTTCTTCTTCAGCACTTTCCACACATCCCTTCGACCAGAGATCTTACCTTCCTTCTTCAGATGTGCATCGTGCGCTATACAGCTCTCAATTCTGCCAGCCAAGAATGGAAGTGTCCCACCACTGTGTGCTAATAACACATTCAGGTCTTGGAATCGATCGAATACGCCAGACAGAATCATCCTTGTCACCGCGATAGTGGTCTCGAGCGGAAAGCCCATCGCGAGTGGAAGGACGTGGCCATATTCACTATTTCTGGGGCCAAAGACTTCGCTTGGGAGCCCATAGTGAGGGTGTAGGAACACGAGCATCTTGTGCTTCTCAAGAGCCTGCCAGATCGGATCTAGATTCGGATCGTCCAGCCCTTGGCCTAGTCCGGAAGTCCCAATTACCACGCCTCGACAATGCTTCAACGACGCCAGTCTCTGGATCTCTTCCACGACTTCATCGGCACTTGCACTGAGCGGGAGGGTCGCAAAGGCATACAGCTGGCCTTCGTGGTCCACACACATCTTCTCCACATCATCGTTGACGAGTCTGGCAGTCTCTGCAGCTTCTTCAGCGGGAAGCCAGTCTAGCCAAGGATTTGCCAGTGATATCACGGAGATGTCGATTTTGTGAAGATCCATGAACGCGATTTTCTTTGCCACATTGTAGTATTCTGGTCCAATGGGACGACCTCGAGCTGTACTGCCTGCTTCCTCCTGTGGAAGGATGACAAGACGTTCTCCGGAGGTTGGATCGTCTTCGAAGAGTCGTACATATGGTACCTTTTTCCGCTCTCGCAGTATTGACATCAAAGCCGGAGGATACATATGTGTGTGAACGTCAACGGTAGGCATTTCGAATATCTGGTAGGGCAATGGTTGCCTCGTTGACTTATGGTTATTGCGGGCGCGGAATCCAAGTATATCTCGGGGGCCTTTTGGGCGTTTGGTTTCTCCGGAGCTCTTTGGATGGGATGTTAATCCACACAGGAAGGGTTCTCCAGGTCAAAAGAGACAATGCTATGCTGTAGATTCGTGTGCTGCGAAAAAGAATCGTCCGTCGGCGAGCTGCGAACCTTTTGAGTGATAGTACAGGGTTCTACTCTCAAGTTATATTGTGGTGGATTTCGCATTCGCCTTGCGCCTATCAGTTGTTCCTGCATCTCTCACCCCACATTCCCCCTCGCAGTTGCCTATCGTGTCTGCCCTTATCTATACACGCTCCAGACCTTTTATATCAGTGGACAACGCCTGTGCATCTTATTTAGACCTCACTTCATTGTGGATGTAGACCTTTCATTGCACGAGGCCGAACAGAACTCTGGACGAACATTAAAAATGAAGCCAGTTGCAGTCAGCTCAGCAGTATCACATGATAGCCTCGAGATACCGTTGATCGACTTCTCTGCTTTCCTGAGTGGTGACGAGGCGACGAAGCGAACGACTGCTGAAGCAATTCTTCATGGCTTTCAAAGAGCAGGCTTCATATATCTAAAGAATCATGGAATACCTAAAGAGAAGATCCAAGGTGCATTCGCGGAGTCAGCGAAGTTCTTCAAGCGATCAGAGCAACAGAAGCTAGAGGTGGGATGGACAACACCGAAGGCCAACAGAGGTTACTCGCAGCCTGGACGCGAGAAGACAACCGATGCAACGGATCCAGCAGAAATCGAGAAGATACGAGCAGCGGAGGGCGCCGATCTCAAGGAGAGCATGGAAATTGGTAGAGAAGGCGTGCCGGACTGTCCCAACAATTGGCCTGATAAGTTCGACGAGGAGGGCAAGGTCTTCAAGGAGAAGATGTTGGAGTTCCATGATCTGGGCAAGAACCTTCATCGCGAAATTATGAGAGCTATCGCGGTTGGTCTGGGTATCGATAAATCTTGGTTCGACAACTTTACGGACGGCGGCGATAACACGTTGAGACTGCTCCATTATCCTGAAGTGAAGTCGGCAGCTTTCCAGAACAACAAGAATACTGTTCGAGCCGGTGCTCATACAGATTACGGCAGTATAACGTGCCTTTTCCAGGTGAGATCCAGCTTCCGTGCCATCCACAACGAACCACGGACCCCTCCTCCGGCCTCGTGGCTAGGAGATGACTTGCATTCCCAACGGCCACGCATGTTAGTCATGGAAATCATGCATCCCAGGAGCCGGCGAACAGCGACGGCTGCGCCGCTGCTACGGTATCCACTGCCGAACGCCGTTGAGAAGCATTGGCCTCGTATTCACATGTGAATGTGCAGAACGTGCGACTGATGAGATTTCTGACAGGACATGGCGGGAGGCCTGCAAGTGCTTTCTCCCAACGGAAACTACGTTGATGCAACACCAATCGAAGATACCGTGGTGATCAATGCCGGTGATTTGCTTGCCAGATGGAGCAACGACACGATCAAGAGCACGAAGCATCGCGTTGTTGAACCACCGACGTCGGCTGACACTCATCCGGCAAGGTACTCCATCGCCTACTTCTGCAATCCCAATTTCGACGAATTCATAGATGCTATACCCAGCACATACGGGGAGAGTAGGCCTAAAAAGTACGAAGGGATCAACAGGTTAGTACACATCCACAATGCTCTGTAGATTGGAAGGTGTTGACGATATACAGTGGAGACTATCTCGAACGTCGCCTGGCCGCAACGTACTGAGCGTCAAGTACGGATTTCCTGTTGTAGATGCGGATGTCGGAGTTCGTGAGTAGGTATTTGTGGGCCGCGATCGGACCCGGCCGCGTGATCTCTTCGCAGCAACAAGCGAGAACAAAGAGAGTCATCTGGTGAGAAGCGAATATCCGGGGCTTGTGACTAGAAAGCCTCTCTCCAGAGGGCGGTGAAATGGCTTCTAGCCCTCGGCCAAGCATGGCCGGCGGCCAACATTGTGGAAGCACTGAAATGGTTCATCAAAGTCGGGGCCGAGAGCAATATTGACTCACTTGCGCCCTTCAATGGCGTGCAGGATTAGCTCCCAATGGAAAGATGTTCCGGCTTGTCAGCTGTGTCGTGATCTGCCTGGCTGATGTTGGCATTGCGCTGAGCCCGAGGAGGTGCTCCATCTAGGAGTGTTGTACAATGCCGTGCAACGAACGACGTAGATACAAACTCAGTGGAACCGCGACGCCATTTCGCCATACTGATACTGCGGGGTCGCCGCCTGTAGAACGTGTTCTCGCATGCAGATCCGGCGTCTTGCGGAGAGCGAGACTGCTGGAGAAGGCGAAGATTTTGGCTGACGATTTGAGCTGTCCAGGAGATGCTCACTCTTGTTCTGCACAGAGTTCAGACCGAGGCGAGGCGTGCCTGGCATTGGAATGTCCAGCTGACCGCAGACGTCTGTCAATACGCACGCCTTGCGGAGACTACGCAGCCTGCCCTGCGCAGGCCTGCTGGCGCTGCAGCGTGGAGCTGAGAGTCGAGATTTCTACGGCATTCGCACACCGTAATGGATGGCGCGATGGTAACCCTTCCTTTAGAGGCTAGAGGGGCTCATGACCGAGTCAAAGGCGTGATGCAAACAAGGTTTGCCAGCTAGCCTTGAGCCGCGTGCTCGATGGAACCATTCTTGTCGAGCACTCGAGTAATAAGAATCCACACTTCGGCAGGCTTTTTTCTTTGAGACGCCTTTTGCATCAGACACTGGTCCGATCACGTCTCTTTGACTCTGCAACCCCGGCCGCATACAGCATACATGATGCAGCTGGCTGCCACGAGACTTTGGAGTCTTCGCAGCAACCTGAACAAGCATCAGACAAATTCCTGAACAGAGCAAGCAATACAATACCTGCAGTTGCCACGGCACAGCTCGCCGACTACTACCTACTACCTCACCTTCAGGCTTACCGTGCGATTGCGCTTGCCATCCGTGTCATCAGCTCGTGTTTGCGCCTGACACGCCCATTCGTCATTCGTCATCGGCGTCAACAACTCGACGACCCTGCCGGCCGAAATTTCTGTACCGCTCTCACACTCACAATGCCCGGTAAGATCTTCGGGTTCTCATCCCCCAGCTTTTCTTTGGAGACACCTCTAGCATCGAAGAAAACCAGCACTATAGGACAGAGCAATTCTTTGGAAGTACGGCGGCCTAGCATGGACCACATCAAGCGGCCAAACTTGCTTCTGTCGAAAAAGCATAGTTCCGAGAAGAAGTCGAAATCGAAAGATCGGGCTTTGTCAAAGGACAAACATGCGAAAGATGGATCGCCTTCTGCTGCACCGAAGCCTATCAAGCTTGGCATGATTATGGAGTCGCCACCCGTTGTCATGATCGATTCACCACAGCAGTCTTCTGGCGCTTTGATCTCCGGACGCATCCAAATTACCCCAAACCTTGAGGAAGCAACCCTCGCCAGCGTGACATTGTTCCTGGAATGCACGACATCAACAAAGCGACCCGTGCAGGACAAGTGTCGCCACTGTTTGTCTAAAGTACAGGACCTCTACGAGTGGCACTTCCTAAGCAAGCCGAAGAAGTTTAGGAAATCTGAGGGCGTGCATGAGATTCCGTTCTCGCAACTGCTTCCAGGCCACCTCCCTGCGACGACACATGGCACAATTGGAAGCATTGACTACCAACTGCACATGCGCGCCAAGTCCGTCGATGGTCAGGAGATAGAGTTCCGACGAGAGCTCATCATACAACGTGCTCTTCGACCTGGCAACGACAAGAACAGCGTGCGAGTCTTTCCACCAACCAACCTTACGCTTCATGTCACGCTACCGAATATCGTTCATCCACTCGGCGAGTTCCCAGTGACCTGCCGCATGGAAGGAATCGTTTCGTCCAAGAAGGAAGAAACTCAAACTAGATGGAAGCTCAGAAAGCTAACATGGCGAATCGAAGAACATGAGGTCGCCGTGTCGCCCGCTTGCAGCGAACACGCCAGCAAAGTTGGTGGCGAAGGAAAAGGCGTTCAGCACGAAAGCACTCGCGATGTTGGAATGGCAGAAATGAAGGAAGGCTGGAAGACTGATCTAAGTGACGAGCAGATCGAGGGCGAGTTCATGGCCAGTCTTAACGCTGCGATGAAGCCCCAATGCGGTATGACCAGCGCCAATGGCATGAAGATCAGCCATAACTTGGTTATGGAACTAGTCATTGCTGAAGAATGGGCCCCGAACAAGAAGCCCCATCAAGCGACACCCACTGGCGCCGCTAGAGTGCTCCGCACACAGTTCACTTTGAATGTCACTGAACGCTGTGGTATGGGAATTGCCTGGGACGACGAAATGCCTCCACAGTACGAGGACGTCCCAGCCAGTCCTCCGCATTACCAGAACGAGCGCACGACCGTCTCGATCATCGACCGCGAAGAAATCCACGGCGATGTCGAGCATCTGTCGTTGGATGACGCAGCACCTCCGTACGACTCTGGCTACAATAGTCATGCATCCAGTTCTCATACGGCTAGCAGCAGGAACTCTGTGCATCGAGAATAGCCGAGTCCGCTTTCGCATATGAAAGGCCGAAGTACTACCACGAGCTTGCACCACTTCAACAACAAATCGCGAATCCATCACCCTCGACGTTACGGCCTCAGCTACATTATCATTACTGCAGACCATCTCTTACACAGCATTAGCGTGCCATCACGCAAGATGACGACTTTCACGGCCAAAAGCATTCGACTTCATTCTTTCATTTTCAACAACACTTTCACGGCATATTTGGACAAACAGCACAGCGAAAATTCTTGGGAGGGTTCTGGATTTTCAGTTTTGCGAAAGAGATACCCGAGCCAACATCGGTTCTAATCATTATGGAGGGGCGAGGGAGAGGGAAGCATTCAACTCTTATTGATTTTTTTATAGCGAAGGCGCAAAGGTTTCAGCGGATAGAAAAGTTGGGTATCCATCAACAGAACTCGTACAGATTGTTCTGGGTAGTTTAACGTTCCGGCAAATTGAAATAAATATTGCTCGATGCGACCTAAAAAGCTTTCCATATTCTCATTCGATGAATTTATGCTTTCAGTATGAGTATCTGCTTCCATTGCTCGTACTTTGAGAAGTGTTACACGCGAATCTATTCTCAGACACGATCTTCCAATCCGAGTGCTATCTGGACTCTCGATCCGCATCTGCAGCTTCAGGAGCCTTGCTACCTCGACGATCGCGGTCTCTACTGTCTTCTCGCCTCCTGTCGCGGTCACGATCGCGCTCTCTGTCTCGGTCCCGATCTCTCTCCCTCTCTCGCGAACGATCTCTGACATTGCGGTCGCGACTTCGGTCTCTGTGCCTTTCTCTGCTACGATCTCGGTCGCGCTCACGTTCACGATCTCGGGAGCGGCTCCTCTCTCTACGTCTTGTCCGGTCACGATCTCGCTCACGGTCATCGTCGACCCGGGCAGAGCTTCCGCCACCAGGAATGTAGCGATCAATTTCAGAGCCTCTTCCGCGATCTCTGTCGCGGTCGCGATCCCTGTCATCGTACCTCGCACGACGTCTTGGGGCAGTTCTCTCGTCACGGATGATGGAATTTAAATGATCTTCATCGACTTCACGTGGTTCGCGAGGCCGACGAGACTGGGAGCGCTCTTCGCCATCCTCGCGAGGAGGCCTTTGCCGGGGACGATCATCATCGTCATCTCGTCGTCGAGGCATATTACGCTCATCGCGAATGATTCTGTCAAGATGATCATCATCACGAGGACGTCGACGAGGAGCTTCATCATCGTCATCCCTTCGGCGTCGTGGAGCTTCATCTTCATCGTCCTTGCGTCGACGTGGAGCTTCATCGTCTTCCTTCTTGGCCTGTCCGCCCGAGCCTGGGATGTATCTGTCAATGCCAACCGGACTACGGCTGCGATCACGATCTCGATCACGATCCCGGCGACGATCTCTGGAATCACGTCGACGTCGAGAGGGAGAACGCGATCGTGTTCTCTCGCGGTAACGCCGACGTGGAGGACTGCGACTATCGTTATTGCGACGGGCTCCAGCTGGACGGTAGTTGTTCTCCCTGGACTCCCGTGGACTTCTGCTACGAGCAGCACGTTCGACCACTTCGCCCTCATCACGGTCATCTTCCCGCTTCCTTGTTTCGCGAACCCTGTCCCTATCTCTTTCTCTCTCACGATCCCGCTCGCGTTCTCGGTCCCGTTCTCGATCTCGCTCTCTATCCCTGTCTCTTTCGCGACTCCGATCTCGGTCACGACGATCAGGCTGGCCGCGTTGACGAGCTTTCCACGCCTCCCGCTCAGCACTAATGTCGCGGTAAAGGGACTCTCGTCGGTCGCGGCCTTGACGACCATCAACAGAAGATTCGCGGCGCCGGTTGCTGTGAGTGGAGCGGGCGGGCGACGGAGTGCGCTGGCGTGCTTGCCGCTCACGGTCTTTTCTAGGTCCTGTCGGAATGGCGGGAGTACTTTCCTTCTCGGCCTTCTCGCCCTGCGCCTTCTCGCCCGGTTTCTCACCTTTGCGCAGGGTGAGTGAAGTCGGCAGTAGGCCTTGAGCACGCATTGACTCTTTGCCTTGACTGTCCTTGGGTGCTCGCTGGTGCTTGAGTCTGGCTGGTGGTTCCATGCTCTCACTGCGTTCCAACTCTGGCCGTCTCGCTTTCTCCGCCATCTCTTGGCCTTCTCGGAGAAGCAAGTCGAGAGCCTCAGCTTCCAATCTCTTCTGTTCACGTTCTTGCCGCTCCTTCTGCCGCCGGTCGCGTTCTTCCTGTAGAGCCTTCTCTCGCTCCTCTGCTTCTTTCTTGGCCTTCTCGCGCTCTTCATTGAATTGCTTGATGCGCTCGCGCTCGCGTTCCTTCTCTGCCAGCTTCCACGCATCACGCTCAGCTCGTCTCTTCTGCTCGCGCTGCAATCGTTCAGTCTCCTTCTGCAGGGCTTCCTGTTTCTTCTTCAATGCCTCCAGTTCCTTCTTCTTGCGATCCTGGGCTTCCTTTCGCTTGCGCACCTTCTCATCCTCAATGAACTTCTTGGCACGGTCCTGACGGCGTTGCTCTGCTTCCGCCGCGTACTCTGCATCGGTCTTTCTGCCTTTGCGAATTTCCTCCTCCACGGCTTCGTCGCCAATCTCCTTGCGTCTGATGTCACGTAGGGCGCGTTCCGCACTTGCCATGAACTGGTCAATATAGGCATCAATATCGGCCTCGGTCTTCCCGTAGACATCGGCACGTGCTGCTGAGCCTTCTAGTAATGGCGCCGCGATACGTTTGTCTGGCCTCAGGTATTTCATCGGATCGCGGTCAATCTCTGCGCTGGTAAAGGTGCGCAGCGAAGCCTCAAACATGCCGCGCTCTGCCGACTCGTTGTATTGCTGGATAGCCTTCTTGCGCAGCACATCGAATTCGCCCTTCTTCTTGAAGGTATGCAGCATGCTATCGATCGCATCGTGTTGTGTGCCGCTCAACGGCAATTCCTGGATCTTTGGTCTCTTGCGCGCCGGCAGCTCGAAGTCGTGTGTGCCAGACATGGCGACGTCCGTTGCGGCCATGTTGGCGGCGATGATGTTCCTATCGCGTGCTCATGCTTGCCAGGGAGAGACGAAGCACGCGAATTGGAGATGCGCCGCTGGCCGCCGCTGGCGCTGGCAGAGCGAGAGGGTTTCGGCTTCGGGAACAACCGCACTTCCCGGGGCATGGATGGTCATCGGCCAGGGCAGCAGCGAGCATTGCATTGCACCTGCGCAACTCGTGTGACAATAATAATACCCACCACCAAACACGGCGAATAGCAAGGGCAGGCTCCCGTTACGCTCATCCAAAACTATCAGCGAGCCGTCTTCTCACCACCGCGCGTCTCTTCTGGCACTACCGACATCATGGTCAACAAGATCCTTTTCTGGTTTGTATGCCTCTTACAAATTCACAGCAGAAGCTGATACTCATGTAGGTCTGGCTTCGGTCTCGCCGTCCGATTCTGGCAGCTTGGTATCGAGATGAGACCCTTCTTCCAACGCGAAAATTGGATCATATACCCAATCTACGGCACTCTCGGCGCATCATTTGGCTACTGGCTGCAAGGAGTGGAGAACAACCAGATGCGATATCTAGGCGATGCGAGACAGAGGCTCATTGAGAAGCGACGGAGAAGACAGGAGCGGGAAGGTGGTTTGAACGAGGGCAGCAACTGGCAGAAGAACCAAGAGGGCGCTGTGGCATCTGAGGCCGGTGCACACGCGTAATACGCTGCAATCTAAGCACGTAACTGATGAGGAGAGCGAGGGGAAGACCATCTAGCAAATGCATTGCATCCGATGGGCAAGTGATGGAGCTGTAGAGGGCGCGAGCCATAACAGGCATGTCTGGGGCAGATGTGCGCGTAGAGCTCTTTATGAGCTTTGCCGCATATCTGTACAGACTGGATACTCATGCGGATTTCATGACATGATCAAAATCGCACAAATCCGAATGAGGAACACGTCGTATGGACGTTTTTGATGTATCTAACAAATTCACGAGCGCGGTATGGACTGAATAAGCAAGAAGCCATTCCCGAGAGCAGACATCCCGCTTTGGCTTCACCTTCCTCCTACTTTGAAACATGCCGCGTGTCCTTGTAAACATATAAGACCAGGTGTCTTCGCCATTATGCCATATATCAACTAGAATTGTGACAATGGCGACTCAGCAGCATGACTTTGCGATGCATGCTGCAAATGGCGGCTGGCAGCCTAATTGGAATCTCCTCAACGTCCCCTCGGAACCAGGATCTGGAACATCGACTCCAAGACTATCCGCACAACGTGGCGGTATAGTCGTCTTCTCGGGCGGAACCGCTGCCAACAGTCTTGTCGATGTGTTCAATGAGATCAGAGAAGCAAACAACACCTCAGTTAGTTTTGTCCTACCCGTTTCAGACAACGGCGGAAGTTCCAGCGAGCTGATACGCGTCTTCGGAGGGCCTGGTATGCACAACTATCCTCCACGCGATTAACGACTAGTAGGTTTCTGATGATCGCATACAGGAATTGGAGATGTACGCTCTCGTCTGGTCCGCCTGATCCCAGATGAGGGAGACGAAGCCCAGGCCATCAAGACGTTCTTCAATCACCGCCTCCCTAGAGGCTATGCAGCAGCTAGAGCAGAATGGCTGGACATTGTCGAAGCGACACATTCGCTATGGAACGGCATTTCGTCTCCTAAGAAGGAGCTTATTCGCAGCTTTCTCAATTCGATGAACCAGGAGATTGTAAAGCGTCTCCGACCAACAAGCAAGTTCGACTTCTCAGGTGCCAGCATCGGCAATCTTTTCTTGACTGGGTCCGTACTGATTACTGATGTTGGCGGATTGTACTGACAGGAGCAGTGCTCGACTCTTCACTGGCAGCTTTGAGGCTTCAATCTACTTGGTATCCAGCATTTGTGGCGTCCCTCCGACAGTCAGTATGCCCTTGTGTATAAGGCATGACTCCGAGCGGACGTGTAAGACTGAGCCAGCGGTGTCAGAGATGGTAGCACTAGCTCAGCGTCATGTCTCGGAGTGCCTTTCCTTCGGACCACTGCTGACCCTTATACCCATTGCTTTTAGGTCTCGATCTTGCCCGTCTTAAATACCAACTTCGCTCATCACATTGCAACAGGTTTAGCAGATGGCACCGTCATATATGGCCAGAACAACATCAGTCATCCCAGCGTACCTGCGGCTCCGGTGGATCATGTTCCAGTCTCGCCGATGCAAGCACTTCGAGTGGAAACAGAAGAGCATGACAAGGTCGAAGACGCCAATATGCCCGGGACTCTACCCACTCTCAGAAAGCCAGCCATCACGTTTTCCAAAGAGGACGAAGAGGAGCTTCCTTCCCGCATTGAGCGACTCTGGTACATCAATCCCTACGGTCAAGAGATCACTATTCCTGCAAACCCAAGAGTTGTGGAGTCTCTGAGAAACTCGTCCTGTATCATCTATAGCATTGGCTCGCTTTTCACCTCGATCATTCCATCTCTGGTTCTGAAAGGTGTCGGTGCTGCTATTGCTTCTCCTCTTATCCGAACCAAGATTCTAATCCTCAATGGAACACTCGACCGTGAGACTGGGCCATCTACAAACCCGTTCACAGCTCTGGACTTCATTGCCGCAATTTCGAACGCATGTCGTGATTCGCAAGGCCTTTCCACACCAAACGCCGAAGACTATTGGCAGTACGTCACCCACGTCATCTACCTGGACGGTCCATTGTCTCCCAAGCTGGACAAGGAAGCTCTCAGCAAGATCGGCATCGAGTCACTTCGGGTTTATGGTCGGAGTGACGAGAGCAGAAAAGGTGGCCGTTATGATGCGAGAGCGCTTACCCAAGCATTAGAAGCTGTGATCGGGCGAAAAGACCCTAGAGGTCTGTCGAGACGAAATACTGTCATCACATGAAGCGGCCATTCATGCAATATCGAGACACCGATGGTCACCCACAATTCTTCTGAAGGTCCACGCGACACTTGAGACGCCTCAAAAAAGATCTCCCGCACTAGCAGCGAGCGGCCGCGAGCGGCTCCACAGGAACAGGAAACAGCCCCGCCGATTGATGACAGAGCTCTTGTAGCTCCATCCCAACAGTACGGCAACTAACGGTGAAAAGTTCAAAGACTTGGCTCAATTGACTTTGTATAAGAAGGATCTCATAACAACCAGAGAGAGCAGCATCGGACATTTCAGCTTCAACATGGCATCCAAACCTCTTAACGTCGCAGTTGTGGGCTACGGGCTTTCCGCGAAGGTCTTCCACATCCCTCTAGTCCTCGCGTTGCCGGACGAGTACAAGCTCTACGGCGTTGTACAACGATCCCCTAAACCCGACGACGACGCCTCGAAAGACCATGCAGGAATCAAGAGTTGGAGATCTGTTGATGAGGTCTATGCCGACAACAATGTGGACGTTGTAGTCGTTACCACTACGCCAGAGACACATTTTGAAATGGCGAAGAAGTCGCTAGAGTCAGGAAAGAATGTTGTTGTGGAAAAGCCGTTCGTGCCTACTTCGGAGGAAGCTGACGAGCTTGCAAAAATCGCTGAGAAGAGTGGGAAGAAGTTGACGGTTTACCAGAACAGACGTTGGGATGCAGATTTTCTGACGTTGAGGAAGATCATGGCAGAAGGCTTGCTAGGTGATATATCAGAGTTTGAGACTCATTTTGATAGGCATCGTCCCGATGCTCCACCTGCTGGCAGCTGGAAGAATGATGACAAGCCAGCCCATGGAAGTCTTTACGATCTCGGCACACATTTGATCGATCAGGTATACCACACATTCGGTATGCCAAAGCGAGTCACTGCTTTCGTTGGTAAGCAGCGAAGAAGCGTCTCTTCTGGCCCACCTGATTCGCACACTTTGTTGCTTCATTACGATGGACCATTGTTGGTCACTGTCAAGGCTGGAGTGGTCAGTCCGGAGGTTGAACAGCTCAGATATTGGGTTAGGGGCACAAAGGGTAGCTTCAAGAAGGTATGCAATGGCGGCAGTCGAATATGATGGTGACAAATGCTAACATTATTTCAATAAAGTTCCACCTCGACCGACAAGAAGATCAGCTTCGAAAGGAGAACGTTGGACCAGGACATCCAGAATTTGGCGTGGACCCCGAAAGCCATTATGGCACCCTGATTACTGTCGAGAACGAGAAGGCTACGCCGGTGGTTCAGAAGTATCCTACGATTAAGCCTGCAACTTACGTTGAGTACTACCGCATATTTGCGAAAGCGATCAGAGGAGAGGGTGAAGTGCCGGTGAAGGCTGAGGAGGCGAGAGATGTGTTGCAGATCATCGAGCTCGCCAAGCTGAGTTCGAAGGAAGGCAAGACCGTTGATGTGTAGGTCACGGGCTTCGTGGCAGCATGCGACAATCGAGGTCTTGAATAGCTCGGCAGTTCGTTTGATGGTCGAGATGAGAGAGGAGCGGCCACATCTGTAGAGTGGTCTTGATCTCGAATATCATGATTGGCATGAAGTCTTTGCGCCTGCGCCGCGCTCATTCGCCGCTGCCTCGAGAGTAGCTCACCTCGCTGCACCACCTAACGTCTGCGTAGCGCGAATCTAGAACTTCTCCCTTCGCTCGAACCACATCTTCTTCATCAGAGACAAGGATCTCGGTGACAGACACGGAAACATGTCGCCCGCCAACTTGGAAGGAGAACATGCGATAAATGTGGTGGCCGCTTTGAGAAAATCATGCGGTCTCATAGGCGAGTCAAGCTGCTTCCTAATGATCTTGCCAAACACGCTGACGCTGATAACAGCTCTTCCCGATTCAGCTTTCCGCCTTGCCGTGACTCACCTTGGCAGCGAGGCTGCAGATGTCCTAGCGAAGGAAATCAAATGGCATCTCCGTCACGTTGAAGACGATAACGCGCGTTATACCGATCATGATTTTTACCTCAGCAACGACTATCGTCCTCTGCTTTTACAGGATCTCGAGCGTCTGACTGCTCCACCCAAAGGGCCCGAGTTGGCATTTTTGTTGGTCGAACGTGTGATGGGCCCGTGGGCGAGCGATCTACATCGGAAGATTATGCGCTTTCGGCAAAGAGCTACCAATACTTGCACAATTGGGTTCGCAGACGGTATGCGAAGGTCGTGGTCTATAAGGCAGTGGGTGATCGACTGCCAGTGGAGCTGGTAGACATGATTGCTGAATGCTTCTATGATAAGGAGATGCTCGAGGCTTTGGAGAAGGAGACGTGATACTTTGACAGAGCGAGATGAGTGAGACTTCTATTGGAATCTATACGAACTTCGACACAACAAGTGAGGTTTATCAATGCCCGATTCGTTTGCTATCTTGCTCTAGAGCTCAGAACAGCAAGCTCACTGCATCAGATCAAATCTTGTCAGTAAGAGCTGACGCAGAAATTATTCGCAAGCATCAACGATTCATTCACTTCTAAAGTGAATTCTCTCACTTCTGACTACAAGCAGTCACATGCTGCTGGATGCATTGCGGCCCGTGCTCGTTTGACAGTCTCATAGATTTGCTACGCGCATGTTACTTCTACTTTCTCTCTGGCATTAAACTCAACGATCGAAGAGCCACCGCGCTTTTATCGAGATCATACACGGGTCTGTGGCGAAAGACCGCGGCGGCTTTCGACTATCATGGAGTCAACCATTGATATTGAGCACTTCAATGCCACAATCGAAGCTTTGGCCGACGCGAAGGCCTTGTTGAGTAAGCATATGCGGCCAGACAAGCAATATACATGAGGCTAATGAAGATACAGCTTTACCAGAACGCACCATCAAGGCCATCATCAAGCAGCAAGGCGATCGCGCTGCGAAAGGCATCATCGCGATGCTGTTCATCGAAGCTTGGCACCTCTGCCAGCCAGGACAAAGTCGTTGGATGGACTCAGGAGTTAATATGGAGCCAGGAGACTGGGAGCAAAGCGAAGAAGCTGCCGAACGCATGTTCTCAGAACTGCACTGGCTCAGCACATTGCCCACCGGCCCCCAACGCGTATTTGATCTCCTATTCGAAGAGTCCTGGGCCAGAGCCGTGGAGCCCGAAGCCCTCTGGGATTGGATCGAGAAGCTCGATGATCTTGTGCATCACATCATCATTCAACAGTACAAGCAGAAGGCCAAAAGCGCGGAGGCGTGGGATTCTCAGCCCTGGATCAAGAAGTTGCAGAGATATCGAGACCACGTCAAGGAGCAATACGTTGAGAACGAGCGGGATGCAGAATTTCTCAAATTCGTGTTGCAGAAGAGCCTGGAGGAACTTCAGGATTAGAAGTCTCTGTCAGAGACTTTTACAGCGCCAGAAACCGCGGAGGAGGAGCAACTTCTCTGCAGCTGAGCAGTCTTTAGTGGACGTGAATGAAGACCAGGACGGGTTGCAATCATATGCGATCACTATCAGACCGAACAGATTGTTACACGCTCCATCATCTAGCCAGGACTCACAAGGTCTGCCGCGATGCTCAGCTCCGTAGCACATGTTGAGCGGTGGTCGGCATGTCACAGACAGTGGTCTGGCTTCGAGCATCTTACGCAGAGCGCACATATTACTACTAGATATGTGGCACCCTAGAGAAGATTTATCAAGATCCGTTTACTTCCTCCTGTCTGCAGAATTCCCAGTGCCCAGTTCAAACGGGAGGGCAAGGGAAACGTGCCATGATTTGCTTGTGAGTCTGCGTAGATACTATGCTCATACCATAATCGAGCCTCACATCCAGGATCAATTTTTCATTTCAGAGTGTGAGGCGGAAGTTTCTAATCCATCTTGTCAGTTTTAAGTTCAAGAATACCTCACTTCAGTCCCTCTCACGTGCACGTAGTTAAAGAAGGTCTGTGCTTCGGCTGCATTCCTTCCACGTACCATGCTTCGATCTTGCTATTACACCCAACCATCGACATACACACACTGAGGTCAACCAGCATCATTAGCGACACAACAGTCTGCATACCGATATGGCTTTCGACGCAAACAATGAGCACACCAAGGCATTGATCGAGAAGCTTGCGGAGGAGGAACATCTTCTTGGTGCGAGAAACCTGATAAGGACCGCGTTAACGATGCTAATCCCAACGTAGGATTGCCTTATGACACCCTGAAGGCAATCGCTGCACAGCTGGGAACGGAGTTTGTGAAGATGCTCGCCGATGAGTGCTATTCGTACATTCACGGGGAAACTCCTAATCGTTGGGACGAAGGCGACAACGCGCTCGACTGGTCCACATTCATATCCGACGTGGAGTTCATTGCGAAGTTACCAACAGGTCCTGAGCGGCTATGGGAAGCTATCATGCCTTTCGACGAGGGACTTCATTGGTACATGGCCAACATGAATGTCGAGGACTTCAAGAAGCATGCGGTGATGATGGATGACTTGGTTACGTTCATGATCTGCCAGCAGTACAAGCAGAAAGCCTGGCAAGGAGTGGCGTGGCGTGGAGAGGATTGGATTGCATCCTTGAAGTACACGCGAGAGTGGTTCAGGGACGATCTCATTCCAGACGGGACTGGTCACGGCGACCATGAGCTGTGGGGTTCCTTGTTTGAGAAGAGTCTGAAGCTGTTTTCCGAATAGCTTGCTCTGCTTCCGTGCTTCCATGCGGCCTCCAAACGCGCAGGCCAGACAGGATCCGCCACATAGAGTGTCACCGAAGCGGCAAAGCTCTGAGTTAAGAAGGCGCCAGCAACGCCGAAGTCTTGCGAAAGCGCAGTGCCGCTGAGCGCCTATCTTCACCTCAGGTGCCGCACTTTCATTTGCTACCTGCACATAGACAGCAATTCTTCATACCGGTGCAAAACGCTCCTCGTCCAATCTCGTCTCCTCGATCCAGCTCTCTTTGACCCAGTCCTCGGTCACGATTCTAGGCAGCTTTCGCCTAGAAGACACTGCTTTGCGGATGTCCGCGAGACTCTCACTATCTTGCTCAACCACGACTTGTGTGATGTCCTCTTCTTTCAATGTCTTAGCAAGGTCACCACCAGCAAACTCGTACAGCCTAATGGTCTCTCGGGATACATTCGGGTCGAAGTATGCTTTCGTGCCGCGGAACATGAATCCAGCAAGCGCATCGAGCTCGTTGCCATGGTCATCGAGCTGTTCCAGAATTTCGAGAAGCTCGTATCCGTCTTCAAGCTTGGCCGGCATTTTGTTGCACAAGGCAAGGAGGCTTTCGGGCGTGACATCGCGAGCATAGCTGTCACTATACTCGTCGACATTATCATCGAACTTGCCTTGGTCAGCAGACTGCGTATACTCAAGATGATGTGGCTCGAGTGGCAGGAGCAAAGTCGGCCTTCCAATGTCCAGCTCGCTCTGCTTGATACAGTCGAGTAGCCAGCTTGGCTTGATGATGTTTCGGTTGTCGCTCTTCTTCACGGAGGCGACCTTGACCACATTCCGATCAGCGACAAGAATAGTCTTAGCATCCTTGTGTGATGCCACAATCTGGCCGCCATTCGCCTTGACAAGTTGCTCAAGCTCGGCTTTGCTGTTCTTGATCGGCTTTGGCGCTTCAGTCATGATGAAGAAGCTCAGACCTTCAAAGACCTTTGTGACTGGACCAGCGTACGGTGTCTTGACGTCGCCTTCTTCTTGACCCTGAATCACAATCTCCTTCTTCCGCTTCTTGGTCTTGCGTTCTCTCCGCGACTCGTCCATCTTCATCTTTTTTTCCTCCTTCTCGTTTTGAGCATTGGTCTGCAGCGTAATGAACTCATCATGTGACAGTGCCTGCTGCCAGGACTTGTCGGTTCGCAATTTCTTGAACCTTGGAAAGCGTAAGGTAAGGCCACAAGCGAATTGGTCAGAGCCTCCAACGGATGCGGCTTTCACGCTCACAACGAAGGAGTCTTCGGGTTTGATCCAAACGTCCGGCCTCTCGTACTGCTTGACCACGCCGCCACCTAGCTCAACCCAGTCGAACGGAGGTTTCTTCCTATCCCAGTCATGCCACTTGCCTTCAGTCATGTGTTTAATTTGCGCGTAGTCGCTGGCGCTGAAGCCACCGCCCACTTTGAAGAATGATAGCGTCTTCTGAGGATTGATATCTGGCTGTAGCTCTCTTATGTGGCTGCGCACGTAAAGTCCACACAAAAAACTGCTTAGACCTCCACCGCGCTTGCCCGAGCCATAGTAGCCTCCCACAACGATGCAATCGAGTGACTCGCCAAACTCTGTCATGTATTCTGGCTTGACTTTGATCCAGTCGTCGTTACGTGCGTTCAAATGATACAATGATCGAGGATTCTTGAGAACGAGGCCCTCACTTGACTCTGCCACGACTCGCCGAAGAGTCTCATCCACTTTTGCGGCTGTCTTTTCCTCCTGATAATCGTGTATCTCAATTCGACGATGAACGTTCTTGATACTGCTTTGCAACGCATTTCGGCGATCGCGAAGGGTGTACTGTGTCAGGTCTTTGTCATTGAGATATAGGCAGTCGAAAACTTTGTACAGAGGTCGATTGCCGCCCGCGAAGGGATTTTGCTGCTGCTCGATGGCGGCCGTCTTCAGCGTGCCGAAAGTGACTATAGCATCCAGCTTAATGTCCCAGGTAATCATTTCGCCATCAAGGATGAGATTACGCACGCCTGAGTTGAAAGCGTCTTTGATGTGCCGAGTCAAGGCGGAATTGTCGTCCTCGAAGCCATTGCCGTACAGGTAAGTGTAGTCTTTCGCCTTTCGCGACCAGAAGCCGAAGCGCACACCACCTGGATGATTGTCGTCTTCCATCACGTGCATCTGCATTCGTTCTCCGTCAAGCTTCTCTTCAACCCAGAAGACAGGATCTTCTTCAGTCGTGCCCATTTTCGCGACCATCTGCTCAGTAGAGCGCATTTGAAAAGCAGCGAGCTGTGGTTGAAAGCATTGCATCAAGCAGATACCCCTACTCTCGCCCTCTAACCGCACCGCAGGATCGTAAAGCTCCCAGCAGACTCGTCTCAGACTACTTGAAATGTTAAAGAGGTTCTCTGCATCCGGATGCCAGATTTCGAAGAAAGTCTTTTCAGTCGCGCCGACTTTCATCTGACGAAGAATCATGCGAATAAGCCACATCATCTCCTCGGCATTCATGCGACTGTAGAACTCCTCGAGAATGGGCAGCTGATTTTCTTCCTTTTGTGCGACTGCCAGACGATCCAGACGCTCGTTGACTTCAGCAATGGTCATATCGCCAGGCGTGGTGCGCATGGGACGCTTGCTGATGACCTCAAAACAGCGGCCTGCAAAGTCTCCAGCCATGGCACTAGTCGACTTCATGCCCGGGTGTTTCCAGTTGGTGAGGTTCTGGCCGTCGTTGCTGTTCTTGTCGATTTTGATAATTTTGATGAGGACCTTAGCGATAGTCATCTCTTTGAGACCATACATGCCTCGATCTCGGTCCTTCTCTGGAACAATGAGACGCATAGCTGGGTAGATGTCATCGCCGACTTCCTTCCGCCAGCGACCGATGAACCTGTCGATGATCTGGCGTCGCACTTCATTTGGAGCCTGACTGGGTCCGCGGTGAGGGCCAAGCTTTTTACGTGCAATTGCCGGTCCTGATGGCTTCTTCTTGTTGTCGTTGAGAGGATTGAATAGGGTAAGAAAGAGATCGCGAAAAGGCAGAGTCTTGGAATAGTTATGAGGGCGATTAGGGTACTTCTCATTCAGTTCCTGTTCTGGCATTGTGCCGCGACCGTACATCATCTTCTCTTCTTCGAAGGCCTCTGGGCTCTGCATTGCTATGTCGCGCGCCATGATGAAGCGTGTCGGCCATGCAGGTCGGCTATGAAGGTATCGAAGATGGAGCAGGTAGCATTGATATTCGACTACGTGATCATGAAAATGTGGCGAAGGAAAGAAGGAGAGATGTGGTGCCTACCTGCAGAACTGAATGCAGGAATGTTTGTGTAGTCGAGGTTCCTAGGACCTAGGCTAGGCTAGGCATCCACTATCTCAGCAAGTTCACACGCACGCCAAGCCATTTGCGGCTGTGGATGTGAAACGGAAGTCCCTGCTGACTAGAACAAGCGATTGAATGCTGAGGATGGCCTTGGAGACGGGTTGATGTTTTGGCGGCGGGCTTGTCGCGGCTATTTCAGTCTGAGGGAGCCTTGTTAGTCGTGTGTTTGAAGCGAAGCACGACTGCCGCCCGGTCAATTGTCTACAATGATAATGGTTGTGTGGGCTTCCTCTCGCACTTCCTCATGCGCCTGCGCCGCCCTCGATGGGCTATAGAACTAAACCTCCGTCCAGAGCTTCCTCGATAGCTAGCGTCGACACCACAACATCCACTGCCAGCTCGCACCAGAATGCCGCTCTGCTGGGTGCCAGCCTGGCATTCGGCCGTCCTCCGCCTCGAGACCGCGCGCCGACACAGACATACGTAGGAGGAAGCAATGGAGCACTTTCCGCTGCCAATACTGCAAACATCAGGGGCCCCACACCGAATCCGCCTGACATCCGCTCTCGTGCCCGTTCTCCACTGCCTGCGCGTGCACCTGTGACGGGGACTTCAGCGGCCAGTGATATCGTGAAAGAGAAGATGCCGAACCTCAGCCTGCCCCAGCAGGAGCGGTCCAGGGTGCACACTCGTTCTCCATCTCAGCAGGCCGCTGTATTGGCTGCGGCACGTGCCAAGCCGTCATCAGCTATATCGACTCAAGAGAACTCGGCCAGACCTCGCACTGCGGCGGTACAGAGGCCTGCAATAGCACCTAAGCCGCGCCGCCTGAGCGAGCACTTCAGGAAGAATGAGAGCGTGGACTTGAACGACACAACAGATCGACCTACAGATAGCACTCCTATTGCTCCCGCTGGCTCCCTAGTGAATCTTTTTGAGCAGAGACTCAAAGCTGTGAACGACGCAAGTCCCGCCAAGAGACCAGAGCCCATCGTCATCAAACCAAGCCGTGAGCTCTCACTGAAAAGTCCAAAGCCTGTGAGATCTGGAGGCATTACCTCCATGTTTCAGCTCGAGCTCGAAGAGGCCAAGAGGAATCGCGAGGTCAGGCCGGAGCCCTTGAAACACAACCGACGTGATTCGGTGCCAGGCAAACATGATGGCAACTCCTCAGACGACTCTTTCGCATCCGCCTCGGAAGATCTGAATATCGACAAAACGCCGCCGAGTCTGCCAAGGTCTGCAAGCAGAGCATGGAGTCCATCGCCCTCTCAATCGCTGAGGGCTGGTTTGGAGGAGAAGAGACGACCTCTGCAACCTTCACCATCGCCAGTGCGTCAGACTGTCAGTCGTCCAATGCCCATCCAGCAGCCACAGCGACCAAGTAGTGCTGCTTCAGATGCCATGTCCGTGACCTCGGCGCCATCTTTGCGAAGCATACCTGCGCAGTTCAATCAAGCTCATCCTCGGCGAATGACACCATTAAGGACAGGTGATGATCTTGCAAATGCGCTTGTTGCGTCGAGTTTGGCCTCATCTCGTGCACCAAGTCCTACACGGCTCGAGCCGCCTCCTGTTCCGACTCGAAGGAAGAGAGGTCATAGTCACAAGCTACCCTTTTCTCGAACTCCAAGCCCCGCAAAAGTTGGCATGCTTCATACATTGAGGAACTACGATGGCGCTTCTTCTTCCGAGTCAGAGGATGAGAAACATCCATATCGCAAGCACCAAAAGAAGCGTTTGATCAGGAAACATCCAAATAAGCATCACGAAGGCGAAAGGAAACGATGGCGAGACGCTATTACGGAGCGTGAGAGGAAGCGCTATGAGGGAGTATGGGCCGCAAACAAAGGCCTCTATTACTCATTTACCTACGAAGAGCAGACTTTGCTACGACAGCGGCCGGACCACCCTCAAGTTCAAGAACTACAGGCGGCAGTGAACGATCAGGTTTCGAATATAGTTGCGCGAGAAATATGGAGTAGATCCCGGCTCCCGGAGCCTACACTAGAGATGGTGTGGGACTTGGTCGACAACGACAGCGTCGGCCGCCTCCAGAAAGAGGAATTCGTGGTGGGCATGTGGCTTATTGATCAGCGTTTGAAAGGACGCAAGCTGCCCGTGAAAGTGACGGAAAGTGTCTGGGCAAGTGTGCGGAGCATCGGCATCAAGGTTAGAAAGAAGGCATGATGCATATTCGTAACGAATGCATCGACACGCATTTCACTGGCGTTTTTGGATATGAGGATCAAGAGAGGATTGATCTGCGTCGATACCCATTGCATTGTTTTCGAAGACCTGAAGTCTGTAAGTAGAGCCTAGTGTCCCTGCAATGCTATCACCAGCTTACTTCACCTACCTCCAACAAGAGAGACGGACTTTCTAGTTCCGAGAAAGTTATCAGCTGTCCCGTGATTCTGCTCCCAGCATGAGGAAGTAGCAACAAAGCCCTGATCGAGCTAGCTCGATATCTCTACATGCTCCGATAATCCTGCAGGATGAGCTCAAGTGCCGCTTCTAAGCTGTGCCACTGTCTTCTAATTCAACAATCTGGTTCCGACATCTGTCAATGACCAATCCGAAGTTGATACCGTTACTCTTGATCAAGAAAAGAAGTATCTGCGCAACGATCGCACTTGGTAAGGACTCAAGTAAGCCTACTCACAAGCTCCATACCAAGCTTCGAACCAAGCTTCAAGACATCCGTTAGCGGCCGACGATCGACATTAATTCCTGTCGAAACGAGCTTGTTCTGATTCGATCCAAACAACCGCAGACCAGTAGTAGCCGCCACGAATTTGACCATGTCTATCGTCGAGATCGCCAAGTCAATCTACGAAACCGCACTCCTGATAGAGCAGCAAGCCAAGGATGATGGCGTTCCAGAACCGGTATCAGTAGACGATCACTGGTCTCTTGCCACTGCTTCAACTAGCTCTGCGATGCAAATTGCACGAGACAAGATGGTAAGGACCAGATGTCCAAACCTCTGAGCTACGCTGATGTGCTACAAGCTACAACAACCTCATCTCCTTCACATGATGACCCAAGGCCCATTACCTGCTCTACGAACACTAGGATGGACGAATCTCGATACAATTGGTCTCGGATTCATCATCCGCCATAAGATCCAGCACAAAGTTCCTTCCGAAGGCAGCATCTCCTACCAAGCCCTTTCACAACAATGCTCCGTTCCACTACCACTTCTCAAACGAGTCCTGCGGCAGGCCATGACGAACTTCGTCTTCGCAGAGGACTCTTCGGGCAGCGTCACCCACACCGTCTTCTCTCGCTTTTTACGAGATGATGCATACATTCAATGCCAATTCCAAGCGAACATGGACGAGTCCTGGAGAGCTTCTACTCGAGTCGTGGACGCCATCTCAGATCCTGTTGGAGTCGAGGAAACGATCAAAAGTGCTTGGGGTCTAGAGAATCATGCCACGAAGCCGTTCTTTCAGGAACTGGAAGCCAATCATCCGGAGCGAGCGGAGAAGTTTGCGCAGTTGATGGTGTTTTATGCTGGGATGGCGAAGGCTGAGCCTACGATTAAGAATTATGAGTGGGGCTCTCTACCAGATGGGGCGAAGGTCGTCGATGTCGGAGCTGGAAAGGGAGGCTTGGATGTTGCTCTTGCCGAGTCCTTTCCCCAGCTGAATTTTGTGGTGCAAGATCTTCCAGACACGATCGCGGAGGGCGAGAAATCTGTGCTGCCTGACTCTGTGAAAGGCAGAGTGACCTTCCAAGCCCACAACTTCTTCGACCCTCAACCACAAAGAGATGCTGACATCTACTTCTTCCGTGCTGTCTTCCACAACTGGACCGACAAGGACTGCGTCAAAATTCTCTTGAACTTAATTCCGGCGCTGAAGAAAGGTGCGAAAGTGGTAATTCAAGATCCATATCTACCTGAGCCTGGCGCTGTTGGACAATGGGAGAATCGGGAGCTTTTGGCTGCTTCGCTGAGGATGATGATATTCTTCAACTCTTATGATAGGAATGAGGAGGAATGGAAGGCTTTATTGAAGAGAGCTGATACGAGGTTTAGGCTTTCGGGCTTCAAGAGGCCTGATGAGCAGACTGTTGCTAGTAATATGTGTTTTGTGCAGATTACTTGGGATGATTGAGGAAACACGAGCATTGTGAGGCCGAGTGCATGTGAAATGGAGTGAACAGATTGCTGTCGCTATTTTATCCTCAGGCCGGAAACTGGTCCGAGCGTCCAAATCCTGTGGCTATTTGTACCGATCCCTTTCCCGCTCCTACTCCACTCTTGCTCACCCACCTTCTTTGCCCGCGGCGATAGACACAGCCCTACGCCCAATATCAACACTCGACTCAGTGCAATAGATCATCAGACAATTCTGACTCGAGTCGGAAGTACCTCGAAGGTTGGTTTGTATTCACTCCGAAGCATCAGTTGCTTTGCGCGCCTCAGCGCGTCTTCAAACATCGAAGCATCAGGTGGGATCGTCGCGCAATATTCTCTTGATTGACTGCTGAATAATAACCTCGCATTGCAACCGAAGAAGGGAATTGAACTGACAGGGTAGCGAACGGAGCCGAGCGACTCGTATCTGAACTGGGGGCTATACGATTGATTCAAGGACGCAGCATTGCGACTCTGTGGTCGTGACACTCGACTTGAGCACCATGGGCTCGTATGGAGGTCCAACTGTCGTCCGAAACAACCTCGCAAAACAAATTGTCTGCGAGCTTGAGCCAGCTCCGATACCAGCGCCTGGCATTCTTCTCCAGATTCGTACAGGCAAGGTCGGCCGACTAGGACATACCAAATCTGCCATTGCGAAGCGCGAGATCAATGGACCTATCTTTGTCGGCAGCACAGGTTTGATCGAAGACGAACATGTCTATCATGACCATGGAGGAATTGAGCGCGCTGTACACGGCTACAACCCCAACCACTACGCAGACTGGCGTGCTGAAGAGCCGCCCAGCCCAGCTTTATTCGACCTTGGCGGCTTTGGAGAGAATCTCTCTGCAACCAATCTGGATGAAGAGAATGTCTGCGTTGGCGATCTGTACCGGGTCGGTAACAATGTCGTACTCCAGGTGAGCGAACCACGAAATCCATGCTACAAGCTCAACATTCGCTTTGAATGGTCACGAGCGCTCAAGCGCATTCAAAGCACTGGTCGCGTCGGCTGGCTGTTCCGTGTGCTGGAGACTGGCTACATCAAGAGAGGCGACAGCATCGTTCTGATCGATCGGCCACATCTGAAGTGGTCGGTGATGAACGTGCAACGAGTAATCACTGGAAAGTCAGTCCCGCTGTCTCTGCTCGAGGAATGCAGTGATCTGGAAGTGCTCACGGACAAGTTCAGAAATCGAGCGCGGAAGCGGTTGGAGGGCGCACCAAAATCGTACACACTGGTCGATGTCAGAGTCGTCACTCCTCGCGTCAAGCAGTTCACGTTCGAACTCAAGGATTCTTGAGATTGCAGAATGCTGAGTTTGAACCTTTCGCGTTTGCGCAGATTCGATTTGGCCCGGAGCTCCATATGTCGCGCTCATATTCGATTGTCTCCGGCAATCTGCAGAAGTTCACTCTAGGCGTGGCTTTGGACGATAAATCTCGAGGTGGTTCGAAATATCTGCACGCTGATCTGAAGTTGGGTGACGAGGTCGAAATGCTTCCAGGAGCCAACCCACGAGCGGCGAAGGACGAAAAGACTTGTCGAGAAAAGGAGAGCATCAGGAATCGCGTTGTCATCATTGGTGGCATCGGGATAACTGCTTTCCTGCCTTCAATTCGACAATGGCAGGCAGATCGTGTACCTTTCGAAGTGCACTACGCTGTACGCAGCCCAGAGCAGGCTGCCTTCCTCGACATGTTGCCGACGGATCGGACGACTGTTTACGCCAAGACCTTGGGTGAGCGACTTGACATCACGAAGGTCATCGCTGCAAAAGCTCAAGATGACCGCTTCGATACCAAAGTCTACTGCTGCGGGCCGTCAAAAATGATGGAAGCATGCAGACAGCACCTCGAGACAGCTGGGTACCCCGAGCACATGAGCCATTTCGAGGACTTCGGCAACGCCCCCAGCGCCAACCTGGGGGATCCTTTCGAGGTGGAGGTCCACGAACCTGATGAAGGACGCAAAGAGACGCTCGAAGTTCCCTCCGAAAAGTCTTTATTGCAAGTTCTCAACGAGGCTGGATTTGATGTCATGTACAGCTGCCAGTCTGGCGGATGTGGAGCTTGCAAGGTGACGGTCTGTGCCGGCGAGGTCAAGCACAAAAGCACCGTCTTGACAGCGAAGGAGAAACCAACAAGTCTTCAAGCCTGTGTCGATCGCGGAATTGGAAAGATCAAGATCGAGATTGATTGAGATCCGTTGCACTCTCCTGCTGGTGACGAGAAGTGACGTTCACGTGGCATCGATGACCACTCTTCAATCCATCCATTTATACTAAGACATTCTATGATCAGAACCTGGATCACAGAAGCAAGGCAGATACTACTGGGCTGTATCGATTGCACGCAAAGATGCTATATTAGTGCATGTCGGATTCACTATTCGCGCTTCCCCACGGAGGTAGCGCGTAGTGACAACGCGCGAACCAGAGTCAACGCGTCACCAAATGCGACAAGACACATACTACCTCATTCGAGCATCATAACAACGACATTTCGAGACATCAATGTCGACGTGCGTCAGGACTACTCAGGAGTATAACATCCTCTGTAGCATTCGTCGAAGATGAAGCACAGCCCTCCCATTCACTCCGACGCCAAGTAAGATTTCATCATGTCCACCGTTGAAGACAGAAGCAATATCGCTGCAGGCCACAAGGCCAACCTGAGCAACCCTAGTAAGCTGTTCAACATGATTGATATTCCATTGCTGGTTTGTCCGCTCATTGCATGTTATAGATACATCCGAAGAATCGAAGGAAAACAGCAGAAAGGAACTTGAGAAGCTCGGAGGAGAGGACGCTTTCTATGGCAAGAAGGGTGAAGATGCCCCAGCAGCTGGCATGGGAGGGCAAGGAAATGTTTTGGGTGGCCACAAGGCTACGCTGAGCAACCCAAGTACGATACTTACCTGAGATGACACTGTATCGTCCGCAACTTATGCTGACTGGGAATCCAGATACTTCGGAGGAAGCGAAGGAGAATAGCAGAAAGATCCTTGAACAGCATGGAGAACAAGTCTAGGCGATGAGGAAGAATAGTCCTGACAAGTGGGCTGGCCATGACTGAACGGCCATCTACATTCACCATAGCAAGATTTGACGCAGACATGGTGGTGACACACCTTTGAGACTAGAATATGTTCGCCAAGGCTTCATTGTCTCATGTCAAGTAACTCCCTCTTTTGTCTTACATCTTTCTGACCGAAGCGCACAAAGCACTCCCAATGCGTCATCCATTTCCAAATCTACCCTGCATCTTGCTCCCGCACGAGCATCTCAACGAAGCACACGCAGTCGTGGAACGAGCAGATTCACCAATGATGCAGGGCATCAGTCAAGCCATGAAGCGAGGCTACCAAGCAGTATTTGGCATACCCGAAGAAGAACGATCATCGAAATTATTCAAGTCTTCAGAAGATTGTGCTTGTGCTCAAGATTCGAAGGTCTTTGACGCTGCAATTCCTTTTTGCCAGCACACCAGGACCATCGATCAGCGGCATTCGAAGGCCGATGGCAGCCTGGCGGCCGAAGACGTGGAGGACAAAGAAGAAAGAAGAAATCCTTCGAAAAAACCGATCTCTGAAGCACGCCAGGACGAAGAGGCAGAAGACCCAGAGTTCCATCATCGATATATTTACGTTGGACCTGGAGCATCGAGGAGAGCGGATTCAGAGTCAGCCATCGTGACGATTGAACGAGATGGCAAAGTGGTGCAGGCAATCACGTTGACTCCTAGGATTCAAGAAGTTCTGAAAGCATTTGTAAGCACCGAGGTCGAGGTGATCATTGCTCGGAAACACGCAAAGCGCAAAGAGACCACTCTGGATAAATTCTGCAACTATGCCAATCATGAGATTGAGGACTTGAAGCAGCAGTACTGGGACCTTGGTTCGTCAGAAGATGATATCGAGAAGCAAAGAGTGCTCAGAATGTGGAGAGCTCTCACGAAGAAGTTGTCAAAAGCTCAGGAAGAACGACAAGCGTTGAAAGAAGACTTGAGGCAGGCTGAGGAAGAAGCCAATGATGCGAGGAAAGATGCCGCTAAAATGCTCAATCGACTGCTTGAGGAGGTCGAAGTGTTCACTCCAGCGGATGACGACAGCGATGATGATCAGAAAGAAGCAAAAGAACAAGAGCTTGAGGCCGAATATGCAGTACCGGTCTCAGAAGGCTCGTCGCGTGACGACGTGGATAGTGACTCCAAGGCCTCACCAGTCACTGATGCTCGAGAAGAGTACCTTGCTTGTTTGGACAAGCTCAATGCTGCAGAGCTCAGATTCGATAATCGGAAATCAGCGCATGAGGGAGAGCGACGAGAACTACTAAGACGACCGAGAGGCGGCGAAGATGTTACCCAACGGCTTCTTGACGTCGATCGAAAGCATTTCCTCAAAGGTCAGAAACTGACACGAGATCTGATCAAGGCAGAAGAAGATTTCCAAGCAGCGAAGGTAAAGGCAGTCCGTCTCAGAGCTGATATACTCACGAGCGATATGAGTTCGGGGTTCGGAAGCAGAATAGAAGGCGATCAAAGAGCAAGCGGGAGTGCCTTGAGTGGCGTGAAATGGGACGAGCGTGGACCGCAAAAACACCCTTCAATCTTGACGTGGACACAACAGCTTCCGAACTTGGATGATTCCGTGATGGCAGAACAGATGAGGCGAAGAAGTGTGCCAGAAATTGATCACTGGAGCCCAGCCACGGTTGGAATGCATGAGAGCAGCTCGATGGTGGGCAAGGATCGGAGAAAGAGACGTATTGAGCGAGTCAAGGCGGCTAATGAGGCCTTGCGAGAATCGGCGATGAAACACTATCAGCGAACAATACGCAAGAGGAAGCGAAGTTGATGAGTTCGAAGCACCGCTTGGACCTGATATAACAAGTGCTTTATTTGCCGAAATCTCCAGTATTCTCTCATGCCTAGTACAAATACTTGCACTCCCAATTGTCCTCATGACTGACATTACCACTTCCGGTATACTTTGCTTGCTGTGGATACGGACAGATCCTGCGATTGTGCTTGAGCGTGGTCGGGTCCGAATTGTTGAAGAAATTCGTCGCTACCATATAATCTGGTGCCGTTCCGTTCTCGACCCACGCCATGAGTGACAACATTGAATCATGGACCGTGTTGTCAACCACGTTGTCAGGAAGAATGTCGAATTGGCCAGCTTGATATGGACCTGCAAGATACCACGGAGCATCTTGGTTATCAGGTGTTCCAGTACAATGCTCCAGACCAGGAATGAAGAAGAGACGGTAGAAGTCGTCAATCTCTATGCCGTTGTCAAGAACTTCTTGCTTCACGTGGTCGTGAAAGTAGATACTGGCGCCAGGTGATACAGCAGCGTCCGATAAGCCATGCCAATGAATCAGTTTCCCGCCTCGTTTCTGGAACGGCGAGATGTCGAAGTCGTGGGCAGTAGCATTGCCAGGATCCAGCCGATCAGCGAGCTGCACTGTTGCGTAGTCCAAGTCTTGCCAGACAAAATTGGTCAAGTTGAGCATATTTTGCATATACCACGCCTGATTATTAATGCTAGCTTCGTCTCCATCACCCACTTGCCCTACCCAGCTTTCCTCGCTTCCGTAGTATAAGTGGCTCGATCACGTCCTAGGATTGTCATTCCGAGGTCAGCAAATGTCCGAGTAATTCGAGAATTCTCCAATTATTGCTTTCTTACATGTCCACTATTCGAGCCAATGACCGCGAACCCATATTTGAGTCCAGCGCTCATCGCCGCCCATTCCATTCCAGCGTCCGGAGTTGCAGCCCTATAGTGCAGTCAGCGCTGCGTGCAAGGTATCAAGGTAGATCGCCTACATCATTCGCTGGTTCCAAGTATCTGGCAATAGTGCACCAAAGCCAAAATGCGAGCCTGCTGAGGTAGAGCCATTGCCGTCCCTATGCAAAATGAGCCAGGAGTGAGGTTAAGCATATTTTCAACACTGGCACGTTTCTTCATGATATAGCCCAACACCGCCCTACCTTCTGTAGTAGTGCTGCACGTCTTCCACGGTGCAAGGCATGCTAAAGTACATAGCTGACGTAGCACGTCTTCTAGTTCGTGGTCTGAACTTGATGGTCGCTGCACACCTTTATGGCAGCAGTGTGTGGGTAGCGTGCTGTGAAACGGTAAGATGATGCTAATATTATTGACTCGATTGACAAGTCTCATGCGAGGCAGGACCCGAGACGTGACAGCAAGTGGCAGAGTGAGGGCGTCGCAGTAACGGCCAGCGCCCGTGAGGGTCGTGTCATGATGTCCTCATTGCCGTCTGCGCGATACGGATATCTGGAGATACGAGGGGAATGAACGGCCAGTGGGCAGGCGTGGTGAGCCAACATCTAATGCGGATGTGTTCCCGAGGAAGACGCAGTCAGTGTAGCGATGCGATGCGATGCGTGATTTGGCGGCGGCGGCGGCGGCGGCCCGTTTGTAGCTTGAGACACCACTTTAGATCTACGCGTCTCAACGCGTCGCGTCTTCCAGCAGGCAAAGACTTGCAACTTCATCGTCTCATCAATTCCACCATATCGCCCTTGTCACAACTGCACAACGACACGAGAATCTAACAATGGCTGAGGCAACACCACGCATCAATGCCGAGTTCCTCGAGCATTTCTCACACAGGACTGTTCGCATCGTAGGCAAAGTCCGCCAGATCCGTGGCGAAACAGCAGTAATAGATGCAAAAGGCTCAATCACACTTCACCTCAACAAGGTATGCTTCTGAGTCACATACACGTATGAGCATGAAGATCTTGACTGACTCTTACAGGACTGTCATCTCCAAAACAACCACGCGATAGAAATCATCGGCAAAGTCCAACAAGATCTCAGCGTTAAGGTCTTGGCAAGTACAGACTTCGGCCCAGAAAACAACATCGGTATGAACACACTTGACCACGCGAGATGAACACCGGCTCGGAAGGCTCGGTCGAAATGTGCTGACCGACATGTCTCAGACTTTAACGCAATCGACGCAGTGGTAGATGCTACCCACCGCTACCACGAAATCTTTTACCCGAAAGATGAATGAATGATGACCACGATAGAAAGCTACCAGTCCTTACGATCCATGGACTTGGTGGCATAATGAGTTAAGCCTAAGCATGACAAGACTCACATCACACGTGCGTCTCGGGAAGATAAGGAAGGTAGCAAAGAATCAGGCTGAAGTCAAACCAAACAACTTGGTTCTGCTGCCTCAGGTACAGGAAGATGACCACTGAGGCTTCAGATCTTACCCGCGCGACTCATTGGTCCGACCACGGAGCTAAGAGGAAATGCTAAGAAGTTGTTCTCGCTTTTCTCTCCGCAAACTTTCCACATTTCGGCAAGTAGCTGATCTCGCAGTCCTGCTCAGCTGCCTCGCCATGATGTCTGCGGACAAGGAAGAGACCAAAGTCAGCTGAGCATAAAGCGCAACATCTTTCTCGCAAGAAGCATCCACTGCAAGCCCGAGTATTGACCTCAGCCTCGTCAGCCTCGCAGCGTTCCGATCGTGCCGCACCAGAAGAAGCTTGAAGGTTCCAAAAAAACAAGGCCGCACCGAAAAACCCTCCCGACCTCTCTTTCCGAATGTCCAACTTGCACGGCATTGAAGAATCGTGGAAATGTGGAAGCCTGGCGTCGTGAGCACTCACTGCGACAGCCCATGGAAGGATCATACAACATCTCTGTTTCTTGGCTACAAATTCCAACCCTGTGATTCTTTCTATACCGAACGTAGCAGGTCCAGCCTGAACTTGTGAAAGACGTTCTTATGAACCAGTTGCCTTACAGGCAAACATGATTTCCCTGCAATTTCCGAGATGCCGACAGAAGAAGTTTTGCTGGAGGAAGATCCACTGTCGCAGCTTCCAGCGAAATGATTTTGGGCCCAGGACGTGCTTCACTTTGAGGAGCAGACCGTGCGTGCTGGTCAAGTCGAGCGGCATCATTTTAGTTTTTCACTGCAGGCATCGATGGACCCAGCTGACCTTTGCAATTGGGGTTGCAAGCGTCGAGTGCATTTCGTTGCCCTCGCTAGGCATCGAACCCTTAGTCCTGACCGCTTCGGACTCATTACTGACATACTCCCAGTGAATCGTTCACTCGAAGATCCAGCCGGACCCATACTGACGCTTATAGACATGCTCTGAGCGCCCTCGACCTATAGCAGCAGCAGCACCCGAGCCGAATCACGATGTGCTGTTTACCAAATGACCTACGCCTCATACAGTATGCCGTAGCATACGCAGGAAAGCTCGGGCGACTCTTTGTTCAATCCGAGTCTGAGACCAGCCTGGTCGCACCCACGTACCTGGAGTCAATGGCTTGAAGGCTCCTTGGACACCACATGTTCAATGATCCATGGAGTTTTTGAACGCCGCCCCAGATCCAGGAACGTCAAAAATGATCACTTGTCTAGATCAGTCACGCTCTTCCAGTCAGAATGTTCCGAGATGCCCTCTACACGCCGGTCTGACCAACACTTCTATGTCATTGAGCAACAGACCATCGTTTGAACTCCGAGAATACTTCGTCGATGACACTTCGAACAGGATTCTGCGCTCTATCCAGTATGCCGATGCCCATGCGATCCCAACCTCTATTTCCGTCGTATCTTACACGATTTTACAATCCATATTGAACAAGATATTTCACACCACCTTGACAACTCCACCTACTCTCTCAACATCTACTCGGGACCCTCCACCTGGACCATGCTCAAGCAGCGGCTCCAACAGCGATACCGGAGACACTTCCCTCAGCAAGACCATGCACGCTCCCTCTCTTTTGAACAAGTTTTGGACTGCTGAGCCCATCACCTGTTGTTTGACCTTTATCCGCAGCGAAAGCATGACTCCTCACAAACGTGCTTGTCGAGTTGTAGAATTCGTCCAGGATGGGATGAATCAGGACGTTCTGGTTGTGGATCGTCACGACGCTGTTCGTTGGCACCGTCACCCAATTATCGCGTTCGAAGGTCAGTGGCTCTGAAGCAACGAGAACGATATCCGCGCCTCTGTCTCTCCTCTCCATCTTGTACTCTCCTTTCCCAATCTTGCTCTGGCCAGCGGGTACTGTTGACGGCTGCTCTCTCCAGTTGGTGCCGCTGCTGAAAAAGAGGGAAGCCGCCTCGTCGGTTTTGGAGCTGACATAGCGAGTGCATACTACACTCTTGCCGTCTGTGATGGCGAAGTTGAGGAGACTTCGGACATCATTGCCTTCTCTAATCTCTTCTGGTAGGGATTTGATAAAGCCGTTGATCCTTTCGATCGTCTTCAGCATCGCTTTTCTAAGCACCGTATGACCGAACCCATCTCTTTGCTTTGATGCATCGTCTGGGTCCACACCTCCATACTTCTCCAGTGTATCAAGGAATAATGCGAACGCCCACTCAGAGTCAGTCGAGCCTTGGACACTTTCGAACCAACGATCATCGACATCCATGACCAGACGCTTCTTCACACCCAACTTCCAACCGCCAATGCCTCCATTGTGCATCCACATCAATGCACCTCTCGCAAATGGGTGGCAATTGCTATCGCTCAATGCACCTTCCGTGCTTGCTCGGACATGGGCGAAGACTAACGGACTGACAGTCTTGGATGCCAGTCTCTCCAAATTACGACAGTTCCAGGCTGGGATCGTGCTGGTGAAGATACATGGTTCTGGGCCGAGGTCGACAACATCCTCCTGTCTCGAAGAGACCTGGTAAAGGCCAGTGGTCGCGGTACTGTTACTGCTTATCGATCGTCGACGTGTCGGATTGGGAGGAGTGGTATAGTACCCGACTCCGAAGCCATCGCCATTGTGAGGCCGAGTGGTATCTAGTCGAAGGCGTGAGTCGTAGGATTGTGTGAGAATGGAGTGCGTGGGCGCGGTGATGAGGTGGGAGAGCAGGATCGGGCTTTGACCGGAGTAGATAAGGAAGCGGCACATGTTTCGAGGTCGCGAGGTGGAGGTCGTTATATGTGTGCTTGGGTAAATGCGTAGATGTTCGAGACTCCTTCTCCTCTCGTCTCCCCCCACTTCTACTCCTCACGAGAAGGCTTGTCTACTCCTCACTTCTGATTGCCTATTTGCTTCCTATTCCCGCCCAGCGTCGCACAGTACAGCACACGCAGCAGCACGACGCGAGTCTTGCGTGATCTGACACGTAGAAGTAACACCCACACCCACTCTTTCTTCTGCTTGCTCCTCCCTCTTCTCTCCTCTCCTGCCTCCACGTCCGGCCTACAGAGCAGAAGCAAACGTGCCTCGCTCAGCAGAAACACTCCCACCGTGCGGGTGCGGAGTAGACGTGAGGATTATCTCCCCGTGAGCCGGAATGAGGTTAGACCAAGTTTTGTCTTATCGCCAACTCGACACGGCCACGGCCACGGCCACGGCCTCGTTCCCGCGCGTGGTGAAATGAGGAGTAATATGAGGGGAAGTTGTTCTAGAAAGCCGGCCCTTCTTCGCAGGTATCGCGGGATGATAGGTACGACGGAAACAACCTTTGCTTCGGTGAACGGCGCGGTGCTGCACGTTATGCTTGCGTCAGTAGGGTGACAGCGTGTTGGTATGAACGGTCTAGGGGCGCCTGCAGGAACGCGGTCAAAGGAGGATGGAAGTATCGTGGTTGTTCTGAGTCGCAGCTCTTGGCAGCATGACGTGCTTTGGCTGTCTAGTTCTACACATGCAACCATCAAGATCCTTGCTGTTACAGGACAACACTTTCGCATTCACGAATCTGCTGACTTTTGCTATACATGTAACCGAGTCAGTATTTGACGAGCATGAAGAATTGACACTTGACACTTGCGCAATATTTGGTTGGCTTGAGAAACAGCCTTGCCATCGGTTTTCCATACGCGTGACACTCGTTAATTACAATTGCCATCCTCAAACCACACGCCCAGGCTTCACGTTGTGTGGTCACTTTTCGACTTTTCTTACTCTCTTCGTCATTCAATTCCTGCTGCCCAGCCAAGACCCAAAACCGGCTGACTCCAATTGCTTCCCCTTTCCTCCCATATCCAAGCACATCAACAAGTTCGGCATCCACTCGTCTCCTCGTCGGCCCGTCTTCACCTTCTGAAACAAAAGAATGGCTATACCTCCCTCAAATCCAGAATCCAAACTCCATCATAATGCGTCATATAGACTTTTCGCAGCTGCAAAGGTAGGGTGGCATTCACAGCCTTTTAGGTGGTTTTATGACTTTTCGACTTCTGCGCGTGGGCATTCGCGATCTTTTCGCCGACGCTATCCATTCTGCGGCGTGCTATAATGTATGTGCAAATCTGTACATCGAATCGTATTTTGTTGAAACATCGACAGGTCGGGCGGGTCATCGTCATTTTCCCTTATGATGGCAGCGAAGTGCACGACGCTTCGGAGCGTCGATCCATGTGGCCGGCTTCAGTTTCGAGCGCTTTCGCCATGACATGTGTGACTGCAATCATATTAGCATTTGAACTTGTCGACTGAGCATCATCTTTTACTCACTCGGCCAAATCACAGCTTTCTCAAGCATCATGGCTGTGACTCTGAGAATTTTGCTTCCGAAACCGCACGAGCTCAACGCAACGCCGTTGTGCATGCCCGCCGTTGATGCGTTGAAGTTGCTGGTGTCCATCACGAGGAGATTCATCTGCTGCACCCGCTTCTCCTCCATGACATTACAAATCGTCTCAATCTTGCGCAAGAGCTCGACATCCTCTGTCTCCAGAAGCATGATAGCCGGCACTTGCGTGTAATCTATAGAATCACGACCAAGAACACCGAGATATCGTCCAGCTCGCTCCTGAATGGTGGTGGCCCACTCCGCAAGTACTTGTACACAGTCAAAGAAGCAGATTGCGGACTGAATAGGCAGCTCTTGAGCAATCGGGTCCAAGTAAGTCAGACTGCACGTGCAGGCAATTGTGAGAGAGTCAGCCGCATAGTATGCCGCTTTGCGTAGATGACGTTCGCGCCTCGTAGCCGTCTGATCCGCCGTCTGAGCCTTTGACATCCTGCGTTGCATGATAGACTGGCGTCGTTCACCTGTGGGTGACTTTATGCCATCTTTTGAATCCGCATCTTGTTCTTGGCCACTGGAGTTTGTTTGACTTGGCTCTCCGCCACTTCGCAATTCGTCTGCCATGCGGTCGAATTCACGCGCCCAGAATGCCTCAGCGGTCCGACCAAGGTTCAGATATAGTCGCACAAAGGCAAGATCGAGCAAAGGTATGCTGTCAGCGGCGAGCGGGCCCATTCCGAAGGGATTCGGTCGCTCCAATCTGTGGCGTTCATTGGCTTTCCAGGCAGCTTGCCATGCATTCAACGCAGGCTGAATGTGTGCTACCATCGACTCCGTCTCTTGCACAGTCCACTCACGTCCTCGATGTCGACTGCGAGTCTCCCAGATGTAGTTGTGGAGCGCATTGATGAGAACCAGACAGCCAAACGTGCTCGGTCTAATATCATTTTCACCGTATACATCTCCGCTTCCAGGTCCATTGTTGCTACTGTTGTACGCGCTAGCAGCATGATCGTTGCCGACTCTCTGGTTAGCTGTCAGTAACGTGCTCAATGCGCTGGCAAAAGAGACAGAAGTAGCCTCCGCCCTCGCCAGACCACCGCGCTTTTGCCACTCCTCTGCGCTTGGTGCCTCGTACAATTCTTCTTCACACGGCAGGTCAAGAAGAATCTCCGAGTTCATGATCGTAGGGGTTTGGTTGTACGCAATCATGAGAATGCTTGAGAGGATGAAGATGGCAAAGAAGCATCGCTTTCGCTCTTCGCGATCTTTCCACTGTATCCACTGAGCTTGCACATCCGTCTCCTCCTGGTGAGAGTCGGACCCGTCGCCATTCATCTCAGTGTCTGCATTGTGTTCCGATGTTTGCGGAGATCCGTTCGGTGACGACCCATGATGTGGCTGTGCCAGATTGGCTGCCCTCGCGAGACTGACTAGCGCAGCAATGTGGTTGCTTGCAATGTCGGCAGCAAGTCTATCGCCACAGTGATGTCCGTATATCACTGTGAGCAGCATGGCTTGTACCAGCCACAGCGGTGTCTCTCCAGCGGCTTGTGAACCATTCACGGCAGCGGACATGTCAGCCTTACGCCGTTCCTCAAGATACAACTGGATCATTTTCTTGGCCGCCTCGAACAAATCTTTCGATGCAGGATGATCGTACTCGTACAATGCGCCAATGGCCGCCATGCCTAATATGAGGCATCTAGCACCTCCCTTCTCGGCAGTATGAGCGGCATAGCTCGTGGGCGACCCTCGTTGTGGTGGGGTTGGTGCACTCGCAGCTGCTTCAATGGTATCAAAGGAAAGCGTAGGGAGATGGGCTATTGGCAAATGCGGGTGCGCATACTGCATAAATGCTTCGATGTATCTCCGAATGTCGGCTGTGCTTGGCAGCGTAGGCCCAGCGGCTTGCGTTGACGGCCTTGAACCACCAGCTGGAGACAGTGGTGAGCTCACAGATGGCTGCGAGTACTTTCGAGTATTGGTATGCCCGCCGAACACAGAAGGCTGTGCCAGACTGTTCAAAAGTGCTTGGCGTGTTGAGTCGGTGATAGAGTCGGTCGACATCGAAGTTACTGAACTCTGTCTCGCACTGTTGCTCATGGAAGATGACGAGATGCTCGGGCTGTTCGAACCAAAGTTGGAGAGCGGATTGCCGAAGAAGTTGACGCCTTGGACTGGCGCGGCTTCATGCTGACCAGATTGTGTCTGCTGTTGCGCACTATGCTGCATCATCGCTTGGTGAAAGTACTCATTGCCCGTAGGAGTTGGGTCTTGTAAGCTGGACGGAGACATGGTGCCATTTGCATCGAGATTAGGTAACCCGGAGCCCAAAGCTTCTAATTGGAATGGTCCTTGAGATGTGTTCGATATGGTCTGATGTAGGGATAAGTCCGGCTGTTGCCATTGGAAGTTGTTCTGGATTGGGATGCCATTTTGGCTGTTGACCATGCTATCGTCGAAATCAGCTGGACTATCACCGCTGCTCATCCTTGAGGGCGAGGACTCTTCGACAGCGTTCTCGTTGTCTTGACCATTTGGCATGTTCATGTTCCAGTTGCGCATCCAGCCAAAATCGTCATCGATTGGGACTTGCTGATTGGTGCCAGGAACGATCCCGAATGGCATATCCGAGGATGAAATTTGTCCAGCAGAACCGAAGTGCAAAGCTGCTGGATTGATGGTAGTGTGTGGTGTGAACAGCTGATCTATATCGAAGCCGGCAAAGTTGGCTTGAGGCGGCGCCGTTCGCAAGGAATTCGTCACGTCGAGGTGATTGTTGTGTTGTGTATCAAGTTTTGGCAGGCCATGCATATTTCCGTGATGGCCCATAGCTGTTGACATGCCACGATAGCCATAGCCACCAGGACCAGGAAGACCACCCATCATGCCATGCTGTCCAATTCCGATTCCCAATGGGTTCATCTGATTGATCTGGCCATGATGCCCATCAAGCAGACCTAGCGAAGACAAATCAATGTGGCTGATCGTGTTAGCTCTGGGGCGAACATTATTAGACGCCATGCCATTGGCGCCCCCAACATTGATATTTGCGACGGAATTCTTCCGTACTCTTCCATTGGCGTTGGCTCCAGTACCGACAGCGCTTTCTCGTCGTCCTTGTCGAGGTCTGGTCTGAGGGTTGGTCATATGCAGTTTTTGCTGGTGACGAAGTAATAGATCTCTTCGCGCGAAGCATCTTGTGCATTCGGGACATTCAAATGGCTTCTCTTTCGTGTGTGATCTTTCATGTCGCTTCAAGTGCTCCAGGCGTGCGAACGAACGTCCGCATGTGTTGCACACATGTGGCCTCGGTTTGTCAGTCTTTGGCGGCGGGAAGTTGCCATTCGTTGCGCCATTTTGATTTCCAGTGCCGGCCTTTCCGTTGGTCGTTGTGTTGGCAGCTGCGATCGTGTATGGTCAGTATTCGACTGTCTCTTACACCAAAAAAGTGCTTCTCCACGCTGTATGGAATCATACCGTTGACCGCAGGAGCATTGGCAACCTTCGTTGTCGAACCTGGGGATTCGCTATCCGGTTCTTGTTTAGTGATTGCTTCAGGTTGCATGCTCCAAAGCTTCTGAAGATGATATTATAGTACAGCGTAGCGATTGATGTCCAAGAAAATGATTATATGAGAAGAAGAAGAGAGTCGGCTACTCGTCGATGGCGGAGTCGGAGGGTAGTGTGAGGGAAGTACGAGCACTGTCGCGAATGCTCATCAGTGGCCGTCGGCGTTAAGAATTTCCAAGATAATGCTGAATTGCGGTCCTCCAACTATCCCAACGAGTTCCCTCAAGCAGAAATGCGAACTCTTGCCTCCGACCTCAAGCTTTGCTTTCTCCGGGGTCGTCTCGATCGCAAAGGTCGATGCGAAAACTCGTGTACAGCGAATATCGATATTGTTGTTTCGTAAACGGATTATTCGAACTCCAGCAACTCCGGTACCTCTGCGAGTCTGAACTTGTGGGAAACAAGTGAGGTGTTGCGTGTTTGTCTGACAGAAAGCTAGATGCCCTATGGACCCTCAGAGCGGTTCGCAAGTGGACGATGGAGTCTAACCAGAGCAGACTTTCAGAGTTTCTGGGTCTGCGTCAGCTGGCATCCTCGCATACACCGGCTAGGCTAGCAGATAGGCTTTTGCTCGTCCCGCTAAAGCACTTACACGAACAATCTGGAGCCAGTCGAATGGTGGAAGCGTCTGCAGACCAGCGGCTAACTCTATTGCCAGGAATGAGACGAGCTGCCCGAATAGGCTATGTTAGGTTTTTGTTGCCCTGTGGTCTCGGGTCCAGGCTGAGCTTCTTGGTTGCCAGAAACAAACCTCCTCGTTCTCTATCACAGGCTGGAAGGAAACAAATCTTGGACCTCAGATCGATTGTGCTATCACAAAGCAAAAGAAGCTTGCCAATGACAAGGCGAGTATTTGGGGGAAAATCTGGGGTTGGACTCTGGAGAAGGTTGTCGATGATGGGCATCCTGGAGAGCAAAATGGGCGGCAGCGCCGGTGCCACTCTCCGAGCCCGATGCTCAGATCAATGCGCAGTCCTCGCCGGCCCAGCACAGCTAGTCTCGACGTTTCAGGTATGTCTGCTAGCTTGCGTCTGGGCTCTGCTTTGGTCGGCAGATGTGTTCCAGGAAGACCGCTGTCCGCACAAGGTTGCTGCCTCTCTGTCTCCGGCAGACCTTGCACTTGCACTGCGCAAAGCCAGCATCGTCGCCGCCAGGTGAATTCTGTGCCAACGTCCACTACGGACTGAGACGCCGGCCGCGCTGTAAATGCTTGGTGGCATAACGACGCCGTGCATCTCGAAATTGCTGAGGATTGGCTCCGTCCTTGCGGCTTCCATGCGCTTATTTGACAGGGTTTGCGTCGCAGGCTGGGTGCTGCAAGGTGTGGAACGTCTCTGTGCACTAGCCGCCACCAGGGTTTTTTGGCCTCGGACTTGTAGAAACGCTATGCCTCAATGCTGCTAGGGCGGCTGCTCGCTGATGTTGCTCCCAATCCTGCCGCGACAGCTTCATGCCGCAGGTAGGCCGACGGGCAGCGCCTCTCGCATGCCTGTCTCGTCAGAATGACTCCTGCGTGTATTATTGCGCGCGCGATTCATCTCGATCCACGTGAGTATGGGCGGTTAGTGGTGTCTCTGTCAACGGCACAGAGAACGGCTTCCTGCCACCTCGAGACTTCTCGCAGCACGGCAGAGAAAGATTGGTAGCCAGCCGATCATCGGCATCTCAGCAGGTGCACCTACGACATGACAGGCCAAAAGGTGGCCGGTTGTGACCAACGCTGTGGGCCAGCGTGGTAACGGTACCACACTTTGCACGCCGGGCAAGCATATAAATCGAATACCACGTTCATCGCTGCTCGCGCTGGCTCGAGTGAGCAGGCTGAAATGACCACATGCCTCTCGGTATCGTGCCTATGCCACGAGCGGCAGTCGGCTCTGTCGATTCTGTCTCACTTGACGTGGTCGGCGAGTGGCAACGGCGAATCATCAGCTAATTTCTCACCTCACAGAACAACGCGGCCAGGAACCCAAGCAAGCCGCCTTTCGTGTGCATATGAGGAACGTCTGAACTATCATGCACAAGCAGCGCGAAGGGTCCACAGACTTAGTGAAGTTAGAGAGGCGGCTTCATGCATTGCGGAACCTGCAGCGTGAACAAGGGCTCGGGAGGCGGATCACTGGCGCCAAGCCTGCCTCGACAATCGAGTCCAGCGCAACGATGCAGAGCTTGCGGTCAGGTAGCTCATGCAAACGACTGTACTTGTGACCTCTTCCCAAGCCACTCAGGCCCATCTTAAGCCCGCCATAGCCGGACGTCATCATCTTCGGGACGGGAGCTCAAACTCAAGCAAATGAGAGCCTCCAAAGCCGGTCCTACTCATACACGGCCTTCCACAAGCATGGTCACTGCTCTTCTGTGCAGGTGACCGCTCTGTGTTCGTGATGATGACAATGACAGCAAATCAGAGCTGGCAACTGCCGGGCTGCTGTGTGCAAAGAAAACAGCGCGGTGTTTCGTGGTGCGCGAGGATCCGCTGCAAGAGGCATTTGTGCTCTTTCTGCATTCCCTCCGCTGGCCGCTCGATTCATGAGCGTGCAACGGCTCGGAGTCTCTGACCCTCGACCTTGGCAGCCTTTCGAATCATGCCATATGAGGCTAGACCGCCCCAGATTCTGTGCAGGCCATATGCTTAGCTCGTGCGCCTCCGTTCCGGAGAACGCAGGCTTTCGTCAGATTGACCGGTGTTGATTGGAATCGCTTGCATCCCTATGAATTCTGGAGAGCGAGTTTGCTCCGTCTTGCACACGCGAGCTGCGAGCAGCAAAAGCAGCAACGACCACCGCTGATTTCTCCAGACCAGCCGGATCGACACTGTCAATCAATATTGTATCCTGGCAGAGTGGGTCTTAAAAAGTATCAGCCGTGCTGAGATGCGAAGCTGCAGAACTCGATCGACAGGACGTCAAGAATGACATTCAGCGGTACGAGACGTAAGCGAAGCACGCCGAGGAGTTAGAGAAACGCCTGCAGGATTCAGATTGGAAATGTAAACGCCGCACTGTCCAGGCGTTAGATTGTGGATAGCGGCTTCTATATTCTAACGTCTGCTCTGTGGAGGCCCCACAGTCTATTAAATTGAGTGCAGACGGAGTCTGCCGGCTGGCAGCTGAAGGCTCGCTGGCACTACTGAACCGTCGCAACGCTTTTGCTTTGAGGGTCTGCAAAGCAATTCCCTAATGTTTCGACCGCTACGGCAAATTCGACTTGCGCACACGCTCATCTATGTAGATCGCAAGGAGCCGTAGTCAGTGTACGCAGAGCAGGGCAAGGCAGTGCTGAGCAGGAAAGCCGATCGCGTGCGAATTGGGATCTAGACGGGTCCAGTCCCGACCAAGATCGGGTGTGTCTCTACTTGTGACACCTCAGACATATCCCGAGCGGCGGTGTTACTGATTAGACGCTCACACGTGAGTATGAGCCGCGCCGTGGTCGTTGTGCGACTTGTCAACGGCTTGCGCAACCTGGGTCGGCGCGAGTAACATCAATGCGAAGCTCCTTTGAAACACGAAATTCACAATGTCTGATGCCGCGCTTCGATCAGCGGCTTGTTGATGCGCGTGAGACTTGCCGCTCATCGCAAGGACATCGTCGATGCCCAGCTGTCGCCAGCCGTGCATGCACGCAATCATGGAGAGCATCATTGGCGTCAGCTCGTTCGGACGCAAAAGTCGTCGTATGAATGACAAACCTGAGCTCACATATGGAGTTGGTTGGTCTCTTAAGGTGAGAAGGCCGATCACCCTCTGGCAGCGATATACCTGCTCTGCCCCACCATTCCCCCGCGATCATGCTAGTTGGAGCTGCAGAGCTGCGAGCTTCTTTGAGCTGGCCATTCCTTGCCTCGCTATGCGCAAGCATTCTCCTCGTGGCTCGAGCTGGGCAGGTCAACCCGAATCGCATGCCGTGAGCTGGTCTCCTGTCGGCTCCGCAAGGCTCAAGCTTCGCATTCACTGTATTCGTCAAGGCGAGCGAGTCAGGCATGTATGCACCTGAGCAAATGGTGGCGAAGCAGGCCACCAGCGCTCTGCAGTCATCGCTGAAAATTTCTTGGCTGCCACGTGAGCGTCTACTGCCAGCCTGAGCAGGCGTGGCGCCGAAAACATTTCTGGCGTGAATGAAGATGGCAGAACTTGGCTCAATATCGGCACAACTCGCGAGCGGCCAGGCTGCACTGCCTACTTGCACATAAAATTTACGCTGCTTATAAACTCGACGGCAGTTCGGCTCGAAGCCAAGGGCTGGACTCCATGCACTATGCATTGATGCATTCATATACCCACACATCCCAAAGATGCATCGCCGTAGGCAGACAAATGTTGTTGAGACCCCGTCGGCGCTTCATGGAGCATCTAGGCTGTTGAGAAAGGCTCAGCGACTCCACAGACCCGCCCGCAGTAGGAGTTCGGCGATATTGTGGAGAGGGAGTCTGGAGTACAGAGTTGGCCGAAAGTGGGCCGTAATGAATGTCGAGAACCCGTTGCTTCGCCGAAAAGACAACTTTACAGTAGCAAAGGTTTCCACAGCGAAACAAGCGGAACCTCCATCTGCTCATTTCTTGTTTTTGCCTTTCTTCTTCTTGCCACCGCCTGCGCCTTGCTGGGCCTTTGCTTCGCTTGCGACAGGAGCGGCAGTCACGTCTGCTGTAGATGTCGGCTTTTCCGAAGCTGGAGCATCTTCCATGACGATATCGAGAGCTGTGCATACCTTAGTATCCAGGCAGTAGCACTCCAACACGTGTGGTTCTCACCTTCTTGCTTCTCGGGTAGAGCAGCCATGTGTCTCCCAGCACGGCCCAAGCTATTGATCAAGCGACCTACATCCGCTGCTTTGTCCGTCTGAAATTTGAGCACGACTCCTGAAGCAGGATCGTATGTCTTCAAAGTGAGGGTTGCGACCTGCGCTTCGGTCGCTGCTGCAGCATCTGCTTCGTCCTTCTCATTGTCTCTCTTTCGCTTCGCAAGCTTCTTTTTCAGTGCTGGTGACTCAGAATTTGGTATATTGTACTTCGTCGTGATTTTGGTCTGGGAGATCTTGTTAGAGCTTGATTTCCAGGTCTTGGCGGCCCCAGATGCACTTACGCACCGTAGTCGGTCGCGCCTGAAGCAGCAGCATAGACTGTTGCTGCCATTCTTCGGCCGTGGCAAGATATACCATCTTGTCGGTTATAGTGTTGTTTTGCGGCCTGTAGAGCTGGATAGCTCTTCGAGGCGGTTGAGTCGCGATTGCCAAGCCGCACAGACGCTAGCGCGGAAGTGGCCACTTCATGTGCACATGCATACTTCCTTCAGTGAACAAAAATCAACAGGCTGCTTTGCTCCCACTCACTTCCTCTCCACGCTCGAGACTCCGGATTTGCAACGAAGTTTCGAGGCTCGCTTGGCGTCCGGGTCCTCTTGCTGGATCGAAGAAGGCAGAAGAAAGACAAAAAAAACCATTGATCGAGTCATCGCCACCAACTTCTGTCATCGATCAGAGAAAGCGACATCATTAGCACTTTAAGCCCTTTCTATGGTCTGCAGAAACTCCGGGTCGGGTAGACTCTCTGGCAGATTCATCTCAAGTTTCCATCATGACCTCAGATACTAAGCCAGTGGGAGACGAGCCTGTCATGGACAAGCTAGTGTCTCTGGCGGAGCGCTCTCGTGTCCTTCTGTCAGAATTGGAATCTTTCCGGCACCATCTTCGAACCGTTCGTCAAGAGCAGCATGTTGAAATTGCTCATTTCCGAGGCACTGTACAGTCAGAGCTGAGCATGTTAGAACGACTTGCAAACAAGCCTGAGAGTGATTCAACATCGCACGTGGCTAGATCATCCAACGTAAGTCGATCTAATAGACACCTGCACATGTCACTACATATCGCTACATAGCCAATCTCGGGGCACTACAATGGAGCTGCGATTATTGAGTGGGCTGGCCTGGACGAAGATCTTGCGTTGCTTGATCATAGTGACTAACAAATCTATTCAAGGTTCCGTTTCTTGAAGCGGTCTGGAGCACTGCGAAGAAGTCAGAGAAAGTTCTAGCCTTGACCAAACGGATATATTTCAACAGTCCAAGCAAGTCTTTGTCGCAGGCCCTTCATCATGTCAATCTTGGGCCGAAGAAGCGTCCAATGGCGAAAGGATCGAAAGACGCAGCTGTGACCGTCGATGCGATCACTGAAGGGGGCCTGAAATGGGTGAAAGTATCGCTCGTCACCAATAATCGCCTTCTGTTTGACCTAGCCAAGCAGGGTTGGAACTCGGGAGGCTCCGAAGACGAAGAAGACGAGCAGGACGCAAGTATGGTCAAAGATGAGGAGGAGTCTGACATTCCGCTCGTTAAGAGCGCAAGAGACCTCTGCAATGCAGCGGAATCGTACAGGGTTCGGACGAGAAAACCTCAGGTACATCTGATCCTGCCTCGAGTACAGGAAGGAGAGACGGACGAAGTCGATGATCTTCTCGACCTTTGCCGAGCAGCTGGGGCTGTTCTGCATTGTGGCGATAATCTCGATATTCTACCAGTGCTCGAGGACGCCTTACCGCAGATGGCGCCTGACCCAATGTGGGCATTCTCAGAGACGCTCAATATTGACTGCACCATACTTCTGGCCCTTGTGTCTGATTTCTCACACTCGAAAGTGTCAAAGGAACCTTGGTTCCACAAGGCATTAAGACGGCAAGTGGAGATCGAAGACAATGAGAAGCTTCTACCTTCTCTACTGTATCCAGCACTGCGTGGCCACATTCTGGTCTGCACAAAAGAGGCCTCGAAACGTATGCGAGAGATTGTATCGACCATCGGAACACCTTCGGAGAAAGCTCGAACTGCTATTATGATGGGTGACGATGATACAAAATCCCAGGAGAGCTTGGTCAATGAAATGCAGCAGTGGTCCGCATACGAGGTTCCACCAGATTGGCTCCTCCCAATCAGAGATGTCGACCGCGACGAAGACTCCTGCCTGGACTCTTTGCCCGCCGTGGCCTCATCGGTGGCAGAACACATGACTGACATCAACAAATCTGTCTTTCTGCACGGATGGGCAACAGGACGAACAACCATTTCCAGCAATAGAACTGTCGTTAGACAGCTTGAGGCCGATCTGGAGAAGTATGACGATCTGCCAGAAGCGGTGTGGCCAAAGATCTGGCTCTGCCCAACTGCGCGGTCACTGGTAGGGAAAGAAAAGCGCGGTGCTAAGAAAGAAGGAGCCTGGCCGTTACCAGATCCATTGTGAGTGCGTCGCTACAACAGCATGTTCTCTTAAGTGTATTCCACTGACGAGTCGTACCAATGGTGAACAGGCGTCGAGAACAGCAACGCAGAAATGGACTTGATGTATTGTCAATGCGCAATGGCTGCGAGGTGGCAGACCTTCGTCCCAATGGCTATGAATGTGCGTATCCCCTACTCTTGTTGCATGTCCATTTCACGTTCGCGTTCCGGCAGTGTCGAAGCTGGACTCGCAGCCTCTGCTCTTATCGCCGCATTCGAAGCAAGGACTTGTGGCCCACCTTCAGCTTTGTGCAGAGTCATTTTCATTTACAATGTCGGATCAGGACTTTGCGTGATCGTTGGGCTGACGTAACTTTCAGAAGGGGATTGAGGTTCTAGCGGCGAAGAATGCAGCGACGCAAATGTTGCAGAGTAACGACGACCGATCTTCGTCCCCTGGTGACAAAGAACCGCATATCGAGCGTGCGTCAGAGAACGGTCACCATGGACCTAGCGGCAGATCGAACGGCTATAGCAGAAGCACATGAAGAAGACGTGGCAAAACTGCTTGACCATTCAGAAGTGGAACCTCGCATTATTGACATTCTCTACTGGAAGTCTGTAGCCTGGTATCGAGAATCTGCCGGAAGCTACTATCGGTAAAAGAATACATCGGATCACAGCTCAGAAGACGTAATCTCGCAGCCTGCCAATAAGCCGCAGCCTTGCTGTTGTTCGAGAACCAGGCTGTGTCATCTAGAACGAAGGACATAGGCTCGGATACATGGCTCGACAGTGGTTTGCAGCAAACCTGGTCTGGTCGCTGCAGCGAAGACATCTTACGCCCTGACTCGACCTCTCGCGCTTTGTAGCACGGCAGTACTTGTGAAGTTACAGCTAGGGTTCGCACAAAGATCAGTTCTAGCCATCGACAACCAACACGTCCTTCAAATCGCAGCCTAATAATCTGGCACAGTGCAGTCGAGACTTTCATCACTCCTTCACACATCCACACAGACTCCCTCCAAACGCCGGCACTGTTCGCGACCATAGCCTGTCGCGGTAGTCAAAGAAATCCCAAAGCAGGCCGTCCCCGAACGGACAAACACTATCACCGGACCCTTTCCCCAGCATCCTACAAGCACGGATTTTTACACTTCCGCCAAACTTTTGCAAACGTCCGTGTTTAGATCAGCCCAGCTGTAAGCTTCGACAAGCATGCCCTGCAAGCCCAGCCATTGACTTTGTCAAGGATCTTTCCGCATCTCGATGTTGCTGCGGATCTTATTCGCAATCCCAGTCATCTCATACCCAGGTAACAACGCACTGGGTGCGTCACGCAGTCGCGTTGTCAAAAGAGGTGGGCTCCTTCCTCTTTTTTGACAGATCTGCGGTGGCAGGGTTGGAAAAGACTTTTCTGCATGCGTGCCAAGTTGCTGCTATCGATCAAGTAGAGGCTAGCTTCTGACCGTCATGCTTCTGAAAGCAGGCAGCTCAACGCGGATCATTCCTATGCCCTCCTCCATGTCTGACCTTCGTATGGAAGCGGACGAGTTTCTGCTTGCGAAAGCGGACCGTAAGCGAGATGAAGTGTATGTGATCAGCACATGACACTGCGGTCGTGATCAACATTTGAACGCCCGCCTCCTTGGTCGCACATAATCTTGAACATGGTTGCGTTGAGAATTACTGTTCTGATATAAGCCGACTCACTTCAACGCGGCATAGTTAGACGTTCTCTGGGACTTGATTTCCACGCCTTGGCAATAACCAATACTCGCATTTGCTTGCCTATACCGAGATGCCATAAGCTTCAATGTGAAGAATCTTGCTTGCGAGTGTCCCGTGACTAGGAACATCGTGGGAACCGATGCATTGTCATCACATGCAAAAGTTAGATGCGAGTCGACACAACAAATGCACATTTGCCAGGTCATCCATCTCTGCGGACGGCTTCCATCGCCAGGAACTCCTAATACGAGCGCCGGCCAAGACAATCCAAAATCAACCACTATCCGGGGAGCAACGATGACACGAGAAGAGTCCGCAATTTTCATGATTTGTCACCATCTGATTGTTATCAATGGACAATGTGCGATTCCGCAATGCATAATTATCCGAGTATGAAGCCGGACAGCGAGCTTCGTAAGGTAGGGCAAGACTTGCCAGGTCTTATACCGGGTCAGAGGCATTTGTGCTGTTGCCGAAGTGAAGCAGTTCACAGTCGACCTTCGCTTAACTATATGGCATTTCTTTGTTCAAGTGAGTCAAAACTCCCGAAGGCTTGCTGGTGCCAATTGCTCTCATCCAGATGAGCGAGCTCAGAGCAGCCATTCGAGCTCAATGCAAATGCTGCAGGAATTCCATAAGTGCGTACATCTTCTTCAACCTGAGCAGACAATATGCCATGTTAAAGTTGTCGGGTAGTGAAATTGAGAGATCCCGAATCTGTTGAGCTGGACTTGGAGCTGTAGATATATCGAAGTATGCCAGGTATGACTCCGAGGAGTGAAAGCAATCGGGCTCGCCATGTCAGACGCAGGAGTTGGGACTATGACTTTGCTTTTCGAGCCGACAGGTTACCCTTCTGAGATACACGCTGACTCTTATGGCCTTCGCTTTCAGAACTGTGTCTGCTCAGACACTTCAGCATTGTGCAGCTGAAGGTTGGCTCGTAGTTCATATTGCAGCCTTACTGCGCTGTATCGCTCTTCAGCATGGAAAGTCGCCATGTGAGCGTATCGTGCTCCACATGAAATGCAGGTCATGCAACAAAGTGCGCATGGTGGATCTGAAAGAGTTTGGGTCACAAGGTACATCGCACGCGGACGAACGAGGGTAGCAGCATGGTGAGTATGCAATGGGAATTGCATTGTGTATGTCGTCCGGCCCTTTGAGCCATCAGCGAGAGAAAATTGCCGTCTTCTCACACGCGAGTGAGACTTGGAAGATGCCGCAGAAATGGGCTTTGATATGGGCATACCTTCTGCGGAGTGCTCTCGCGCTCACAACCAGTCTCAACTTGCAAAATGCGCTAGATGCGCAGGAGCGGAGAGACTCTGACCGCCTGAAAGCGCCATGGTCGCGATCAGCATGGCAAATAATGCAGGCACATGCCCGCTCTCCCGAATCCTGCTCAGAGTAATGCTGCTTCAACTCGTGATGGTCAGTAGATACAAGATCGTAAGTCGAGCAGAGAAGCAGGATAGCGGATGAAATGTATTGCTGTCGAGACTCCACTGGAATGCGTGCAGACACTTTGACGGGATCTGTTTCTGGTGACGGCCCTGCGAGATGCTGCTGTGTAGGCGCAATGCTCGCCGTGGACGAGATATTCTGGTGTCCTTGTTGTATGGCCGACTTACACCACGGTCAGTCGCAAGAAATCGCGCTAGCCAGGCTTGCTTTGACGCTGCGTTTGGCTTGAAGAGTCGCTGTCGAAATAGCACTTGAAAAGCAGGCCAGAAAAAATAAAAAGTTGTATCCTCGAGAGCAAATTGGTTATATGGAGGCCTCCAAGGCAGTTAAAAGAATGCCATTCAGGCGTGCGAGGAACAGAAAAGCGGTTGTGAGCTTCAGAGCAATGTTGTTCAAAGACGGAGACCGCTGAAATCGACAAGGCCTACTGTCGTGGAAAGAGCCATTCCAAAAGCTCGAGAGGAAATGCAACCAATTGCGCTCGAGCTGCGCGATGTGATTTTCGTCTTACTTGAGTCCACCCGGCAGTAGCTCAATGCACCTCATTCGAGCCTAGATGAGCCAATGAGTGTGTGGATAGCGCAATAAATATGCAAATCTGCGTGCTCTGGACAATGACTGGGCGGAAAGATCGAGGAGGTGGGAAGAGAGCAGAGGCAGGAAAGAAGCATAATCATCGCATCAGGACGCCAATTTAAGCAACTCAGCGGCAAAAAAGTAGAGCCATCTCGCCAAGCAATGAATCGAACGCGGGAGCAAAAAGTTCACTCCTCCCTGTTTGGGTTGCTTTGTTTGTAGTTGATACTGGGTAAGGAGCAGTTGCAATAACTGCTCCCAGGAGCTACATCTTTAACTCGCTTTTCTGTCGGTCGAGCTCATCAAGCGAGAGATAATTGGTTTAGAGAGCTGATTGTTGGTGATGTGTTGTTGATTGGTTGTTGACGAATGTTGGCGAAATCTTTGCCGCTAAGTAGACTATTCCAATCGGCGTGACGGGGTCTAACCGCAAATCGCAGATTCCTGTCAGCGAGCAGAAGATCAACCCACGCAAGCTGCAGTCGCAGAAGTGTCGCTCTGCGTTTGGCGACTGATGCGATCCAACTGTTCGGACAGCTTTACTCTCGTAGCCAGTATTGACGAAAACCTCGACCTCGCAATCAGGCGTGTTTGTGCGCTGAAGTGAGGCAGATCGGCTGATTGCTTTTGAACTTCGTGGTCCTGCTTCGCGACTCGTCCAGGCGGCAGGCGTTCAGGTAACGGCTTCCCCCACCGCTACATCGCTCCGCGGATCTCCAAAGGACCATACCGAGATCAGAGCGGCTGTACAACGGCCGATGTTCTCATGAGCGCAAGGGAGCAGCAGCCGCTGTCCTGCGGCCGCACAAGGAGGCTTTTACACCCATTCAGCGCAGCCCTATCCTCCTCTTCATATTTTTTGAACGACGTCCATCTGTTGCTCTGCGCTGCCACACAGCTCTGGCCACTGCTCCGAAGCTTTTACACGGTTTCTCAGATTAATGCGATCAAGAATATGGCCATCTTCTCACCGGACTTGCCGATCAGTCTCTTTTGCTGGCGCGATGGTTCTCCTGGATGTCCTCCGGCTTGTTCCACAGCAGGTCTGTAGACCAAAAGTATGTGACGCCTATCAGTCAACTGACAGCGAACTTGAATTCGTCTTCACCTTGCTAGGATGGAAACGGCCACAGACATCTCGCGATAGCGAAATGAGTAGACCTCGGACACCCAGCTTGACTGGGAAAGAGGAGCGCAACAACAGTAATATGTGGCTGCAGAGCACTTGCGGCTGCAGCTTTCTAAAAAGAATTCAGAGAGCACCAATATATGCATGTGAAAGCGGCCGTGGCTGAAGTGAAGTGGAAAACTTGGAAGCGCCGTCAAGCCAAGCTCTTTCTCCACCCCGACCGAGCCAGTGGTGGCGCTCATTTGGTGGTCGATCCTGCCATTCAATTGGGTGAGCCACGAGCCAGCCAACTAGGATGGGAGGATGGAGGTTTCGGTGCCTCGGCGGTCTCCAAAAGGTACACCCAATCTTTCTTAGTCGAAATCGTTATGGTCGCGTCTGGGCGCATTAGAGGGAGGCGATAGTAGTGGCCCAAACCATACGCAGCAGCGTCCCTTCTTCTCTTTGCAGTCCTCCCTATGCGGTAGCACGCGACAACAGACAAACATGCCACAAGCACTTAGGAGTCTATGCTTCTTCATTGGGGCCATAGTCGTGCTCGCAGTCCTATACTCCTCAACAACGCTTCCGGCGACTGCCTCAACATGGAACGTACCGGAGGCAGCCAAGGGCTTCACAGACAAATTCAAAGATGAGACGCCTCCTCCTGCATCAGATCCGATCTACGAAGACACGCCGACTTCGAATCCGCCGACCGCAGTGTTAGGACTTCCCGACAAGACGGAAGAAGATGGCAAGACCAACGAAGATGCCAATCCGCCAGCGGCCACCGCGACATCTATGGCAGATGCCTTGGAGGAGGTCAGCAAAACTCCAGAAGAGTTCAATGACGCGAAGTATGCTTTCCAGCTCGACCTAAACCTGACTATGTGCGACACAAACGTGTACGACACACACCACCTTCGGAAATACATGCCCAAGAACTTCAAAGGCCCAGGAAACCCAACGTTTGCGACATACCTCTCTACGCGCAATGGCACGATTCACGACCCCTACTTCATGGCAGCAATGCAATTGACATATCGCGTACTCTGGGATCCAAGATCGAAATCAGAGAAGTACCCTCTTACCGTATTCGTGGCACCTTTCATCCCACAGGAGCACCGTGATTTGCTTCAAGCAGCTGGCGCAATCGTGCGCGAGCTCGAGCTCATTGAATGGCATCCCAACAAGTCCACGTTCGGCCGCTGGAAGGACCTCTTCTCCAAGCTCAACATGTGGCGCCAAACAGACTACACTAAGATTGCCTTCCTGGACCTCGACGCATTCCCCTTCCAGAACATTGACGAGATCTTCGACCTCCACGAGTCGCAGAAATGCATTCACGAGCTTCTGCCCGATGAGGACAGGCTTAAAGAGGAGGAGATCTGTGACTATACCTTCTTCGGAACAGAAGTTGGAGGATACAAGGAAATCAATGTCGGAGTCATGGTCTTCCAGCCCAATCTCGCCATGCACGAGCGCTTGACGCGCGAATTCCTGCACGCAGACAAATACGATAATTTCATGGCCGAGCAGGCATTCTTGAGCTACGCGTATCGGCAAGATGGTCCTTTCCCAGTCGCATTTGTGGATCGATCATGGAATGGATTTTTCCCGCAGAAAGACGAGGAAGACAAGTTGAAGATCGTGCACGAGAAGCTGTGGGCACCGAATGAGGCTTTGCCTTGGGGACAGCCGCAGTTCGTGAATACGCATAACGCCATGTGTAAGCTTTATGAGAGCAAGGAGTTCAGGAAAATGCGTGAGGATCTAGGCAAGAAGCCATTTTAGATGGAATTTCTGGCGTTGTTGTGCTGTATATACGTGTAACGATATAGATGAGGCGCGAGTTTGGATAATGCTTGTGGCTCAAAATAATTGACAGCAATGGCGAACAGTGTCCTTTTAATCACAATTTCACGCGTCGTTCTTCAAAAGTTATTTACATTCAAAAGTCGTTAATCTTTCGTAGGTCTCGTCAGTCCAGGTGTTCTTCGCTCTCGTGATATATAGCCTTTCCACCAGTCCCATGGGATCGTCTTTCACCCCACCAAAGCTCTCTTCTCAACTTATCTCCTCAGCGTTCTCTCCAAAAGACTACAACTCCTTCTAGTACTTGCTCCTGGGCGGCGGAGGATAGTACCCAGCCCTCTGATCATACGAATAGTACTCATCGCTGTAATATGGCTGTCTCGTACCCGCATATACCGCCTCACCACTCCTCCGTCCAACACTCCTGCTCCTCGTCCTGACAGCCGGCTGTCCACCTACACTTCGACTCCTCGATCTCGTGCGCGTAGCTGGAGGAACGTAGATGGTCTCTCGTGTCATGCTCTGCCGCCGAGCTTTCTTGATCCGATGGCGCTGGCGTGCTGACGGGTACTCGAGAATCACGTACCAAGCGTGGAGGATGCCGGGAATCCAGCCTAGGAAGCACAAGAGGATGTTCAGGAGAAGTTGCGCGCCGCAGCCTGTGCGGATGAAGACTGCGACTGGTGGGAGGAAGATGGCGCCGATGGCAAGAATGATGCCGCCCTGATGATATGGCGTTAGTGCAAGCTCAAATCGGTAGGTACGGGACTACGCTTACGAGAGTCATTGTGTCCAAGAAATGCGCGCTGGCACGCTCAGGTGATGGTAGGTCTGCTTAGGTGCGTATGCTGTCTGTCTCTTGAATCTGTTCTTCGCAGGTGTCACGGTCTAAGTCGCTGATGATGAAGGCCGCGATTCATGATGCATGAAGGGAAAGTGAGCGTAGCCGGGGATGAGCACATGATGGGCTCTTTATCAATTTCTTCACACTTCTTACTTCATCGCCTCCTTCAATACATGGATCGCATGCTCAGTCCGCCAAGTGCTGTATCACAAAGCAGTGACGTCGCCCTGAGCTATTGCGAACTGAAATCCTTGTCGATCATGTTCCAACCACGACTTCCTCCAACTTTTCCGCCCTGATCCGGTCACTGTACCTCTACCGAAGGCTGCAGCTTTTCGGTTCTGGTAGGGCAGAGCACTTGTTACATTCCTGCGGCTTGGAGTCTTACCGGTTGTGCGAGAAGTTTGGTTCTGAGGAGCTCAAAGAGGCCGCATATGCTCCGCAAGGCTGAGCAGCTACCGGAGTACTTCCTAGCGTGAGCAGTACGAAATGCAAGTCACCTTCCTTCGCCATGAGGTTCTGCACGACATCTTTGTCCTGCAGACCACGCCGCCTGCTCGAGTGGCACCACTTCTGGTTGCGATGGCGCAAGCTATACCGGAGAGATGGAATTTCAATCGAGACAGAATGCTGAACACCGGCTTATCACTGCCAGCTTCGCCGCACCCAGACTCTGAATTGTAAAAGTGCGGCTTGAAAACCAGCTCTCCTAGACTGAGGGCGCTCGATGTATACAAGACTCCCTCGAAAGCTTAGAGTTGAGCTTGTCTGCCGGCTGTACACTGCGCAGTCATTTGGAAATCTTCGCCTCCCTGATGCAAAAGCAGCAGAACATCAATTTCTGGCACGTTTTGGCGCATTCCGACTGAGCCAGTCTGAGGCACATCACTTGCTTGGGGCTAAGCCAAGCAGTACAGAGGAGGGACTGGAAGGGCAACGTTCGTTGTAGTAAGTTCCTTTTGCTTTCCATTATATGTAGCTGGCTAGTCATGTTCTCGTTCATCGTGCTTCTCGTCATAGGGTATCTCTCGTTCAATCATGCTCTCTGTTCCATGCGGATACCCTGCCAGAAGGATTTTCCAGTCCAAAATCAGACGCCTGCGCCATACCTTGTCATGTCATCCGTTCCCTCTAGCCTCCCAAACCCACCGGAATGAAAGCCAATTTGCAAACGCTAATACCCAAAATGCAATGCCAATGAAATGTCCAAACGAAATATTCGTGTTGCCGCAAGCCGCTCAGCCAACTCAACAGCTTGCTTCATCGACACCCAATATCATGATCTCGAGAAAGTCGTCGTCATTCCAGAGAGCTTCCGAGTCGAGTTAACGACCATCCGCTCAGTGGACATATCTGAGCTCCTAACTCGATCCGATGATATTGAAGTGTTGAAGTATTGCTGTGAGTCGAAGCTGAGCGGCTTATCCACTTCCAGTGTCTTCCTCCATGTTGTGATATGCCAAAGATCATGCCTCCCGCTGGCGCTGCAGGCCAAAGCAAAGACCGATCAAGATGTTGTGCGAGGCTGCCAACTCGATCAAACATTCTCACAAGCGACGCTTCAGCCATAAGGCCGCGTACAGCTTGATGAGCGCGTGAGAGTCTAGGCTTTGTGATTGTGTCCATGTCCGAGGTGGCTCAGTGCCAAGGTGATGTCAGAGAAAGGTGCCAATTCGATCACTTGTATACATCAGCAAAGTTCTAGCCATAAGGCTGCGAACAGCTTGACGTATTCGTGAGAGTATAGGCAGGGTAGGGCGTGTGAGGTGTGAGCGAGGCTGGCGTGGTGCAGGTCAGAGTGGTCATTAGCCCGTGAGCTCACCAGCTTACTTCAGGCTCTGACTCCTTCTCTCCGCCTCCATAGTAGACTGGTACGTGAAAGCCATGGCGCTTGTAGAGGCCTTGGACCTTGCAAAGGTACTTTGACCAGTTCTCTTCGCTCGAACTGAAATAGTCCTTCGACATCTGCATGAAATAGCGCTCGCATGCATGATTGATGGAGTGTTGCGTGTGGAGAGGAGCGTCACTAGACTTCGTCGGGACAGGACCATACAATGCCAGGCGCTGCTTGGGCTTCGGCTTGCCCTGCTCGTCGAGGCCTGCACGTTCTCGAAGCTTGGTGAGCTGAGATTTCAGGGGCGCATAGCGTCGCTGAGCCTCGAATAGATCTTCTTCCGCCTTCTTCTTCTCCTCCTGGACCTCAGTGATGAGCATTTGTTGTGCGTTGGAGAATTCTCTAGCGCCATCAAGCTCCTTCTGCATCCGTGCAACCTCGACTCGGGCATCATCCTCGGCCTCTTGACGCCAATTCCTCAGTTCTTTCACATGATCTCGATGATCTTCCTTGGCTTGATCGAGTTCCTGTTCTAATATCTCGACCCTCCGGTCTGAACCATACTTCGATGAGTTCAGCGTAGCATACTCAGCTGCTTTGTTCTCGAGGTTCCTCGCGTGAGCTGCCTTCAGTTCTGTGAGCTGCTGCTCGTAGTCCTTCTTTTGTGCTTCGAGCTCATCTTTGCGGCGCTTTTCCGAGCGAACAAGCTGTTGCCGCATGAATTCTAGCTGGGCCTTGAGTTGCCCGTTGCCATCTTCGGTTTGCACGTGAGAGCCAGCTGCTGTCTCCTCTGTCTGCTGCTCAGTCTCGCCGGTAGATGCTTCGACCGCCGAGTCAGGAACCTCTATCGGAGCGCTTGAAGGGTGGTCTGTGACAGAAGCGCTTGATGAGGCTGAACTGCCCGTCAGCAGCTCACCTGACGAGACCTCTCCATCGGCCAGAGGAGTGACAGCAGGCAACGTAGGCGCCATTGTACCTACAGCCTTTTGTGCTTTTGGCGAAGTGGACTCGGTTGTTTGTCGCTTCTGCTGTGGGCCATCGACTCCGATCGTATCGGTCTCAAGCTCGCGACCTCGCTTCTTGCTCTTGGGTGAGTTGGCGCCACTACCAGGTGGTGTTGGAGGCATCTTCTTGAGCATATCTCGGAGCAGCTCGTGAATGTCGTTCTGGTTGTTGCGATGGTAGATCTGCGCATGGAGTGCCGTACGCTTCGGAAGAGTCGAAGCAATGGATTCCCAGTCGCGTTCGTCGAAGAGAGTAGTCAGATCTAGATTAATTTTCTGTTCCTCGCTCAAGCCATACGCGTGGACTCGTGCCGCGCATGCGTCCATGAAGTCTTCCTCCTCACCAGTGGAGAAGTCGAGCATGTTGTCTTTGGCTGGTCTAGTGGCAGATGTCTTAGACGAAGACATTGCTGCGCAGTGCTGGGAGCAGCTGGTGGAGATGGAGTGTGATTGGGCGAAGCTCTGGGATTGTTCGAGATGCTTGGGGGATGGTCGAGTGTTCTGAGTCGGTCGGTCTTGGGAGTATGCTTTGAGTTCAGATGGGTATGACTTTCGAATGTCGAGTGGTGTCGGAGGTGAAACAATTGGTGCAGTCCAGATTGAGCTGTCTTGAAGAAAGACGGAGAGAGGGTGGGTAGGACTCTTTTTGAAATGCAGCGCGCGAGACTAGCGCGAGTTACTTCATAACGGTCCGTGCGAGCATTCACTTGCTCACGCTTCCAGCGAGGGACGCACTGTAGCTTTCAGCCCATATATCCTCGATAGCTAAGATGCTACAGTCCGCTGGAGGTATACAGGTATGTTAACGGATATCAATCCCACAACGGCCGGCTTGAATATCGATGGAATGGCTTCTAAAGTGGTTTTGCATGTGATTGATGCCTCGTGTCGGGCTGGAAAGTTCCTTTTGCCCAATACTGAGCATTGGCCTATAGCGTGGAAGCGGGGGAATAGAGGAAGTTGCATGGAATACGCGATGTTCGAGTCGGATGTCGTCCTCACGGCTAGTGCAAACCAGAGCAGAAGTGTTAAACTCTAGCGTTCGAGACTGGTGAATCATGCGATGTACGAATGCAGAGCCCAACGTTCAGGTTTATATCGTGAGCCAGAAACAGTGAATGGCGCAAGAGGTGTCTCTACCGACATCATTACAATGCAGCTGGAGTTCTCATCGGGACTGTCCATTGTTTCTAAGGGCCATGTGATGTTTCAGATGTGAAGCCAGCTCCGAGACATGGGTGCAAGGGCCTTTGCAACATCATCAGCTTCATGTCACACATTAAACGGACTCACCGGCTTCTAGGCACGAAAACGAAGGCACTACCTTCACACGGCTCCCAGCTTGACATTGCGCGAGGCAAACGCTCAGTGAATTCCTTCTGCCCCACAAATCCCGTGACAGACGCAGAGCCTCATTGAAAAGGCGCGGTTTGATCCTCGAACAATTTCCAAACAAATCAGGTGCGTATTCTCCCAGCCAAATTCCTCGTCAGCCCATACATTGCGACCATACCTCCGAGCAGTAACTCGAGGTCGGGCCCTCATACCTCTCGCGGCGGAGCGGCATCAGCAGACAATCTGCGGTCCTCTTAAGGGCGGGTCTGTTTGCCGTCTCCAAAGCTTTGGATGGACTGCCACACCCACAGGATGGCAGAAAGACATCGAGATGCTCGTGAATTGGCGCGATGTATGCGCAGCGTGTCCCTGGCATTGCCTGCCCATACATCCTTATACTCACGTCATCGCTCGCGCCATACCATGAGCAGCACCCGCCGCAGACTGAGCTTCTGGGTACAACTGGCGGCTGGCTCCCCGAAGTGGCGCATTTACGGTTATCACTTGCGATAGCTATGCTCGACAGAACTGCGCAGCCGAACCAACCTTCACAGTCTCGCAGATAGCCGTTCAGGGTATCAGACGCCAGGTCTGCGGCGGGCGCTGCTATTATGCTGACATCTTTATAGGCCCATCAGACATTTGGCTTGGTCGCCGGCTGCTGGAGGGCTACCCCAACACCATATCTTGAGAACGGCTAAGCATCGCTGTGCGTAATTCATCGATTTCTCCGCAGCTCTTCACCAGTTTCATTCCACTTTGGGTTCCTCCATTCTGCCTCAGGTGCTAGGCAGCAAGGCGTCGATAGGCGGCGTAGTGAGTGCGTGGAAGTAAGAGGTGGGCTTTAATATTGACTATGCGAAGACTCGAGCTACGCATAGTCCGTCGTGGTGATCACTGGCGTGGGTATAATATGGACTATGCATGGTCGTGAAAGAAGGACGCGAGGTGGACGCGTGAAGTCGAAAGTGCCAAGCGTCGCAGGAGCCAAGTCTCTACAACGTCCTATATGTTTTCTTCTTCGGGTTCCTTGACTGCATATTCGTGTCATTAAGTCTTGATGAATTGATGTGAGCATTTCCGACAGCACGCAGTGTCAAAACAACTGCCTGCACTTTGGACGCAATCCGTCCATCAAGGTACCCAGTCAAGTCCGAGCTTGGAATCCTGTCACTTCCTCTCCCCATGCATCAACAGAACCGTACAAAGAGCATCTCAAACATCTAACACCGGTCCCTCATCCCCATAAATCGGATCCCTCTCAAACCATGCCAAACTCTTGATCTTCTCGACCTTCCCCTCCTCCTCTTCCTTCCCATAACACATATCCCAATTACAGCCCTCAGGATAGCTCCCAACCATCTCAAACCCCCCACTCAACTCCTCCAACAGCCTGTGCGCTACACCAGCCGGTACGACAATCACATCTCCCTTCTCAACTCCAGTCTCGACTTTCGAAGGATTATCCTCGTGCCCGAAGCATAGTTTCGCCCTGCCATTGGAGATTGATAGGACTTCATGCGAAGTTGAGTGGAAGTGTGAGGTTGAGTACATTGTGTATCGCCATTGTGGTGTCACGACTCCGATGGATGAGAGATGAGACTCGATCTCTGAGGCTGTTGCACTGCTCGGGAAGGCAAATTTGTATACCAGGAGGGGCTTATCTTGGATTGAGGTGTTGGGTGTCAGTCCGTGAGCTGGTATCCGGTGTTTCAGAACGCGAAGATCTTTCAGCGGAGTCAACTTGAGGGCCATTCTGAATACCGTTCTGGCAAGATGATAAGGTCAGGACGACATGCCTTCTTTCCCGATGATGGCTGTGATATACATTTCTTACGTCATAGGTGCTTCATGTGTAGAGTATGAGAAACAATGTAGTGAATGGAAGGACTCGTGTCGAGAATATGTACATTGGAAGAGTCATGACATGAAATGATTTTCAAAATAGCGATGAGGCACCGGAATGCAAATGCTAGGGTATCATCTCATCATGTGGTCCGTTCAAACTCACGAGCAATATCGTAGACCTTGCCATCAGTGCCAGTAGCACCGAGCAGCGTCACTCCAAATGGCATTTTCTCCCCGTTTGTAGCTTCGTATGTAGATGCGGGCACGGCGATGCCGCATAGATCGAGAACGTTCGCAAAATGTGTGAAGTATCCGAGCTTGGCATTCAAGGCTAGTGGATCGGCTTCCATCTCTGCAACGGTAGGGTGGCAGGTCGTAGTCGGCACCAGTAACACATCTATGTTCTTGAAAGTTTTGGCAGCTTCACGGGTGTATTTGGCCTGTAAGTGTTGGTCTCGAAACACTTGCCAGGGCTTGGTGTCGGTGTTCAGCGCAGCTTCAAATAGTTTCTTCGTCGCCGGCTGAAACGTGTTGACATTGCTGGCAATGAAGTCTGGTCCAATACAAGCAATACGCTCCTGAACCAAAGAAGCATCGTACAAGAGATCGCTCCCGCCTTCGAAAGGCGCCCATTCGACCTCCTGTGGGACTCCACCAGCTCGCTTCAGTCTCTCAACGGCAGCGGTGAACTGTGACTGGTAGATTTTGTCGCAATTGCTCAGTGCAGATGCTGGCGGCACCCCGAATCTGAAGCCGGCTGTTTTGACACCTCGGAATTCAGACTGCCACAGCGCAAGCGACAGCGGCGATTTGGCGTACGGATCATCTTCATCAATGCCTTTGTCTGCAGCAAGCCAAACTTTCCTAGCCTCTTCCACTGTTGATGTCATGATAGTAATGGTGTCCAGGCTCTGACATGCTGGTGCGAGGCCTCTTGCGCTGAGTGTTCCTTTCGTTGGCTTATGGCCGACAAGTCCATTGAAGGCTGGCGGAACCCGTCCAGAGCCCGCGGTATCTGTGCCCAAAGCAAATGATACCAGTCCAGCTGCAACAGCTACAGCAGAGCCAGATGACGAGCCACCCGAAATGCGATCGTTTCCATAGATACTTCGAGGCGTGCCATAAGGTGAGCGACATCCTGACAAGCCTGTCGCGAGTTGATCCATATTAGTCTTGCCGACAAATATTGCTCCAGCCTCTAGCAGGGCTTCCACTACTCTGGCACTTTGCTTAGGCACGAATGTATATGCTTCGCACCCATTAGTAGTCTTGACATTGGCGACATCGATGTTATCTTTGACGCCAAAGGGAACGCCATATAGTTCAGGAAGTGGTTTGCCCGCAAATCGATCTTCTACTGCCTGCGCGGCTCGAAGCAGCTTTTCGGGCTCTTCGACATGAGTCCAGACGGCAGGGTCTTTCTTCTTGAAGTCTTCGATACGGGCACTGATTTGCTTGATGACCTCCGTTGGGCGCAATTGCCCAGAGCTGTATTGCTTGCGAAGTCCAGACAAGGAGATGTCTCCCGTGAAGCCAGGCGGCGTTGTTGGTGGTGTTTGTGTCTGAGGTGGTGCGTACTTCAGCAATTCATTCGAAGTGCCAATGAAGCCAAAAAGTCCATCGTAGGAGCATAGCATGTCCAATGTGCTTGTGTAGAATCCAGAGTCGAATCCATCAGTACAATCTGACAGCACGCAGACCTCAAAGCCTCTGTCGGCGCATTCTCGTGCAGTGGTATTGACGCAGCACTCTGTGGTCACTCCAGCGAAGAGCAGATGTGTGATACCTCGAGCAAGAAGAGTGCGATGTAAAGAAGTGTCCCACATGGAGCCCTTGCCAGGTTTGTCGATGACAGGTTCGCCAGGAATAGGCGTTAGCTCGTCGATGATGTCGTGCCCGTATTCACCTCGAACAAGTAATCTACCCATTGGTCCTTGATCTCCAATCGTCATGGTATGATGACCTGACGGTGCAGATATCTGCCTCAGTCGCTTTGACGCCGGCAGATCAGAGAGATCCGGTTTGTGGCCCTCTCGTGTGTGAATGACCTGGAGACCGAGCGCTCGCGCCGCTTCGAGCGCTTTTCGCGTTCGTGGGACAATGTTTCTGACCTTCTTGAATATTTCGTCGTTTCCACATTGGATCATGCCGAAACCATTGAAGTCCACGAAGTCCCGCTGCATGTCGATGATTATGAGTGCTGTTGACTCTTGCGGGAACCTGTAAGGATACGGCCTCGCCGACGGTAATTCCATTGTTGCCGCCATATTTGGGAAATGCTGTAGGTCTGAGAGAGCACAATCACATGCGACAGAGGAAGGACAAGAATACTGCGAGGTAACCAACAATCAATACGTACAGACCAAAGGCGCCGGCTCTATGTATACATATAGCTGCCCGTCATGCGTGCAGTAAGGTTCGGTAACTCATGGTTGTATAGAGAAGTATATCCTTCTCGCGGCCAGTCATTTGCTTGAACGAAGTATTCGAGGACAGCGTAGACACGTGCGATATGCCGTGCCATGCAGGTCGATGGATCTGTTCGGCCAACATAGATAAGGAAGAGGCGTGGCGAGCAGGGAGCGAGGGGGAGTTTTGGGTGCCAAGCTTTTTGTCCGGGCCGGCAAGTGAAGCTGACCCTTGCCGCCGCCCTTTCCAGGCGACGGCCAACACGGCCCATCGCCTAGCACTCGATCCTCACCACAACACTGCTTCTGCGAGTACACGAGCACGTTGCAATCGTCCTCCAGCACCATCTTATCTACATCCTAGGGCTCTACAGAGCTCTCACACCAGCACGGTGGCCGACATTGGACGGGCCTACGGAAACGCTGCAGAAAGAGCGCGGGAGATGGATCAATGGGAATCAAATTTTGGGTCGCATGATCAAGCCTCTATGCTTTGGCAGAATTCTCAATCAACGTGAGCGCGGAACATGGATTGAAAGGAGCCGAAGCTTTGGATTGAATGGTCAACTCCTCTACGCTTTCGCAGAATTCTCAGTGAACGTCTTGGTCTTGGCCTCCTCCTTCGTGAGTCTGGACTGCGCCAGACGCTGCCACACATAGTCGCCAGCCACGATGGGATCGTAGCCTGCCTTACCGCCCTCTGAAACACACGTGGGCAGAGGCCGCAGAACAGTGTCGTATGACGGGCCAAAGAAGAACGGAATGGAGTATCGCTCGCATCCTGTGCTGTTATGCACTCTGTGAACAGTTGATATGAACACATCGTTGCTCCAGCGCGCAAGCATATCGCCAATGTTCACTACGAAAGTTCCTTTCACAGGTGGAGCTTGAATCCATTGGCCCTCAACGTTCAGTATCTGCAACGCAGGCTGTTCGCCCTGACACAAAATGGTAAAAGCTTCTATGTCAGTATGCGCCCCGATCCCAAGGGCATCAGGATCGCGCGGGTCTTGTGCTGGGTACTTCAGCAGTCGCAGCATGGCTCCGGGAGTTTCCACTGTGGAATCGAAGTAGTTGTCCGGGAGCTCCAGAACTTTGGCAAGAAGCTTGACAAGTCGACGCGCCAACATGAGAACGGATCCGTAGTATTTCGCGACGTTGTGCTTGAAATCACTCATTCGCGGCCAGGCATTCTCACCCTGCATGGGACTATCTTGCTCAAATGCTGCTGTTGATCAGCGATCCAGAGCTCGATGAGCAATGAATTCCTTTTGACGGACGCGACCAACCTTCAGCCGCATCGCCCTCCCAGAGAGGGTCTAGGGCAGCTTCATATCCGCAATTGAAGGCTTCATTGAGGTCGGCTCGCTTCGACTCATCTGTTCGTACTTCTGCAATGGGCTCATAGCCATGCAGGACCTTATTCTTCTTGTAATGGATTTCGGATTTGACTTCGAGAGATTGGTCAAAGAAGGCCTTGGCCGTGGCAAAGATGTTTTGAATTACATCCTGGGGTACGTCGTGATCCTACAGCGAACATCACCATCAACGGGCTGATTCACGAATGTAGAATCATGGCCTGACCTTGATGTAGAAGAATCCTACGCGGGTACACGCATCGCGCAACTCACTAATAAGTTCTTGTTCTGGCGCAGCTAGAGATATCGTTGGAATCTCATCGAAATCAGCTTTTCGAGCTGTATTGCCAGCAAGATGACGTTTACGGCCCGAGAATGAGGTGAACTGTGTGAACGCAGGTCAGCATTTCTTCCTCTTCTCAAAACAAATGCTATATTGGGAACGAACTTCAGTCATCGCGGCTACTTTTGATCAAAAGGAACCAAGATCGATGCGTGAGTTTGACTGCACGCAGCCACCACGCGAGAGCCAGGTACAACAATTTCAAAAGATCTTCGAAAAGTTTAAACACCGCGACGTCTACTCGAGCACTGCTATACAGCAACGTGTGGGTAAGAGATCCTGCATTATCATTGGTCACTTTCGGACTGATAGCCGAACCACGGCTGCCGTCGGCCGCTCAATACCAGGGCCTAGGGGGACCTGCATGGGCGCACATGGCGCTCCGCAAACCTTGATAAGGCTGATTCAACACAGATCCCGACACTGCAACAACTTGTGGGGCATCTCGTGGCTGTCTACGCACATATGTGCTATTGCATGAGATAACCACATGCCACAGCATCGCAACTGCATAAGTATAACCTCATTTCATCGCATCAACTCCCTGCTTGTCATCGCTGCAACGTCGTCTAGTCACTAAGAGACGCTCTTCACCATGACTATCAGAGAACGAGTTGGTGCGGTCAAAGCCAACCTCAAGGCAAAGAGAAGACTGTCAGGATGGGTTCTGCCCAAGGAAGAGACCTCTTTCGCGGACAAGGATAGCTACTCCAATATCGACTCCGATGTCACTCCTCTAGAACGAAGAACATGGACAACGTGGACAATATTTGGCTTCTGGGTCAGTATATCCAGCAGCTGCAGTCGAGGGTCTTAGACACGGCACGCTGGTCTTAGCCCTTGCTTTTGGAGCGCATACCCTCTCTTATTTTTGAGACATACGCTGACCTTCGTACCCTTCGCTTTTAGGTCTCGGACGCTATGAACGCTCAAGGCTGGATGGCACCAGCATCAATCATCGCCGTGGGCTTGACCTACCGAGAGGCAATCTACTCCCTCATTCTTGGTCTGGGCATAGTCTCCGTTCCTCTGGTGCTCAATGGTGCTATAGGCGCACATCTGCATGTGCCTTTTCCAGTGGCGGCACGCTCGTCTTTCGGCTTCCTATTCGCAAGATTTGCGGTCGTCACTCGAATGGTCACAGCACTTTTCTGGCATGCAATTCAGACCTATACGGGCTCTACCGCGCTTACACAAATGCTTCGAGCAATCTGGCCTAGCTATCTTGACATCCCCAATCATTTGCCCGCGTCCGCCGGCATCACTTCACAGCAGTTACTCTCCCACTTCCTATTTTGGAGCATCCAGTTCCCTATCCTCCTCATTCCACCACACAAGCTGCGCTGGTTCTTCGTCTTCAAAGTGATTGTTACAGTCACTGCGAGCACGGCTACAGTCATCGCCATGACCAGCAAAGCCGGAGGTACGGGACATATCTGGGATCAAGAATATCGAGTGCATGGAGCCGCAAGGTCTTGGTTGACACTTGCTGCCATGATGTCTTGCGCAGGTGGCTGGGCGACGATGGCCACCAACGTTCCGGACTTCACTCGCTACCTGAAATCTCCAAAAGGTGTCTACTGGCAAGGATTCTTCCTCCCATTTATTGGACTCATGCTTGGACTCTTTGGCATCATTTCCTGCTCAGCAGCCAAAGTGGTATATGATGAGTGTGAGTAAACCAAAGGGCAGAAGCCCACATGCTGCACACTCCCGCTTAGCAGCCTTCATGCCTCACTTTCGAGCGTCAATCGACAATCGATTCATCGGCTGGAAACGGCTTTTCCTCGCTTAGTACATCTGCTAATGCTTCTGCCCTTTTCTTTTAGATATTTGGGATCCTCTTGTCCTTGCAGGCAAATGGGAGGGACCATCCGGACGATGTGGAGCATTTTTCGTGGGACTGTGCTGGGTCGTGGCACAAATCGGAACCAATCTGTCCGCAAATGTCATCTCCTACGCCAACGACATGACAAATTTGTTCCCGAAATACATCAACATCCGCCGAGGAGTCGTCTTCGCTGCAATCATCGGAGGATGGGTTATGGTACCTTGGAAGATCATCTCATCGGCTCAAAGTCTCTTAACTTTCATGACTGGTCTGGCAATTTTCCTAGCTCCTATTTCTGCCATCTTGGCCTGCGACTACTGGCTCGTCAAGAAGCGACACATCGATGTACCAAGCCTCTATCGACGACACGCACGATACAAGTACTGGCACGGCATCAACTGGCGAGCAGCCGTGGCATTCCTTTGCTCGGTCACACCCAACATCCCTGGACTTGCTCGAGCAGTAAATCCAAGTATTCAGCTCGAATCTGGCATTATCCATCTCTACGACATGAACTATCTCTGGGTAAGTCAGATATTCATGCTTCATGTCTAAGACACTTGCTAACCTCGTGCCCTTCGGTTTTTGTAGGGACTAATTTCCGCTGCAGTGATTTACTTCACGCTGTCGTACTTCTTCCCCGCTCCGGAGACTCTGATATCAGAGAGCATTCATGACGATCCGGTGCTTCATGGTGTAGAGTACACTTCACCCGAAGGTTCTGATTACATGTCTGAGAAGGATAAGGTTGACGTCTCGGTGCAGCCAAAGGCGAGAGATTTTGGAGAGGTGTGATGACTACGGAATGAAATGGCACATGTTACTTGTAAAGAACGAATTATGATGCATGTAGGACAGATAAAGCGGAAGCAATAAAGCCTCGAATTTATGACGCCGTCCGGTATTGAGAAAGTGCCGTCTCTTCAGACCCGATGCAATGAAAAGAGCCTTCTTTGGCTGTGTCGTATTGGACACTTGCACAAGACTTTGAGCTTGTTCACCTGAGCGAGAGGGTCAAGTAGTGCTGCATTGCCCTTCCTGCTCACGGAGAGGAGAAGGGACGGATGTTCCGGAAGTGATCCTGGCAATACGGCTGCAGAAGGCCGGGATGGACTGACTTCACCTTCTGAAGATACGACCAAATCAACCGGAGAGGCACTATTCATGAAGGGCTTTGCACAATTACCACTTGTTCTTCCCTATATACACAGCCGTTACGATCGCTACCTCAATGCTGACCCACCTGTCCTGCGCCGTCGTATGTCGAGAGAGCCGAGATGCAAATATGAGTATCAATGACCTGAGCAATTATGATCGGATCGTCAAATGCGCCGAAAACCCCATGCGTGTCGCTGCTTGCGCGATCTTTCACTGTCGCTTCATGCTCTTTGGTTCATTCTGGTGTTAAAACATCACTGTGCCGAATAGTGTCACCATACGCAGAACACTTCTCAACTCCATAATCTTTTTGTCACACTGTCGCTTTGTCTGAGCTTAAGTGTAACTCCTCATCGCATCGATGTATCCAGTTCCTCCCTTGAGGTCCCGGTCGAACGTCTCGGCAACGTCAAGGACTCGTCGGATGTGGTTCATCGTCAGTTTCTGTCCCTCATTCAACGCCAAAGCTTGTGCTGTGCGAGCCATATTCTTGATTTGTCTTCCATTGAGTCGATGGCGGGACAAGGTAGTAAAGTCTTCTTCGGTAAAGATGGCAATTTCAGCGCCGTCCTGCTTGCGAATCCTATCGATGAAGCTGCGCCAGATCTCCTTGCGGGCCTTGGGTGTAAGCTCGTCGTAGCGCAAAGCGACGTGGATACGTGATTGGAAAGCATCGTCTATAGAAATGTTAGCGACAGAAATGTATCGAGCGACTTCTCTCAGACTTACCGAAAGTCTCTACCCGATTCGTGGTCAGGAAGAGAATGCCTTGGAAGTACTCCAACAAACGAAGGAAGATCGAGACAAGAGCGTTTCGATGGATGTCATGGACCTCTCGCTTCTCTAAGAAGACATCGGCTTCATCAAGTAGGAGAAGAGCTCCCCATGAATGGGCGATGTCGAGAATCTTCTGAAGCTCAGACTCGAGGCGCGCAGGATCTGTGCCGAGCTCGCCGGCTGAGACAATGTACAAAGGACATCTTAACAGCTCGGAGATACTCTCAGCGGTGAGAGTCTTGCCGGTTCCTGGAGGACCGTGAAGCACAAAGACGAGGCCTTTGCCTTTGCCTTGCACAACATCGTCAATCGCCTTGGCTGCATGGAATTTGTGCGACTCAACCAGTGCGCGGACAGTAGTTTTCTTGTCGTCTGGTAGGACGAGCGAACCAAATGCGTCGTCATTGTACGTGATTTCGCGGACTCCAGAAAGCGAGAACTCCAGCCACAGCTTCTCCGAGAATGCGAAGCCAAGCACGACTGGTGAAGTCAGTAGAAGCTGCTCCTTTGTGTATGTCCTTTTCTTAGTCTCTGCGCTGTCAATCTTGTCAAGCTGCTGTGACCGCATGGGTTCGCCATTCTCGTCAACTTCAACGGCAACGAAGTGAGGGTCGCCATGATCGTCTTCAACCCACTTGTACTTGTACTTGGGCGTCTTGTCGCTGCTGGAGAGCTCTTCATTCTCCAGTTTCTCGTCGCCACCTATAGCATCCTCCTCATCCGAGTCAGGAGCACAACAAGAGCAGTCGTCATCTTCGCTGTCAGAGAATAGGTCATCCGCGTCCTTGGGCTTAATCAGCGAAATCGGGTAGTTCGGGTTTACTCGTCGGAAGCAGGCCGGATCGATCATCACACGACCATTGATGTTGATCTTCAGAACTTGCTTCTTCTTCTTCATGAAAGCCAGACCCTTGTGGAATTTGTACTGCATGCCTTCCATCTCCACAAATTGCTCTCCACGCTCAATGATCGACTTCTTAATGCCTTGCGGGTCCTTGTGGTACTTGATCGGATACGTTGCAAGACTGGTGATCTTTCGAGGACCCTTGAAGGACTCAATGTCGACCTCAAAATCGCCGTAGCCAAAGCCCTTGCCGTCATACTCCATGTACTTGCCTTCAATGCAGTACCACTCTCCGCGGGTCATGGTCTGGTACTTCATCGCGTACTCAACCTTGAAACAGCGGGGCTCATCCCATGCACCATAACACGATGTGATGGCAATGTCATTTGGCGTGAAGAGTGCCCACAGCAGATCGAAAGTGATGTTTCCAGCTTCCAAAAGCGGGTAGAGAGTTTTCTTGGTCTCAGCATAGTCTTCATCGATATACTTGACCAGAGTCTTGCAAAGTGCCTTTTGCTGCTCAAGCTTCTTGACATTCTTCTTCTTCTTTTCTGTCTTGATCTTTGACTTTAGCGTCTTTCTGTAGTAAGTGCGAAGATCCTCGAGATAGAGGAACAGGAGGTTTGGGTCGATCGTAGGTTCCTCTGCCTCCAAGCTGACGCTCTTGCAGTCCTTCATCACCTCGGCAAGGACGGCACGCAGTTGCTTCGATTTAATATCGATGACGGTGTTCTGGTACTTGTTCTCCCAGTCGAATCGTCTGCGGACGAGGAAGGCGAACTCTGCGAATTCACCCTCTTCATCTTCGGCACTCTCCTTCAGCTTGTAGTTGTGAATGTTAGAGTCCCAAAGCTGATCCACACGCTTATACTCCAAAGAGTCCGCCTTTTTTCCGGACTTCTTCTTTGTGCTAGCAATTGATTTTGTGCTCGATCGTCGACGCTTTGTGCTAGGCTTTGGATTTGCCTTCAATTCCGCCATCTTCGCCATGAGCTCCTGCACCTCTGTCTGGAGCTTGGCATAATCGGCTTCGCCATCAGTTTCGTCCTCTTCTGATTCCGTGTCTGCTTTTTTGGCCTTCTTAGCAGCTTTCTTCTTCTTCCTGCGACTGTTGTCGTCGTCAGAAGATGAGTCGCTGTCGTCACTGTTGTCGTCGTCACTATCGCTGCTGGAGTCTATTTGCTTGCTCTTTCTGCGCTTTCTGTCTCTACTCTTTGATTTCTTGAGCTGTTTTGATTTCGCCTTCTTCTTCTTGACCTCTTCTTCCGTGGAGCTGTCGTCCGAATCGGAATCGTCGGAGGCAGTTTCATCGTCGGAGGCACTGTCGGAGTCTGAATCGTCTCGTGCCGATTTCTTGCGATGCGACTTCTTGGCGGCTTTCTTCTTCTTGTGCTTTGACTTCACACATTTGGCTTTCTTCTTGGAGGACAGAGCCTTGGTCGTCTCGTCTGTCGTGGCAGGCGCAGGTTCCTCGGGCTCTTGTCGATCGGAAGGTGCGATGGCGTCATCGTGAGGCTTCTCGTCCATGTTGATCCCGGTTCGCAGAGACGAGGTCGGTGCAAAAGTGGTTCGCTGAGGCGAGTCAGACGGAGTGGACGCAGGCGTAGGTATGGACGAGTCGCCTACAGAGGATGATGTGGTGTTGAGCGGTGAGTGTGACGTGTCAGTGCCTTGTTTGCTCATAAGTGCAGCGAATGTCTTCTGGACTTTTGGAATAAAGAGGTCCGGCGGGCTAGAGTGAGGGCTGACGCTCGAGAGCAATGTCGATGGAGCGCTTTGACCTCTGTCTCACATGCAAGTGCCGACAGCAGTCTTGCATCAACGTATATGGGCAACGAAAGTTATAAGAAACGTGGGAGGGGTGCGTCGATCATCTCAGATCTAAGCGGCCCGCCCGCTGTTCTTTGATATTTTATATCCTAGTGATGTGATGGGCGGTGACTCGGTGAAAGTGAGGCTGAGGATGTGAGACTCCAGGCAATCGTGGCCGCCGCCTGAGGTACAGGCGTAGACAACTGGTAGGGCAGGGTAGGCGAGCCAGGATGCAGTGGCTCTGAGCTCTCGCGCGGCGCTGATGAATGATGAGTCGGATGAGCAGGAGTAGTCAACAAGATGCGCCTTGGGGTCTTGGGAAGTGGTGCAGCCTGCAGGACCCGGTGAGTGTCACGAGCCGCCACACGAACCACTGTAGCCAGTAGCTCCATGCATGTCGTCTGTAGGGTGATGCCGAAAGCTCTCGCCACTACTGAGAGGCGCAGCGTATGCGGTACAGTAGAACTAAGTGTGAGGTCCAGTGGAGGCCAGTGGAGCATCGCTTGCCGCATCCATACCATACTTGATACATCACAAATGGCCGCAGTCCACGGTGTCTCCAATTGATCGCGCAGTCCCGGGTGGCGGCCTCACTCTACGGTGGTCTGTCGGCCTGTCGTAGTGCCCGGAGTGCCGTCAGTGCCATCCCGCAGTCCAGAGAGCAGATCGACGCCAGGCAGAGGCCCGTGAGCCGTTCGGTTCTAGTGGGACGCAATCCGCGCGTCTAATGACTCTAATCCATGATCCGCCCTTGGTAAAGCTGGATCAGCGTGTTCAATGCGATTTGTATGGACACATCGCGATCCCGTCGACGGGATGTCTGTTTGTTGGTATTCTAATGCACCGGCAGAGCTGCCTCTGTAGCGGTCAAAGTAGTGACAAAATTTGGCCAATCGACTTGAAACGCTTCCATAGACTCGGATCCTGGTCATGTTGGGCTAAAAAGGCAGTTCATGGTATCGATACCACATGATCTGACTCGCCGCTGAACATTGAACGACATGCTTGAAATCTTTGTTGGCATGGGCGGGTGAGATTACTTTCTTGTGACCACAGTTCCGGGTCACGACTTCTTACTCTGCGGATAGCTCTTATCGGCGGCATCTGAAGCACCTACACGCGAGCAGGCTGGTAAGCACTGTGACAGTGAGGGAGTAGCACGACGACGCGCATATTAGAATTGGAACGCGAATGGTCCGGATGTCGACCTGCTGCTTGCGGTCCTGGCCAACTTCAACGCGACGCCCGGTGCGACAATCGCTACCGCCCCTCCATGGGCGATGAACCATGACAGCATGACTGCGACGTCGAAGAATAGCCGGCCAGGCCACCAAGATGCACCCACTACCAAACGCGGCCGCCCATGCGACGCTTGCAGACGACGTAAATCTAAGTGTGTGACCGACGACGGCAGCGCCATCTGCGTCCTGTGCAAATTTCATGGCCAGCAGTGTACTTACCTGGAAGCACCGCAGCCCAGGAAACGCTCTGCCAATCCGAGCAGTGGCACAGAAGTGCAATCGCCCACCAAACGAAGATTTCTCAACCTCAAGCCCGGCACAGGTGTGGAAGAGTACGATACCCTTCCCGGGCCCTCCCTCCTCAAACATACTCTCGGATTGCAGAACCGTCACCACAGCGAATACATTGGACTCAACGCGATACCAGATGTGTACGGTGGCCAAATTCTGGACCCAAGCGACTACGCGACTACCGACACAAAGAATGCACTCCACGACGATGTCAGATTTGTCCATCCACATCATGCATTTCGCCTTTTGCAGGACAGTCAAACAGAGGGCTACGACCAGGAGCGATCTGACGTAGACGAGATTGAAGCTACAGCATCTGGACACGGTCCGGATCTCGTACAACTATACTTCCGTATTGTACATCCGAGCTTTCCAATTCTACACAAGGATGTTTTTCTGGAAAAGTACGCACGCTCGCACCGAGAATTTGCGCCGTCTTTGTTAGCTGCGGTGTACCTGTTGGCATCTGGGTACTGGTCTTATGACGAGAAACTCGCCAAAAGCCGCAGGATAGATACAGCTGCACTCCAAACTTTAGCGTTCAGTGCGCTGCAAAATACTATGCGGAGACCAAAACTATCCACTATTCAGGCAGGTTTGTTGCTCTCGCAGTGGCAGAAGGCGTTCATGGGCTCGCCGTACGAGCAGCGTGATCGTCTTACGGTGCAGCTCGTCAATCTATCGCATGGCCTGGGTCTCCATTTGGACTGCTCTTACTGGGACATCCCTGATTGGGAGATTGGCCTGAGGAGACGCATTGGTTGGGCGTTGTATATGCAGGACAAGTGGACGGCACTGTTAGAAAGTCGTCCATCATTGATAAGTCAAGATGACTGGGACGTGGAGGAGTTGTCAGAAATCGACTTTCCTGACAATACTGAGGATGACCAGGAAGGCAGCAGCGAGGTCGAGCGCGGTCGCCTGGTCTTTCAACACATGGCCCGCCTGTCTGTAATACTAGGTGAGATTCTGAGAACCATTTACTCGGCAAGAGCGAGAAAGGTTCTAGACGCTGCACCTAACAGGCTTGAGCATCTATTGGAATGGATCAAACCGGTTCAGATCAGGTTGAAGGACTGGTTCTTGACATTACCTGACTCACTCAAGATGGACACTGCAGCTTCTATGAAGCTCTCCTCCGTCGGCTATCTCCGTTTGTCCTACCTCACTGTGGAAGTTTGCATGCATAAGAACCTTATCCGAGCACTCGTGGCCACAGAGCACCCTGCTCCGACGCTTACGCAAGTCTGCAGAAGCGCTGCCAACGAGCGCTTCACTAATGCTACCGACCTCATTCAGCGACTTCAGGCGCAGCATTTGCACTCATTCTGGTACTTTGCGTCCGCCAAATGTTGTGCGCTGATACACTCATTCGGTCAAGTCCTGGGCTCAACTGCTCTCACGGAAGAAGAGCAGGTCTTGTACTCACGCAAACTGAAAGAGTTCAAGTGGGCATTGAAAGTCAACAGCGAGGCAGGAGCAAGCTTTATGAAGCAAGCCTTGATCTTGATCAACCACTCCGTCCGCCTAATACAGCAAGGACCCGAGAATGGGTCGACGAACACGAGCCCCGCGTCTGCTGGATTCCAGATGCCCGGCCAGGAGATGCAATCGCCCGAACAGCAGAGCCAATGGCTACCACATCACCCTGTGCAGAACGGCGGCATGCACTACGACACTTATTATGGCGAATATACTTCGATCGATCAGGCGACATTTCACGAAGAGAATATGTTCGGCAATTTTCCGGAAGAATTGAATGGTGCCTGGATGCACGACATGAGATGACCAGAAAGCACCAGTGTTACAGTGGATTTGTAACGGCCTTTCTCGCGCGAACTTGTAACTCGAATTAGCGTTCGCGAGATGATGCTACGTTCAACGCCTTCTAGACCATGTGCGAATTGCGAGTCCGCATTCGTGGTCATAGCCTGCCAGGATTGCGTCATGCCCGTTGCAAAGTATCCAAAAAGCACGACGGCGTCTCTTGAGGGCTTCCGTAGCCTGTCCCATGGACAGACTGGCCTGTCGCTTATGGTAAAGTTCAGAGCTTCGATTGTGACTGTGTTCGATGAAGTCGATAGACTCCAAGACTGCCGACGCTCAACCACAGGTAATGATACCTGGATGCGCTGCATCTACATTGCCAATTGCACGCTGAAGGAGATGGCAAAGCTCGCAAGAAGAGGGAGAGGCATTTGCGGGATGCGAGCAGCTGTCACATACGAATTGCGCTGAGCGCAAAGGCTTGTGATGATGGCAGTCTTGATCGGATTGTGCTCGCTCGCAATTTTTTCAATTTGGTTGTGACAGATTTAGTTGTGAGACCTGTCGTTCTCGGATCATATTCATAGACAGTAGCTAGGATGATACCCAATTCAGTCGCCTTTCCAGATTGACAGTCGTGCGAAGCGACATATGGAGCAATCCTCGTTACAGCGCGCAAGTGCCCATACGCCAAAGCTCCTCATCATCCTCACCTTCTCCACGCTCGTTGACAATCGATCGACTGGCTCATTGTCGCATTGGTATACTGGCATCCACAGTCTGGCTGTCGTTGCGATTCCAGGGCGGTTGTTGGCAATCAAAGAATCAGCTTTGAGTCCAGGGAGGCCTAGAGGTGTGGAGCCTGCTAATGGTTTTCTACGTCTGGACGCATTGACGATCTTACGCCCGGTGCTCCGATATACTGCGACAGTCTAGAAGAGAAATCCGGAGCGGCGTTTAAGGTCGATCCAGGAAGGTGGTGGTGGTCTATAGTACAAGGCTGCCGAGAAGACCAAGTGCGGCCGCGAGAATTCCTCCATTGAAAGCATCAACTCGCAACGACGCCACACTGCTAGAGCTAGTCGAAGCAGCTGATTCCGTTGCAGTACCTGTCTCTGCCGCAGATGAGCTCGCTGTTCCGCTCACTTCCGTGACGCTTGCAGTCGTCTGGCTAGCATTTGATCCAGTGCTCGCTGTGGAAGACGCACTCTCACTACCTCCAGTAGTCGTAGCAGCAGCACCTCCACTTCCCAGTTGATCCGCGCCAGCAGTAACAGTGACCGGCAGACTTGCAACATCACTGGCGTCGTACGTGGTCACGCTTGAACCTGGGAAGTTGGCTTCGCTACCTCCATTGCTTTCGGTACAGACTGTTGCGCTGCATTCCTGTGTTCCGATGAAAGCGCCATCTGGAGCGGACATGAACATGTTGTATGTGGATGGACCGACTGTCAAAGTCTGATATGGGAAGAGGCCGCAGTCGCTCCCATCTGTGCCTTCCGGACATGCGAGCTGGATTGTTGTGATTTGGTTGCTGATCGAAACGACTGAACCGACGACGGATTGTTGGTCGTAGCCATAGAATGGGAGAGTGAGTGTGCTGGTCTGAGCGAGAGTCATGCCCAGGAGGCCAGAGATCGCGAGTAGAGATGCCATTTTTGTGGGTTTTATGGTGTGGCCTTCCAGCTCTTGTGAGAATTGAATGAATGTCGAAGTTGTCAAACAGGGTCGTAAATGTTTGGGCACCTACTTATCCTTGTGCTGGACACAGGTCATTATAAAGACACTGGCGCGGCTGAACGTTTTGAGAAAGTCGTCCCGTGCTCATGGAATTTTTGGTTGCTGTGGCGTACATAGGGGCTTCTATAGCGGATCTCATTGGATCACAGCGCACAATTACGGGAAGGATGCACTGCCAAGCTTTCTCATGCCGCAGAAACCGATTCTTTTCTGGAAAGCACTCCTTCGCGCCACTTCATCGTGGAACAAATAGTGCATTTGTAACTCTTGTGTCAGCAGCGGTGCGACCTGGCAGCCCACAACTACGCCGCAGCCTCCTTTCAGAGATTTATGGCAAGCTCATAAACAGCTTCAACATCTTTGGATAATTCGGGGTACCCAATCCTGTAGTAGGATCCCACCCATCAACAGCCTTGAATCCAGAACTGCCACAGTTCGGGTTTGAGCCATTCACGATATCATTCAAGACCCAAGGATTGGCGTAGAGCGTTGGATTTATGAAGCCAACAGGACCTTTGCCTGCAATCGTCCGCTGCTGATTGACCAAAGTGATCACGGAAGCCCAGATGGGAGATGCCAGAGATGTCCCGAAGAACTTTCCAAGGGTGCCATTGTTGTATACTGGCATGTAAGCTCCATTCGCCGAAACATCTGGATATCCTCGACCTGCACGGTTGTAGATGCCGCCTCCAGCACCAATGTTGGTGGCATTGGCGTTTACGGTGTAGTAGGGATGGCCAGGGTCGTGCTTTGCGAAATACCCGTATACCGCAGATTTTTGATATGATGCAGTCGAAAAGTAATTGGAGAACCCACCAGCCGTGGCAAAGAAGTGATATGCATTTGGTCTTCCTGGCCGCCAGAGATCGACCTGCATGGCGCTCTCCTTGTCAAGTACGGTCTGATTTGGATAAAGCTGAGTTGCGCCGACTGTCGTGATCCACGGGCACCCGCTTGGGTAGTCTGGGTTGTAAATAGTCTGATTTTGCCCATTTCCTGACAAGCAGCCACTTGCTGTAGGATCGCCAGGTGCGTTACCGACGCCATAGTCGGAGCTTGACACAAAGATCGTGTGGCCTTGTAAGCCCAATTTCATAAACTCATTGCATTGGCGAAGCACATAGTTCTTTGGGAAGTCTTTCTCGGATTCTCCATATGATGCAGATATGACTCTGGTTGGCTTGTACGCACCGCATTGTAATTGGCCCTTGTATCCGTTGGCCGCGCTATCGGGATACGTTGGGTCGATACCAGGACTATTGCCGGTGATACCATACGCAGTGTAGTTGCAATAAGATCCATCTAGTGCATCAAGAAAGGTGTTGAATGTGTTATCCACGGCCACTTCTTTGGGTGCATAGTTGGCATCATCGACCTGGTAGACAACGACGGCTTGTGGATAGACCAGTGAGATGACGATATCGAGATCAATATCCGATTCGCCGCTGTTTCCAGGATCGGAGGCCGTAACGGGCGCCTCGCCGCCATCTACAGAAACGACTTGCGGAGAAGTGTTTGAGGGCACATTCGGGGAGTACATGGCAAAGTGCTTGCTGATGTCTGATTGAGAGAAGTAATCGCCCTGTTCGTACAGCCCAAGAGTATTGACGGAATCGTTGATGTGGCCAACCGGAAGACCATAAAGTGCACGCCAGCAAGGAGGTGTTATGTTGACGCCGCAATTTGCAAGCTCCGGAGGCAGTCCAGACGCAGCAGGTGGCATCGGGTAGTGCCATGTCGGATTTGGATGTGGCTGTGGCCCTCTGCCATGATGCGGACCCCAACCTTCGCCTTTGCTGAGATATCTTTTCTTCAGAATAGCCGACATCTTGACTCCAGGGGTAATGTAGTCGATGTGTCTAGTCAAATGGGTGGGGACATGATACTGGTCGCACCCCATCCGAACCTTTCCATTACTCGTATGCTCATACTCGTACAGCTCGGACGACAGAAGTGATTCAGCGTCACCGGCCGGAATGTTGGCTGCAATCCAGCCTTTACTGTCACTATGAGCGACTACCGTTTCGTTGATTCCATGGTCAATGAGCCATGCTCTCACGGCGTTCACAGTGTCGTGAGACGGCGCGAAAAAGTCGTCCACCTCTTCTCGCGACATGTATTTGCCATACTGCCCAGATGAAGGGTCCGAGATCGCAAGCAGCCTTTCCTCGCCAGCTGCCAAATTGTGCTGTTTCAATCCAATCCTGAGCGGAACTATGGCATCTTTGTCAACGCGTTGTGATCGTTTCCAGGCGCCTGAAGAATCAGATGACCGCTTCTCATGTGAGGCACCATTCGTCACAAGATGAATGAGCCGAGAGGCACAATAGATATTTCCACATGGTGGCGATCTCTTTGCACCGAGAACTGAGGGCAGGGTGTCGGCTCTGGAGGCGATGATGGTCTTAATATGCAAGATGAGGTTCTGCATCGGTCCAGGTCCGCGTGGCATCTGCATTATCGCATATCGGATACGACGCCATCGTCCTCCCTAGAGCAGGTTCGGTGCCTTGATTGGAGCGAATACATGGCAAGTGATCTAACATGATTAGTCTCCCAGCCTGGCGCAGAAATTGCCATGCTTGACAAGCTTATCATTGCTTGGTGTTGCGAGGATGCGGCTCCCCGCGCTAATCTATGCAGTTTCAGTCTTCGCGAGTCTGAATGAGGAAGGTGTTTTCTATCGTGGGCCAGCCAACGTAAGCCGAATTAGCCGAGTTGAAAGAAGCAACGACTCACATTATCGTCGAAACAGGTCAGCTCGAGCAGACAGTGTTAATCTTCGAAAGCATCTGACTATTCATCTGGATGACAGGATCAAATCCGGATGCAACCAGCGGCTGCAGTGCTTTTAAAGCTTGCCCATTGCTTTCTCAATCTCCTTCAGCGCTGCAATGAGTTCTTCGTCCTTACCTCTACGAGCAACTAATTGAAGACCAACAGGCGCGCCAACACATGTTTCCGGATCGTAAAGATTATGATGATACTCATCCTGATCGTTCAGCGGCCGGTACTGCTCGTCCTTCACATCAATCGACGGGTCCACAAAAACTCCCGTAGGAAAGACAACTGCAGGATAGTCCAGCAGGTTCCACTGGCTTGTATACGACCAGTATTTAGCTGTGTCGTGAATCGGAGCAACACCAGGACCGGCAGGACATAGGATCACGTCGACTTCCCGTTCACCATTACCAGCTGTGGAATTCCAACGACGGGCATATTCGGCCCTATACTTTTCTCTTTGACAAATTATTGCCCAGTACTCATGGATGCTACGCATTCTCGATTCTCGTTGTTCAGATGTAATCCAATTGATGAGTGGCAATATGGGCTCTCCTGCCTCTCCGAGCGGTCGACGAGCATCGGCGCCTCCGTCTGGATAGAGGAGCGAAACGTATAAATCCCACGCTTGATCATGATCAACGGGATCCCAGTCAATGACACGCATGCCATGCTGCCGACACTTCTCAACAACGGCTGCCAAGGCTCTTGTGACAGGTGGCTGGGGTTTGACAACGCCGTCCGACCACATGACAGCGACTTTGAGGGGTCCGACGATCTGCACAGAGAGCCATAGCTTGCTGTCCAGTGATGGGTCCTGCTTCCACATTCCAGCGTTCAGCAACACTTTCATGAATAGCTCGATTGATTCACGATCGGTGCTCAGTGGTCCGTAGGTAGCATGGATGCCTTCGTTCCCGGCCATCGTAGCTTTCATACCGGCAACACCGAGTCTATTAGCTGTTGGCTTAAACCCATAGAGCGAATTGGCTGCCGCCGGTGCTCTGACAGATCCGCCGATGTCGCCACCGACGCCCAGAACACTTCCACGCATACCGATCAGCGCTCCTTCACCACCACTGCTTCCTCCACTGGATAAATTGCGATTCCAAGGATTGACAGTTCTGCCATATATGTTGTTGTTAGTCTCGATACATTGCAACGTTTGCGGCTGGTTAGTGCGGACATAAAACACACAGCCAGCGTCCCAGAGAGCTTGGTTCAGAGGCGAGTACAGAGATGGAGAGCCGATCCAAGCGACATATGCGGCATTAGTGCTTTTTTCGTAGATGTGCATGCCCTGGTGTTCTTTAATGCTGATGGGTAGGCCATGTAGAGGCCCCAACGGTTCAGGTAGAGAGTCGAGAAATCTTGCACGCTCGATTGCTTCGTCCCATAGCAACTCAGTCAGACAGTTTGTGGCCTGATGCGCAACAATGGCGCGTCGTAGGAAAGCTCGGGTGACCTCTTCGGAAGTTACCTTCCTCTGTCGCAGCTCTTCCAGCAGGCGGACGGCGCTGAAGTTCGTAGTCAAATCATACTCGCGTGCTGTCAACATCTCGATGGGCAGGCCCTGCGAGCTCAAAGCTGCCAACGCCTGCATCGGGATCGCAATGGGTGGATCTGCTTTTGCAAGCGATGCATCTCGGGCATCGCGAGCGCTTTGTGCTTTGAACTCCCACTCAGCAGTCATGATCTGAATGATGATCTGATGGCAAGGTTATAGAGATCGGCTTTGGATCTAGATATGTCGGAACAGATGGCGTGTGTCACGATGAACATCGTGAGACCATAGCTGAGGTCGACGATAACGCATTTGCCCTATCTGGCAAGCGTCTTGTTGGCAGAACTCATCTTGGCATAAGATTCCGCTCAAGCTTAGCTGCGAGCATTGAAGCCGGACGCTTGCCATTGATTGTTATGGTTACGCCTTAAACAACGATTCTGGTGTCTCGGACTGTGGTGAAATATAGGAGGACTTCCTCGAGGAAGCTGTGTGAAGAAGGAAAGTTGGTGCGAAACCCTCCGCGAAATTTCCGATGGAGAGCGCACTATTTTCAGGCCATAGCCTATGCCGAATTGCGTAATTGCATTTTGCGAAGAAGATGTGTCGTTCTTTCTTTCCAACTTCTCAGAAAGTCTGATGCTTGTTACCAACATCCATCGTCGTCACCATGTTATGCGACGAATTTGCGGTTCACACGGCTGACGGACACGCGGACCATGACTGCGGACCATGATTCGTGGTACTTGTAAATGGCCGGCATGCTCGCTCGTTAGCCGGTCATCACATCTGGAGTCCTTCGAGATGCGAAGCCACTGCTCCTTCCGGAAGCGGAAGTCGCTTCTCTCTATGGCAGAGCCATCTGATTAACATTCGGTAGCGGTCGAGTCGGAGAGACATACATGTATTTCTACTGCCCAGGCGTCCCTATCTCGCCTCGCTAGAACAAGACAACATCGCCATACTTCGAACAAAGTCGGAGCTGACGAAATTCTATCAGCAACTTGAGTCAACCTTGTATCAGTAGCCTGACTCCACGCGCAAGCAACTCGGCCAAGCAGACGATGTTATTGACACGAGAGCAGCTTGATCACTCTGCCCAACCGCATCCCCAGGTTGCTGAGGTATGAAAGCTTGCAGATTGCGATTCTCATGCTGACTGCGCCCATAGTTCTGGCACCGCAATCCTCAGCCTCCACCGCAGAATGATCCTCATGCAGCGCGCAAAGCTTTGAGAGCTCACACAGACGCGGTGCTGAAGCAGCTAGGCCCAACCCCGAAGGAATTAATCGAGTTCTACCATGACATTCCAATGCGAGATGGGTACAAAAGCTCCCTCAAGATCGTCAAGCCATCGAGCGGTCCTGCTGGTCCTCTTGTTATATTGCTGTTTGGCGGTGGCTTCGTTGCGGGTGACAAAGACCAATTGACGGAGATCGCAAGGATGTTGGGACTACTATATGGCGCGACCGTGGTCTGTATTAGCTACAGGCTAGGCCCTGAGCACAAGTTTCCCTTTGCACAGTATGATACCTGGGACTCACTCAAATGGATCGCTGAGAACGCAACTGGACCTCACTTGAAAGCGGATCCTTTCAAGGGCTTCGTGGTCGGTGGTGTATCTGCAGGAGCTTCTATTACAGCTGCACTTTCTCGAAAAATTCAGGACCAGCCGCTCAAATATCCCCTTACTGGTCAATGGCTCGCTGTACCTTCTTTGATGCATCCAGAGTGTTGTCCACAAGTGTTCCGCTCCAGCTATGTTTCTCTGGACCAGAGCCCGTCTTCTCCGGGACTCTCAGAGCAAGCGCGTCAAATGATGCAAGATGCCGTACAATGGGATAGGAGTTCGGACTTGCGATATGCTGCAAATTCCGTGAACAGCTTGTCAGGACAGCCGAGAACGTATCTCCAAGTATGCGGCATGGACCCGCTTCGCGATGATGGCCTCATCTACGAGGAAATGCTCAAAGAAGCAAAAGTCTCGACGAGAACTGACTTCTATCCGTAAGGCTCCAAGGCGTCCGATTGTTGTGTCAGTGCTGATCCTCTACATAGCGGCTGCCCTCATGCCCACTGGGTCGCGATGCGATGCTACGAGATTGGAAGGAAAGCCAGGATAGATACGTTGGTGGGAATTGGCTGGCTCTTAGACGTGGATGTCTCACGCAGCGTCGCTGCTTCTGCTCTCGGCGTCTCGGTCGCCTAGGAACTGAAAATCTGAAGGCATGTGATGGATAATAAGATACCCGGCTGAAGCCACAATAGAGGAACAATGTGCATATTGGACCTAGCAATCCGTACATATCGAAAATTGCTGAGTCGGTTTGACTTTCGCGGCTTATGTCGGGCCTCCTTGACAAAGTTATTGTTAATGAGTGTTTTCGATTGCTCGTGACTCCCGATTGTGCTATATGTTCTGATCGTCACGATGAACGCTTGTAGCAGACGTTGGTTGTTGTGCTTCTTAACGTGGCTCGTCTGCGCACTGATCTTGTGTCTGCATCCTGCACTGCGCTGTGATGCAATCAAACTCAAAAACCGACAAACCTACCACCCCCATTGCATAGACTCCGCACGCCCATTACTCACAAACGCATCTGAGGTACTCTTCAACAGAATCTTTCTGTATCCAAACCAATATGGGCGACAGAATTCCTCCCAGAGCGCGTGATGAGCTCTCGTCCGAGGAGCAATCAGTGTACGACGACTTCTCCCAGATCGCCGAGTACGGATTCGGCAAGGACGGCGAAAAGTTCCGATACAAAGACGACAGAGGCGCCTTCGTTGGCCCATATGCGCTATTGACTGCAGCTCCAGAGACTGGCAAGCTGGCCATGGAATTGGTGTACAGCTTAGGCAAGCTGAAGATTCCCCAAGATGTGAAAGAAACTGCAATCCTGGCTTGTGGGGGCCATTTCCAGGCCGCTTACGAGTTGTACGCCCACGAAAATGTCGCCGAGAAGGCTGGTGTCCTGACGAGATCGCAAATCGATGCTATCAAGCAAGACCGGAAACCAGCAGATCTCAACGAGAGCTGCTCGTTAGCCTATGACATTGCGAAGCGTTTGTGCAGTACACCAGGACCGCTACCGCGTTCACAATGGGATGAAAGCGTGAAGGCGTTTGGCAAAGAAGGAACACTGGCCTTGGTGCATTATATTGGCTTCTATGCCTACCTCTGCATTGCTTTGAATGCTGTCGATGTTCCGGTGCCTGAGTAGCCCCTTGAACAACGAGTGGGGATTCGAAGCAGATACAGCTCCTCAGCCAATGAGCGGTCGAATGCACAATTTCTCTTCCAGCATTTTTGTTGATCCTGTCTTTTCTTGTACTCTGTCTTCAGCAAAAGAAATATTGCAGCTCTGTATTTTCGATATGTCTGCATGCGAGAGTGCTGATTTCGAGTTGCAGAGCACACAGAATGGTGTAGAACTGGCGTCTTCCGAGCAGTGTGCTGATTATGAGCCGTTGATGACGTACAAGTGAACACCACGTCTGCCAATATTGGAATTGCGCAAGGAAGATACCCCAGACACAGTCGATCATCAGAGCCTGATGGTTGCCGCCACTGCTCGAACATCAACCTTCCCAAATGAAGTAATGGGCCATTCTCCTCCGCAAGCCTCTACTGGGCCACACTCAGCGCAGAACATCTCAGACCAGAATCCACTTCCAGGTGACGACGACACGTGGAAGCAGTGCAGACTTGGGATATTCTCAGACTGGCCGAAAGAACTCCAAGGCTATGCTATCACAACTGCGGCTCTGGTCTACGCAGCGGCGATCTTCTGGAACGACGACCTGGTCTTACTTCACAACAAAGCCTGGGGTGATGCCGGCGGTTTAAAGGCGCAAGGTCAAGCCCAACAGGATGCATTGTCCGCGGAGACTGTGGAAGTTCTGCGCTCGGTGATCTCACGTGGACTTCCCGAAGAAGTACAAGGACATGACTTGCTTCAAAATGAGGCAACAGACATTAAGCAAACCTCCACAGCCGTAGTAAGTCCCTTACTAGACCAGGCTGGTCGACCAAATGCGGTCCTCGTTCAGCTTTTACCAAAGCCGATGCTTTATCGCTCACTTGAGATGGGGTCAGGAGGAGGGAAGGGCACAGTGGTCGATCGCGGTGGCCAGACGCAAGAGGGCGCAAAGTCTGTGGACAATTCTCCCCTCGATGAGCATCCTTTTTTCAGGAGGTTCGCAGAAATGTTGCCCTCCGGTCTTGCGATCCTTGATCACAACGCCAAAGCAGTATTTGTCAATCAACACTTCTGGTCACTCACGACTATGCTAGGAGACGACCGATCATTCACTAGTTGGCCACAAAGCATACATCCTGACGACTACGACCGTGTGATGAAAGCATATCAAGATGCTTTTCACAACAGCAAGGAGTTAAGGACTGAGTTTCGAGCTCGCGGCGAACCTCATCCTTGGCGTCTGTTGCTCTTGACGCCTCTAGGAGACGAAAACCTTCAACACGTTAGTCTGCGTGAATATGGTGGCTTTGTCTGCAGCATTGTTGATATCAGCTCAGAAAAGAGCGCTGAGTTGACTGAGCGCAAGGCAGCGCAACAAGCAAGGGAGCGAAAAGAGCAGCAAGAGCGCTTCATCGACATGATATCGTAAGATTGATTTCCCAAAAGCATCGTAACATTGCAGGCATCCGCTAATCATCTGGCTCACCACTTCTAGGCACGAGATTCGAAACCCTCTCTCTGCCGTGCTTCATTGTGCTGAGGATATCGCCGATGCGATTTCCGACCCAAAGCAGGACATCGACACGAACGTCATCCGAGAGGCGGTTGAAACTATCGGACTCTGCGTGTCCCACCAGAAAAACATCGTTGACGATGTGCTATCGTTTTCAAAGCTCGATGCTTCTCTTCTGTCTCTGGTGCCAAAGCCGTATCAACCACATCGCCAGCTGGCCAGCACACTTAAGATGTTTCAGCATGAGTTCCGAAAGCAGCAGCTGCAGTTCGGATACCGTGTCGATGAAGCTTACTCCAAATCTTCGGTGAGCACTGTGATGGCGGACATGCCGAGAATAGGACAGGTGAGTATGCCTTCGATTGCAAGCCGTGACTCCACTCGAATGTTTACGGCTGAGGCAGCGGTGTCAGAGATGGCAGCACTGTCCGGCCGCTATCACTCGGAGTGAGCATCTTCTGAAGCATCGCTGACCACTTTTACCCATTGCTTTCAGGTGCTCATCAATCTGATCACGAATGGTATGAAGAACATATGCGCGGATCTAGAACGTCTGAAGCTAACACCATGATCTACTATGTGTAGCCATCAAGTTCACACATCAGAGCGAAGGAGAAAAGAAGATCATTTGCTCAGTGGCTGCTAGCCTCGAAAGACCGAAATCGTATCCACCAGACGTCGTTTTCTTCGAGTCCGAAAGCGTCGCGCACCGAATGGATGCTACAAATACCAAGGAGTGGGGAGACGGCGAGCCTCTATACATAATGGTCGCTGTGCAGGACACCGGCATAGGTATCAGTAGCGAGGGTCAAAAGCGGCTCTTCGAGCGCTTCAGGCAAGGTCTGTTTGACCGTCACCCAAAGCGTCATTCTGCTGACCTCTCTCATTTAGCAACTCCCAAGACCGGTGAAGTATATGGAGGTTCAGGGCTTGGGCTCAACATTAGTCGAAAGATTTGCCATCTTCATGGCGGCGAAATTGGAGTCAGCTCATCTGAAGGACAGGGTAGCACGTTCGGGTTCTTCTTCAAGGTTCGTCGGACGGATAAGGACGAGAGTGTGGATACCGAGGCATCTTCAGAAGGAGATCAGGAACATCTACGTGACCAGATACAGGCGCTGGAGATTACTGATGCTCAGGATACTGACCTCTCTGAGCCGTTCAACTGGGCTCCAAAAGGCCAGCAGCCCGCACACAAATTGAAGGAAATGAAGGACGAGAAGCTGCCTGATGGTGGCCCAGATGAGAGTCCGCAAGACGAAAACAGAGACGATCGATATCAAGAAGCAGAAAGACCACAAGTGTCAAGAGCACATCGCACGGGCGAAAAGCTCCAATCTCAAGAGGTTCGAAAGGGGGGACACGCGGAAGGACAGACATCAAAGCGACCCGTGGCTTCGTTGAATCGAGCCGGCTCACGTGCGCATGTACTGCTGGTTGAAGTAAGTCCCTCCCATCTGCGCAATACTCGGTGCTCACAGATGGCAGGACAATATCATCAATCAGCGCATAGTTTTCAGAAAGCTGGAGTCAAAAGGGTTCAACGTCACGACAGCGAATAATGGCGAAGAAGCTGTGCAGAGCGTACGAGACGCGCCAAAGCTGTCCTCTGGAGATAAAGGCGCATTCAACGTTATTTTGATGGATCAAGAAATGCCGAAGATGAACGGAAATACTGCAACAAGGGCGATCAGAGACTTAGAAGCGCGTGGCGAGATCGAGCGCATTCCGATCCTGGGAGTCACGGCCAATGTCCGAGGTGCGCAGCAGGATGAGATGTTGACCTCTGGCATGGATGATGTGATATCTAAACCGTACAAGATCGAGGACATGGTGAGTTCGCTAACCAAACTAATCGTGAAAGAGACGTAGAGCATGTATCTCACCATGACAATAGGTCAATAAGATAAGTGCAGTCGCGGGCATTAAGCTTCACGACTCTATGGACGAGAACCCCGATCATGAGGCGGTGCAGTCTTAAAATTGGTATACGGTCCAAGTCACATGCGTTGCTGTTTGTAGCAGAGCTGAAGTGAGGTGAGGTCTGAGTCCGCTTCGCTGCGAACAACTGTCAGATAAAGTTCGAGGCTTCCGCTCAGCAAAGTTAAGTGGATGAAGCTTGTGGTCGGTAGCACATGACTGCCATATTGCGCAGAATCTATCTCACTTCGAACGACTCGATTGCACGTGCGAATACGATGCGCTGGCTAGAGCAGCTGCGGTTCTGGCGACCGAGTTGCGCCGCCAACTTCGTCGACGATGCATCGACATCGACACAGACATCTCGATTGGTCGCACAGCCACCCGAAATAGACGTGGAAGCAATGGCTACCAACAAGAAAGATCGCGGCCTGAAGGGACTGAAGGCAGGTCATCGAAGCGCACAAGGTGAGTACCGAGCAGTTTTTCAACATCTGTTTTCCATCAGTGCAAGCGCAACACAGCTCGAATTCCGATGCCAGAGCATACATCATGCCGCGAAGCCCTGGACTGATGGCGTTCGCAGATTCAATCACAACCGCACTATCACGATCACAGTGGGTCGGCAAATTCGACCTATTGAACTCAAAGGCCAGCCAGAGGAGGACCGCAAGACTTTCGCTATATATGAAGACTTGCTTGTAAAGAACTCAAGCTATTTTCGGAAGCAAATCGCGCAAAATCCAGGCAAGACAACATTCCATCTCGATAATGTCCATTCAGAAGAATTCCAAACTTACTTCGACTGGATTTACGAGGGTCGTTTGAACGTCGAGATGGTCGAGTCCGCTAGTGCACGTATGCTGCGCAAGCTCTCAAAGAGTCTCAAGGTTCAAGCTAAGCACGATGGAGCGGTTCTTTTCAGGCTATGTCGACTACTCATTATGGATGACACCTCCATGCAGGACGACAAGTTCTCAAGTGCGCTCGCCGATCTCCTTGATGAGCTTTTGGAGAAGTATGCGGAGAACGCTGTGCGCCTGACCATTTCTCAAGGGCAGCAGATCTGGTCCATTGCGGGTCAGCTCTTTCCCAAGCATCAATCCAAGGTGCCGAAATGGATGGCAGCCGATCTGACTGCGACATCACTCCAAGGCTCTCAACACTTACTGGCACCCGCGCTCTTCGACGCAATCCAACGAATATTGCCAAGAGAACTAGAAGTAACCGTTGGGAAGGATTATGAAAAACAGATTTTCATGGTCGATGAGCGACGCTGCCGTGGTCACTTGAAGGTGCTGGAAAGAAATGTGGCGAGCAGATGGACCAGGAAACCAAAGCTTGTGCTTCCCAACGAAGACCCGAATTGCTTCGCTCTCTACCTGCGCTGCGTGACTGTCAAAAAACCAGATTTTCTAGACTCTATGAATACTCCAAAAAAGCTCGAGAACGGCAGACTCGTACCTAAGAACGAGGGAGAGAGTAGAGAAGCGATGCACAGGCTGTGCGAGCTATGGATCCTAGCTTCTCATCTGGAAGACATCAAGATGCAGAACGCGGTCATGGACGCCATCGATACACTTCGACTCACCACAAGCCTACGCACCGCAGAAATGATCATTGCCAACGCCGCGGTTGGAAGTGGGCTGAGACGATGGCTTGCCGATCTCCTTGCTGAGGCCATGACGAACGAATGGCTGACACAGTGCAGCCGAGAGATGTCGAAGGAGCTGCTCGTTGATGTTTTACATGCTTCTATGCAAGCTCGAGAGGCGAAGGGCGAGGCTGGCACGGCGCTTACTCTTCGGCGACCGGAACATTACCATGAGAATTGAGAGGCCATAGGGTGAAATACTGCTGCGCAGCAAAATGGCGTTCTGTCTGCATTTGCAAGAACTCGAGATGTGGTATTCATATTTCCGTGAACTTAGATCTAGTCATCGAATCTGCAACAATCTGCAGGATTCTCAGGATATTGCTTTCGCTCGACACGACTTCTTTACGTACATCATATTTCGTCTCCTTCTGTGATGCTCACGCTTTCTAATCCCCCTTTCATCATTGCCAGGTCGTGCATGCAGACCTCTTATCCAGTCATTTGCTCCGCGACGACCATGGAGCTCATACTTGCTCGAGCAAGACTGCTCTCTTCCGGCAGTGATCAATGCATAGCCACAAATTTGTAATCCTTCTCCTGGCCGCCCCATATCTTACAGGACCTCCTCTATGGTTCTTCTTGGGTATCAATTGGAAACGCCATCTGATGCCATGTTGTATCTGTAAATTCACCCGCCTCCATCCTGCCCTTCGCTGCCCCATAGATGGGTGGTGTCCGTATTACGTCGAGGTTCCAGTCGTGGTCCATTCCGCTTTTCCTGCAATATCCTTGATCTCATCTAACTTGCTGCCCATCTTAACCACGCTATATCTGATCATTCGAGGGTCGAGACCGAGCGTTCTTCGTACGGCATGCTGTGTCTTTGCGCTGGAGTCGAATCGCAGGATAAAATAGTGGCCTTCTTTGTAGGTTGCGCCTTGCTTTCGCGCGGGATTCGGTAGTGTAAAAGTGCCCCAGTTTGTGATTCCTCGTACTACACCGCCGGCAGATAGAACAATGTTGCCCGTCGTTCGTGTGATTCTACGCAGCTCAAATGTTAGAGAAGTTGTAGGAAGAGTTGCGGAGAAACTGGGAGGCGTACTCTTTGATCTCGTTGACGCTGCGACCAGGGCGGACCTGATGATTATGTTAGTATACCGACGTCCATCGAGAGGGTGACATAATTACCACGCCTATCAGTTCGTACAACATATTCGCGATGATGTTCAATGCGGGCGGCAGTGATTCCCGACGAAGCATCGAAGTTCAAGTCGAACGCCAAGAGTCGCGGTTACGATGGCCAATTGCGGCAGCGCTTCCCGAGCACTGAGCACATGCAAGTGAAGCCGATGCCCGCAGTCATTCACCGAAGTATAACAAAACAATTGTAGCTTTAATCTCCTCTCTCTCCGGCGCAGACATGGCTTCCACGGTGGCTGGTAGAGCTTTCGCTCGCTCAATTGCTTCTTCGAGCTTCGCCAGGTGTAGCCGGCCACAGTATCTGCGATTGAGAGCCCAGCAGACCGCATTGAAGCCAGCTCGAAGCTTCAGCGGAAGCGCAACAGGTAGCGTGACAATCTGGCATTGAAGCATTATCACACATACTTACCTTTACAGCATGGGTGAAGAAGTACACTGAGGACCATGAATGGGTTGAATTATCTGAAGATGGCAGTACAGGTATCATTCATCTCACCCACCACCCCACTTTCACATGCGCGTAGCTTACCACTTCGGCAGGCACAATTGGCATCTCAGAATACGCCGCCAAAGCACTTGGAGATGTCGTCTTCGTCGAATTACCTACCGTCGACCTCGAAGTAGGCCAAGGAGAGTCTATTGGCGCTGTGGAGTCTGTAAAGTCTGCCTCCGATATCATGACTCCTATTAGTGGTACCATTATCGAGGCGAACAGCGTGCTGGAGGAGAAGCCGGGAACAATCAACAAGAGCCCAGAGGCTGATGGCTGGTTGGCCAAGATCAAGGTGTCTGCGCCTGAAGAGTTGGACGCATTGATGGACGCAGATGGCTACAAGAAGTTCACTGAGGAGGCCGACAACCACTAGAAGGAGGACATATTATGAACAGCTCGGGGAGAGCAAAGATACCACATGAAGAGACCTCAACGTTTTCAAGGCCAGGTCGCTGGGCAAGACAGGCGAGATAAGAGGCCATATAGCCGCTCTGCCAGCGATGGCAACATCATGAACAGGCCAAGCTGGAGTTAGATCAAACATCCAAATTTCACGATGGCTTCGCGTGGAAGCTTGACTCAACGTCTTATACTCGAGACTCTCTTTCGGCTGCAACTCATTCCGCATGCCGAACAGGGACCACCATACTTCTCGGGAAACAGGTAGTTCACCGGTAAGTACTGTTCGCTATGCCGAACTGTCACATGTTCGCAACAAGAGAGACAATGCAGTCGTCAGACGGCACTGCAATTACCAAATCTGATCGCGCCCTCCGAGGCATAGCGCGATGGGTTTGACCTTAAGGAAGGCTAGGTCAACCCTGCTTGGCTGGGATCACCGCGAACTCACAAAGGTGGTTGATAGCATTGGCAATGATGTCGCAAACAATGCCCGTGGATCCTCTCACCCAAGCATGAGCACGCGTTGCTTAAACAGACAATATTTGTAACAAACGATCTAGTCGTTTGTGTCAACATCAAGGAGCGTCTATGGAGGACACCCAATCCGAGCCGATGTCGAGTCTCCGAGATCACGAAACTGTATTTTGCCCAACATGGATGTCACCTGGGGCTGCGATTTCGATCTCCAGGCACAAGTGCAGGCCGTCGGGCCAGTCTCACAGAAGCGTGCACTGTCAATCTCTGCAATTCAATAATCAGGTACTTACGGCACTAGTGTCTCTTATCACAACTCGACCTTGGCAGCCAGTGACTTCTCATTGCGTCTTGAGTCAACCTCGGGGGCTTCCAAGATGAAGGGGCTCAGTATCTCCCCACTGAGCCCGGTGCGCAGATTTGGCACTCAGCTCTTTGCAGATCTATGCACTTCCCTTCTTCATGTGATACAACTGAGACATGTGAGTGAGCGACAATGGGGGTTTCAAGGCTGCCAGCATGTGACACAGTCACATGAAGGCCCCTATAGCTGCGTTTGCGCACTATCTACAACGACTGCGGATGGGCGGGTGGGTGCAGCGATTGTGGCACCGAGAGGTGAATGAATGAGGGAGAGATTCCTGCCCACGGCAGCTGCGGTTATGCCGGTCGTGCATAGACCCCTGCACATAATGCGAGCAGCGAAGTATATCTCTTTACTCGGCGATCAGCAGATAAAAAAGACGTTGATTGCCTTCTTCTTTAGGGAGCATCATCAGTCATGTTGTCCCTCGCCTTGGCTGCAATACTCTTTTTTACGCTTGCCTGTTCCAGCCCAATCACGAAACGAGACACTTACATCGGGTCGACCACACAGAACCAGCTCTTCGATGGCACACCTTGCCGAGCCATCACAATCATCTTTGCGCGAGGGACTTTCGAGACTGGAAATGTTGGCACCTTGACTGGACCGCCATTCTTTCAGGCTGTCTCTGACTTGACAGGAGGAAATATCGCTGTCCAAGGTGTACGTCTTGCCGACTGTCTTCGAATGAAGTGCAATGCTAATTCAGCCACAGGTTGACTACCCAGCAAATGTATTCGGCTTTTTGGGAGGTGGTGACAGCGATGGATCACAGAAGATGGCTTCACTTGTCGCAACTGCAGTGCAAAAATGTCCCGGCACGAAGGTTGTGTTGAGCGGATACAGCCAAGGTGGTCAATTGGTCCATAACGCTGGCCGGCTCTTGGGTTCACTGGGGGCACTCGTGAGCAGTGCTGTGGTACGTCTGGCTTGTCAATCAAGATTCGAGCGCTGGCGTCAACTGACATGAATGCTACACAGATCTTTGGGGATCCTTTCAACGAGCGGCCTGTGGAAAGTGTTTCGCCTCAGAGGACTCTGATCATCTGCCATCCTCTTGACAACATATGCCAGAGAGGCGCTTTGATTCTGCCTTCTCATCTGGACTATGCTGCTGATGCACCACGAGCTGCACGATTCGTTGTTCAAGCTGCTTCGACATAGGCTCGATCGTGGTCAGTCCGTGTATTGCCGTCATGTTTTCCATTGTAGCATTCACGACAGACAGTCAACCCAATCAGTTCTAAAATCCAAAACACTCTTGACCTGTCATGTGATTTGGCTCCGCCGAGAGCTGTGCAGCTTGAGACCCTGATCTACGGTACCTCCACCTTCGAGATCTCCTGGACCCTTGCAACCTTGCTGTCCCTGAGATAAGCAACAGTTTTGGAGTTCTTCTTGTTTGGAGATCAGCATCTGTGAGTCGCCCATCTGCCCGCACAGCTCTGTCTGCCAATCGGCTTCAGCTGTCGGTTGCTCTCTGCTCTCGGAACTTCTCAAGGGGTCATGCGAGCCGCAATGTCCTCCAATGCTATCCCTGGCCGCAAGTACCGAGACTGCGCATCTCAACCTTCCTCTCGGGGTCTAAGCATCTGTACATGCCTTTTTCCTTCTCATATGACTGCGTCGATGATCGCATTGCTTTACTACTCCTCTCACAATGCTGTGACCAAGACTTAGGCGTTTCTATTCTAGATCACCTGCCAGCGTAACCACGCGCGCAAACCTCGTGCCTGGACCCTTCCGACTAAACAGAAATTCTGAGTGACTACCACGAGAACTGCTGAGCTCAGCTCTCACTATACAACATGGAGTCGTCGATGCTTGGAAGACTGCCTGCCGAACTTCGCAACCATGTATACGAGCTGGCACTACTAGAGCACAACGAACACTCGCGAACGATCGATCTTGAGAGCTGGGCCGACAAGCCCTTCCACTTCTCGAGATCGGGAGGTGACGAATATCTGGAACCTCTAAGGATCACTGGACTGCCACAGACATGTCGACAGATTCGAAGAGAGTCGCTGAGGCTCTACTACTCCATAAACCGCTTCTACTTCGAGACCGAGTACCTCAAGAGCTCGGACAAGCATAGCATTGTTGAGAAGCTGCAAACGTTCGCTGGGAGAATTGGTCCAAGACAGGCAAGGGAGATTCGGGATGTGACAATCAACCTGGGGACCGTCAAAGGCCAGGACATCCAGCCATCGATTAACTGGCGGCACATGGCATTGTGTAGAGGGTTGTTCCACCCTCGAGGTCATACAAAGATCCGGTTTCATCTGGGCTCGTGCTGGGGCACCGAATTCACTCTCGGTACAAGAAAATCCATTTTTGAGCAATTGGACCATATTGCTGAAATATGGGCTTGGACCTGGCAGAAGCTGCGAAAGTATAGTGAGACCGAGGCGAGGAGGATGGCGGAGCGCTACAAGCAGGATGTGGCTAGGCTTTTCGAAGATATGCCGGAAGTGATTTGATCGCAGAAGTATGAAGTCTCGCGTCGCGAGGATGAAGGAGAACCCATAGATATTGCTTGATGATACCCCAGCGCCTATACGCCCGGCCTCCACTAGATTTTGCAGACCGCGGCTTTCGTATGAAGACTCGAAGTTGAGCTAGATAGGCAGTGCGGTCGTGATAGAGCAGGTGTGTACAGCAATGCTGTTGACACGCAGTTGTCTGCGTGCAGATCGCCTTCCGCTGTGAAGATTAGCGTTAATCTCGATACACACTCTCGAGCCAAGGCTGGCTATATCGTAGCAACATCCATAATGAAGCTGTATCTCAAATACCCGTGTTCGTTATCATGAAGACAAGCCTTGACCTACGTGATTTTGCTATCTTCGACCATTAGCAATGGAATCAGAGGAGCGGAGCCAAGGTGTCTGCCAAGCACAGGATCAACCCAGCCATCTCTGACCTTCCTCCTTCGAGCAACGAGCTTTCCAGTGACGCCGACCTGCATGTCGGAGATGCCTTTTACCAGGTCACACCGGAGATCATCTGCACAGGAGCAGCGAGTGTACACAAATACGAAGATGGAGCTATACTGGTGGAAGAAAGAATAGGAACGGAGAAGTGGAAGCAAAGCGGGAATGATGGCCAGCTCCCTGCAAGCTCCTCCTCTCTAGTAGCTCCAGTCTGCTCCAGACTTGCATCACTGTGTCGCGTAGACGAGGCAAGAGTATTTGAGCTCCAAGATCCGCTGCCAACCGTAGCTCTCGAGAAATCTACCTGACCACGCAAGTCGAACGTAAAGACCGAAACCATAGCACGATCTAACCACACATAACATTCACCATGGCACAGCAAGGTACATCGTCTGGTCACCCGATCACTGTGCTCACTGTATGAGCCCCATCCTTGATTGTATTTGGAAGTAGAAGGGCTGATAGCACCATAGCAAGATCTAGTCCACAAGCTGCCCTCGCACAGCCCGATTCTCTTCGCCCAAAAGAAGGCCAAGAACCTTTCCTTCGAGACCATCGCGAAAGAGCTTGGACGCGATGAAGTAGCTGCAGCCGCCATCTTCTACGGACAGGCAAAGGCTTCCGATGAGGATATCTCCAAGCTGGCCAAGCTGTTGGACATCCCAGAGGCAACGCTTCGCGAGACTGAGATCGTAGGACTACCAGACCGAGGACGATCGATGGAAATGCCACCGAAAGAGCCTTTGATGTATCGACTGTATGAGATCGTACAAAACTATGGATATGCGTACAAGGCCGTGATCAATGAGAAGTTTGGAGACGGCATCATGAGTGCTATTTCCTACTCAACAAAGGTGGAGAAGGAGACAGACGAGAAGGGAGACTGGGTCAAGATCACATTACGTGGAAAGTGGTAAGTCCAGCAGTGGCGGAGAACTACTGACATCTTTGGGAAGTACGGCTGACACAGAATTCAGGCTCCCATACACTCGGTTCTAGACAATCGTCGATGCACCACGAGCCTTGTAGATACCAGATACGCTTTCTAATGCAGAAATGACAGTACTTACAATTATCATACGAGAGAGAGTCTTTTCGCGATATTAATACTGCTCAAAGGACCGCAGGCCTTGCTTAGCGATTTAGGACTTCTTCGGTGTATCCAAGCGAGTACTCCAACATGGAACAGATCTCGGTATTTGTAGTCGATAGCACGCGACGATGAGACACCACATTACTTGCACGACGCACGCCTCAATCTCCGGCTCGACCGCTCAAGCTCCTGCGTCAATCGTCTTTGCTTCAGCTTGAAACGACAAGGTTAGACCTTGTCAGTAGCGTGCTCAGCTCGAGCTAATTAGACATTGTAGAGTCGAGAAACAGAACAGTGCGATCATAAAAACGTTCCCACATTGAGGCTGCTGAACGTATCTTGCGACTAACGGCTTGTGACCATGAGTTTGCGAAGTGCACATGCGCTCGCCGGGTGACAATGCGGCGCATGTGAGTTTATCTGCACTAATGCTCATTCACACAGAGCTATCGTCGAACATTTACCTTCAAGCAATCAAGCATAAAAGCGTCGATAGAGATCACTTGGCAACGCCAATCGATGGTCTCAAGGATATCGTCGGCATACAAGTTCGAAGCACTCGGCGCACAACACATCGCACCTATCCGCTCGCAAAGTGCAAGGCAATGGGGTGCGCTGGCTCTAAACCACGCCCAATTGTCGGCGACCCGAATCGGTACTCGACCAGCACGTCCAACGCAAGCACGCTGGTAGCACCACGAGTTAGCATTCATGCAACAGATGGTCACTCCGACGTCTCGCGCCCTCCGATGGCAGCTCGAAAGCACACCCTCAGCGAAATTTTCGATCCTGATGAAATACCAGTCGATGGGCATGTGAGAAGTCCAAGCGGCAATCTTCTAGACGCAAAGCAATTTCGAGAACATCCTAATCGACCCTTATGTATGTATCTGCTCTACCGCCAAATCCTGGTGCTGGTCGCTAATTACTTGAGTAGGCATGCGAGAGCGACAAGAGCGAATACTGCAGCGGACTCAGACGCAACGTGAGTTGGGCATGGCTAGTCCCACTCAGATCGCTCCATTTGCATTCGAGAAGGACATTTTCGATCTCGGCAACACGACCACTATTCAGGCTCAAGGCAAGGAAGGCGAAAGAAAGGTGTTTCAGGTATGATTTCTGCCTGTGCATATTGTTCAGGCTTTGCTGACTTGGCTGTTGAGGGACGTGAGCACAGTCACGGCGGACGTAAACTGACGAAGCGGTCAAAGTGAGGCCTGGACTCCTGAGCTCGCCAATAGGCATCTGCGGCGAGTGGATGAGGGGAGAAGAACAGTTGGGGAGCTCATTTCGGGCAGCTTCCATGTGGGTTCCTGTCTCTCTGAGTTGGGCATGCAGTCTTCTGGAAGTGCACTTGACACGATCGCCATTGAAAAAATCTCTTGAGCTGGACATATGGAACGCGAGAGGACGATGGCGTGGAAGACCATGAAGCATATAGGCTATCATCGAGGGACATTGGCAATAGCGATGAGCACATCGTGAAATCTGCGGACTTCTTTTCGGGGTCATCTGGTATATTCGACGAGCTTTTCTAAGGCCTGACCTGGTCAAAAGTGAGTGGTGTCCTGCAACTGAAGTCAAGCTCGCACATGTTAATGGCGTGGCTCTTTCCCTCACTTGCTTCAATCCTCACTTCGAGCACGCTAACAACGGCCCGCACTGACCAAGGCAGACAATTAAAAACGTTTGATGCCGAAGTGCAACTTCAAGTTCACCACTATCAACCAACAACGCCATTGCGAGTCGCCAACAGTCCCTACAAAGCAAACACCAGCACACTTTCCACAGCAATCATGTCTTCCGACTCCGGCTCCGAAACAGCTACCACGGTGACCAGCAAGCAGCGTAAGGCCTTCCAAGACAAGCCTATTCCATGCAGCTATGCCGATTGCCAACACCGCTTCGAGACCGTCGAGGACATGATCCATCACAAGATCCGTGAGCCATATCATTTCTACTGCAAGAAATGCAAGGTTGACTGCGCGGACTGGGAGGGTCTACTGGCGCACCAAGTTGACATGATGGCGCCTTTCCTGGGCGAGAAGAAGAAAGACAGCGGCGAGCGTCCGACCCATATCGTGTGCGAGCTATGCGGAATAACATTCAAGAGCATGGGCGGTCGCAGAGATCATCGCAGACAGGCTCATCCAGCAGACCAAGACGTCGAATGCCCAGGCTGTACCTGCAAGTTTCCACGAGCATCGCACTTGATCGATCACCTCGAGCAGGGTCGCTGCTCGCACTTCACCAAGCACCAGTTCTACTCACACATGCAGCACAAGTACATGCTTGCGCAGGTCATGAAGAACCCGGGAATCTTCTCTGAGGTGGTCACCCAAAACCAAAAGCAGCTTCTTCCGCCGATGGAGCAGCTGACGATCAAGTCTGATGCAGAGGATCCGGAGGAAGGTGGCGTCTCTATCCTGGAAGAGTATGATGAGGCTCAGATGAGTGGCTACAAGCCCATGGAGCCCGAGCGATCTTTGATGGATTTTAGTGCCCATACAAGCGTCGAAGCGTGGCCAAAATTGTCTTCTCGTGCCACATCGAGAGCTGGCGCTCCATCGGTCACTTCTTCTGCTTGGACCAGTGGCAAGCTCTCGAAGGCACTTCAAAATTACGAAACGCCTAATCAGCCTTCAGCTGGCCAATGGGACGCCATCACCAAGTTCTACCACAATCAGAGCAAGAACACCAACCTGCTGAACACCCATTTCTGGAACGATGAGCAATACTTCTGGAACGAGTTTCTCCAGTGCTACGTCTGCCCTCTGCCTGCCTGTCAGTCTGAGACCGCCTACTCCAACACATTCGCCACTCTCGACGAAATCAAGCAGCACATCGAGCTCGCGCACCTGCGTAGCTTCTACCGATGTGAGGGCTGCTTCAAGAGATTCAATACATGTGCTGCTCTTGTGGGTCATGTCGAGGCTACTCACAAGTGCGGCATTCGTGAGAGTGACAAGTTCAAGAAGGTAAGGAACTAATCTCAGAAAGTTTACTCCTCTGCATACGACTCACTGATTTGTAGTTCATCAACGAGGTCACCGGAGGCTTTCTGGTCGCAGAGCGTGTCGCTGAGCCGAAGATCTATGGCAGAGACATGTCTGTCGTCAAGCATGGCGAAAAGCCTCTCAACGGCGTCACGTCAACCAAGTACAGCAGTAAGAGTCCATACGAGGCTTGAAGAAACGGTATTGAGATAGACCCAGCATCACGAAACTCGCCAGCTGAGGCCAGAGTTGGGTGGATCAAAAGCATTAGCCGTGGACAGCGCAGCTGCAAAGTCAAGCACTGGCCTTCAGACAGCGGCTTGCACATAGAGCATAGAAAGGCGGAACAGATCACCTCTTCCTTTTTAGCCACTTTTCAGTCTCCAGGACGCCAGCTACCCAGCATTCGGGCAACCCAACGCCGAGTTCTTCCTCTACGATACGGTGCGAGCGGTAGTCGTTCCTTCGCGCACAATGATGTAGTCTCAAGTATGAAGCGGAGAGCGTATAAGTTGCTACTCAACGCTCAGCCCTCTTTTCCGAAATTGTTATGACCTAAATACTGATTCAATACCGCTGGTTCCTTGTACCTAGGCCAAAGACTGTATCATTCTTGTGAGTATAAGGCCTACCATTCTTGTGGGTGTAAGGCCTACCCTTCAGCCCTGGCTTGGCAGGGACGCTCGACGACCATATTAGACTTTGCTTCTCGCAAACGACCCGAGATGTTTTTTTAGTGATTTGCATAAGACTCGTCTGAAGATCTACCTGTAATTCAAACCTAGAACCTGTTCTCTACTTGACATTTCAAGTCCTGGAGTCAGTCAAATTGCGATTTGTTGCATGTCCACTGATTTTGTGGGACTTCAGATGCTGTTATATTGTTCATAATACCTCTTACATCAGGATACGATGCCAGTCTCGGACATGCAAGAGAAGTCTTTCGACTTCATCATATGCGGTGGCGGCACGGCCGGTGAGCATTCTAAAAGATCCAAATATCTGTACCTGACCTCATAATTTTGCAACGCAGGCCTCGTGCTCGCGAACCGTCTCACAGAAGTGCCAGACTTCACCGTCCTCGTCGTGGAAGCGGGCTCAGACAGACGAGGCGATCCCTTGGTTCAGACTCCAGGCCTCTTTCAACAATTCTATGGCAAGCCGGAATATGACTGGGACTTCAAGACCACACCGCAGAAAGAAACTCTCGGAGCTGTCCATGGCTGGCCACGAGGTAAAGGACTTGGCGGATCGTCTCAGATAAATGTCATGATGTATTCGCACTGCTCGAAAATGGATTTGGATATTTGGCGAGACTTAGGGAATGAAGGATGGGGGTATGATGATCTGAAGGCGTATATGGAGAAGGTTGAACACATGCACTTACCCAATGATGAGACAAGAAAGGCATTGAGTACGGAATATATCCAGCCTGAGCTTAGAGGTGGGAATGGGCCGGTGCACACCAGCTTCCCGAGTAGTGCTTTCAACTTCATTCAGGAGAGCTGGGTGGAGACTTCGCAAGCTTTGGGATACCCTAATGCGACAGATCCTAGGACTGGTTCTTCGCTTGGACTGTTCAATCAGCTCGTGACTGTGGATCCGAAGACCTCGACGAGGAGCTATGCGGCGACAACGTATCTTGCTGAAGCTGAAGGTCGATCGAATTTGACCGTGGTGACAGAAACGATGGTCAGGAAGATCTTGTTCGACCAATCTTCAGCCAAGCCAAGAGCTTCTGGAGTTGAGCTCGAGAAGGGTGGTGCTGTGTTCAAAGTGCATGCGAAAAAGGAAGTACTCCTTTGCGCGGGCGCAGTACAATCTCCTCAGCTATTAGAGCTTTCTGGTATTGGTCAGCAAGAAGTCCTGAGAAAGTATTGCCTTGACGTTGTCGTGGACAGCCCAGGCGTGGGAGAGAATCTGCAGGATCGTAAGTGCTTCACAGATTCTTGTCAGGTGGCAGCAGCTCACTCATCGTTTCGTAGATCCGCTTGTGGTGCTCAGCTGGGAGGTCAACGATGGTGTTCCTACCGGGGAGACATTCCGGGACAATCCTCAGGCCCTTGCAGGAGCCATGGAGACATACGCAAAGACGAGAGGAGGTCCGCTCGCCGCAGCACCAACGACGACCGGCTTTCTAAGCACAACATCGTTCATGCCTGGCGCAGACGTTGAGATCTTGGCACGTAGTGGACCTGAGCTACCAGAACGGCAACGAAAACTGCTCATGAAGCAGCTATTGGACCAACGTGAGGCGACGATTCAAGTTGCATGTATACCGGCTGGTGCTGTGACTTCGACCAGAGAGAATAATGTGTCTGCATACTCGCACAAGGTGCCTGGCAACTATCTCAGTGTCGGCGTAGGACTCATGCATGCATGGTCGCGTGGAACAATCCATATCCAAGGCGATGACGTACACCAGCAACCGGAGATCGATCCAAGGTATTACAGTCAACCAATAGATCTTGAAATCCAGGCACAAGCCTTGATGCACATGAGCCAAAAGATCATCACAACCTCGCCCTTGGCAGATTTTGTGAAAGATGCGTCAGACGGGGCAGGAAAACTCTTGATGCCTGGCATCAACTCTTTCGGGACCATCGGAGAGGCGCGTGAGCGAGTGCGCGAACGCCAGCTCACAATGTATCATCCCATAGGAACTTGTGCCATGATGCCTCAAGCTGATGGTGGTGTGGTCGACACCGAACTACGGGTGTATGGCGTCGACGGTCTACGTGTCGTGGATGCTTCCGTGTTCCCGCTCCATGTCCAGGGCAATATCATGAGCTTGGTGTATGCTTTGGCGGAAAAGACGGCTCATCTGATTAAGATCGACTATGCTGCCGAGACAAGTATCAATGGTGTGAACGGCGTGTCATGACAAGAAACCCTTCAAGAAATTGAAGGGGCATCCGGTTCGTCCTCTGCTTTTTCACCAAACTTGCAGGCCGGATATGCGACTTGATGTGCCTGAGCATTACAAACGTCTCGCAGGAAAGCGTTCTGGGCCCAGAAGCCTCCCTCGAATGACATGTCGTACTATTGAAAGCGCAAGCGGCCGAGTCAGCGAATGTCTACAATGTCCTACATAATGCCCTGAACGAACACTTACCCAGTAATTCAAGGAACAAGAAAACCCCTCAGCGCCTGAGCTTTGGCTAACTTTATGATACCACATCGCAGGCAGGTAGAACATATCACCCTCATTCAATGAAATCCTCATCGGCTGTGATAGAACTGAGAATTCAGTCGCACGAGATTCTGGTTCGTCCGGGTCCCATGCAGGTACGGGAATAGGCTCTGCATCTGCCTTGAGAAGAGGCTTGAGCTCGAGGTTATCCTCTGGCGATGGCTGATATCGTGCGAATGGTACTGGCTTCTCGTTCACGCACGGCATCTCCACGGGTGGGAGAAGTACAAAATGCTTCTGGCCGCGGACCTGCACATAAATGTTTTCGTAGTTGTCCTTGTGCAGTGAAGTTGTGGATCGCTCGTTCCCCAGCCAGAAGTTGATCGCATCGGGTTCCTGCTCTAGCGCGAGAGTCGCGAATGAGATGTCAGAAGGCACGTCTGCGAAAAGGTTCGAGTATTCTTCGCGCAGATTGTCGTTCTGAGTCTGTGCATACTTCACGGTCCTCGGTCCGATGTCTGTACGACTTTTCTGAAGCAGATCGGTATCCTCCTGCACGTACTTCAAGAAGTCCTCGAATGGCTCAGATCTCTCATGCGGCTCGACGTACATGAGGCCACCATGTTCATCTTCAACTATGGCATCCGCATTTCTAGTTTGTTTAGTCAACCGGCCGAGGTCAACCAGGATCGTGATGTAGTTTTCCTACCCTTTCGGCGTGCACGCAACATTGACAGACCGTCCGAGCATGGTCTGGACCAAGTATGTTGCGTCCCATGCGTGGACTGCCCGCCAATCCCGGGCTGCCTTGCGGACCACGAATGGACGATTTTTGCGCACAAAACGCGAGAACTTCAGGGCGCTGGGCACGCTGTGCAACTCATCGACCGCACTCACGTTCAGCTCGTGGTACGTGTTAATGAGCTGCTGAATCGGATTATGAAGCGACATGGCCCGAAGATGTTGTTCTCGGATCTGCACAAGTCCGAACGGCCTGGTCGATGTTGTGTTCAGCTCTTCACAGCGTATGCCAAGGCTATCTGTTTCGAACTCAATCAGGACTCAAAGCAAGGATGGCACCGTGACTGTGCAGCATTATGAGGAAGGTTCCCAGTCCGGCCGCATACCGTAGTGTCGTTCGGGAGCCTCTCATAGGCTTCTCGAGGAGCGTCTAGGAAACTCGAGCCGCAACGAGGCGAACACGCAATCTTTTTGACGCAAAAGGGACAAATCGGTGGTCGGTGACGAGCGAAGCACCGGCTGGGTTACGGCTATAGTAGCCAACGGCCTCAGGCATTTACAGAACTTCAAAATTTCAAGCCAAAGTCCAGCCTTCAGAACATAGCCAAAACACAACACATCGACTTTATTCAAATTCGTCCAGGGAGCAACGTAGATAGGCCCCCCCAACCCCCCAAGGGGGGCTTAGAAAAGAGAGGGCGCGTCCTTCGAGGTGCAATTCAGAGTGCTTGTGTCAAGGCCCGTGCAGCTTCTAGCGCCGCAAAACCTATGGGAATCCCGATTAGGACAGATCCTGTTGGCTACTATAGCCACCACCACCGGCTGCAAGCATTTCTCGGTGAAGTGGTCGCCCGCTAGGACCTAGTGCATATGATCATTGCGCCTTGAATCAAGCGCGTGTTAACTAATCGTGCTAATCCCATCCATGTCATCAAGAGTAACCTTATTGACCTTGTTGATCCAATGCTGGGATAGGAAGACCCGGCTCAGGTGTCTGGAAGATCCGGGTCTGTGAAATGTGCACATCCATCCTCGATGTACATAGGGCTCCCGCAGAAGCCCGCCGCCCATTATTGCCATGAAGCGCGCTCGCGAAGTCGAGGCGCCTGTGAGGAAGAAGATGATGGCTGCTCCAGCTGTAGCTGATATGGGACAGGCCCCGACGAACGCATTTCGAGAAAGTCAGGCGACCAGAGTAGTGCTCCCCAAACCGCATCACACTAACGAGATCTTCCAGTACCGCGTTACGTTCAATACACCTCGCCCGCCGTGAGCACGATCCCAGCCAGCGATGGCACGCCGAGAGCAGCGACTGCGCTGCCACTCAACCTGGTTGCCCTCATCGTATCGTATCTGGACGATGTAGGAGACTTGGCAAGAGTATGTCGAACGTCAAGGCTGATGTACTACATGACCCTGCCTCAGTTGTACCAAAGTGTGAATCTCCACTCATATGGAGAAATGCGCTATGTCAATGGACGGCCAGAGGGCTTTGGGAGCGGCTCTCCTTTTATGATGGCCTTGAACGGACTGGTGACCAAGGGACATGCTTCCTTGGTAAGAGAGTTTCGCGTTTGGGGAGAATGGAAAGAGACTGGCATCGACGATTTCGCCAAGGGAAGAGTGCCTTGCAATTCTATGATGCTCAACATTCTTCTGCGAGCGGCCACGGACAAGATGACAAAATTGGAGTCCTTCTGCTGGGAGCTCAACTGCAAACCTTTGAAGACTCTCTACCAGGGTCTGGGTGCGCACAACACGTTGACCAGCTTCACGTTGCGGTTTCCATCCACACGTGTTCCGCGCCCATCAGTGTTGATTCCACCCATGCTGAATTTGCGCGTGTTCAAGGCAATGGATGTCGATCCTATGTGCTATCCGGATGATATAAGCATGCTCATGCTTCACTCCAAAAAGCTAGAAGATGTCCGACTACACTTCTCCCCGAGGATGCGAGCAGAGGCTGAGTCGATCATGAATCTCAACCTATTCTTTGGAAGATGCCACAAAGCTGGCTACAAGCTCAAGGTCAAGCATTTCGCTCTCCAGAACTGGTTTGGACCAAATGTCCTGGGCTTCGATCAAATTTTCGAGGTGGAATCCTGTAAAAGCATCACTTTCATCGACACATTTGGGGGCAACGACCCGCGAACAGTCTTCGTAGACGACACGTGGAAGGACATCCCTTCTGACATGATGACCGCCTTTGAGCGCGTACGGTGCAACGAGATCTCTCCGTCACATATCGACATTATGCGCAAATCCAAGGTGCAAATGAAGGAATTCTACATCATCAGCAATGCGAAACGTCCAAAGACAGGATTCACCCCTGTCAATGGAACTTCCAGCAGTCCGATCACTCCGAGCGTAGACACACCTCACGACGAAAATGCGTCGCCAGAATGGATCACATTGGGCAGAGAATATTTGCACGCGCTTTCCCGTTTCCATGGAGAAGCTCTAAGGCATCTGCTCCTCTCCGACTTGTGGGCGATCACGAAAGACGAGATGGCAGACCTCGTAAGGCACTGCCCGAATCTTGAACAACTAGGAATGGCGATCGACAGCGTCGACCACGAGTCCATTCGCCTTCTAATGCCCTTCTTGCCTAAATTGAAGATCTTGCGCGTCTTGAACAACGAACAGCTTCAACAACATTTACGAACGTGGTCGCACGAGGAGCGTATGTGGCGTATGGGCCTGGATCTGTCACGCAGACCTCCTCCCTGCCTCGAGTTCGTTTGCATGGCGGACTTTTGCTACAAGCTCGGCAAACCCGTGGAAATGATGAAAGAGGACGGGACAATTGAAACACGATACGAAATGTCAATGGTGGACAAGAAAGAGGCGATGAAGTACGAGATTTGGAAGCTGGATGCTCTAGACATCAGCGTGGATCCAGTCGCGCCGTTCAATCCTTGAAAAGGCCGACAGTCTATGCTTCGAGATGCCCACCTGGTAACGGGCTTCTACTCTACTCAATCAACGCAGTCTGGTCAATATCCAGCCGTAACTTGGACCATCTGCTGGAAAGCACTTTGCCGTCCTTGATCACTGCCAAAAGATGCTTCTCCGGTCGAGCCAACACTTCGATATCCTCGAGCGGGTTCGCGTTTAGGATCAAGAGATCTGCAGCGAAACCTTCCTTCACTCTGCCAAGCTGGTCCTCCCGCCGAAGCATTCGTGCTGCGTTGACAGTTGCGCTCTGAAGGATCTTCAAGGGCGAAAGACCTGCCTGTTTTCGAAGCTTGAACTCACCGCTCTGCGCTACCTGCAATGGCCCCAGAAGATCTGTTCCGAAGCACATTGTCACACCACACCGATCTGCGAGCTGTATAGACGCCAGTCCAGCTTCCAGTACTTTCGCGTTCTTTGCGGCGATACTCGGAGGTAAGAAAGTACCGAACTCGCGGGATGCCATGGTCTCGTAGGTAATCTGAGGTGTCAAATGTCAGCATGCGAGCCAAGGACCCCGGCCATCGATAGCTCTTACCAATGTGGGAGTAAGGAAGCCGCCTTTCTCCGCAAGCAACTTGGCGGTGGGTTCGTCAATCAGGTTGCCATGTTCGACACCTTCCGATGTCAGTGAAATGACTCCTGCATTCGGAAGCATTCTGCGAGCTTACCTAACACGCCATTTGCAACAGCATTCTGGATTGCAGCCGGAGTGTATGCGTGAGCAGTCACGAATGTTTGAGAATCGCTGGCAACCTTGACAAATGCACGAATCTCTTCCGGAGTGTATTGGAGACTGGTAAGCTTGTCCGTGTTAGAGGCGACACCACCACTGTCCAACGCCAATGAGCGAGACCGTCAGTAATGTCTCAGTCGACGCAGCTAGGACCTGACCACAGACTTACCTGCACATGATCTTGACGAAATCCGCGCCTTGTCTAATCTCCTCACGGGCTGCGTGGAGGCACTGATCTACACCGTCTGCGATTCGGCCAAGTCCTCTGGTGTTGCCACCACAGCACTGATATTCTTCATCTTTGGAGGATCGCATATCGCCATGGCCTCCAGTTTGAGAGATTCCGTGCCCAGAAATGAAGAGCCGAGGACCAGGATGCAGACCTTCCGCTAATGCCTCTTTCATGGCAAGACCGGCGCCTCCGCAGTCACGAATGGACGTAAAGCCACGTTTGAGCATCTCATATGCCAAATATGGTTGGCGGAGGAGCGCAGTGTTTGGATCTTGGTTCATCGTGTCTTTGAGACCATCTTCCCCGGGCGGCGTTGCAAGATGGACATGGCAGTCAATTAGGCCTGGTACGATATATCTGCCTTCGAGGTTGACGATATCGACAGGCTCGTTATGCGTCCAGGAAAGGACTTCATCGCCTGGAGAGGGTCTGGAGTTGAGTTTGGTCATTCGATGGATGACCCCATCCTTGATATCTATAGTGACATTCTCATGAACACTGCCATCTTTCGGATCTGTAAAGACATGTAGTTAGCATAGGTACACACTCATCTTACTCTCGTCTGCCGAGCTCACCGACAAGCTTGGCGTCTACCAGTCTATATCTCTTGCGCGGAGCTGCTGTCCATGGCTTCAATGGTCGTGTGGCCATCTTCTCGGTAGTCATAGCTCAGCGACAGCTATTGGCCACCAAGGTGCTTGGTGTCCTGGTTGAGGAAGTGGCGCGTGTTTGCTTTCTGGTGATGGATGGCAGCTGCGGGAGTGGACCGCGGGCAGAACTCAAATTCTTGCTGGAAACACTCGCTCCCGTTCTGCTGTATTTCTCTAATCTACCATCCACCTTCATGCAATGAAACAGCTCGCCTTGTCAATCAGCTTTTTGCAATGCAAGCTGATTGCAATGCAGTACTTCACGTGCCAGTACAGCCGATGGAATCGATAAGTCGGCAGCCGCACGGCCAAGGATCGGCCGCGACGTTCACCAAGAATTGCTAGACGCGGCCACGCTCGTGGTCAAGCACTCTCAATAGGCGATCGGTTCGTCGCTCATCTAGAAAATGCATTCCGGCCTCTACTGGACCGCGAATATTAAGATGGTCTGCCGCCTTTATCTCGCAGATCATTTGCCCTATCGAGCATGCTCGAAGAGGAGTCGTGCGAGTCTCTGAACTCATCCTCTCTCGACTGTTTTGCCTCTTCTTTTCAATGCACGTCGACAGGCTGAGCGTTCAGTATGGCCATCAGCGAAGATGCTGAGAAAAAACTGCCACTGGAAACGGCCAGTGACGTGATTGACCATGAGCACGCACATGTCTACAAGATCGATCTCGCGGAAGAGAAGAGAGTGCGATGGAAAATTGACATGGTCGTGCTGCCGATGGCAAGTCCCCTTGCACTTTACCACTGACCAAGATCGCTAATCATGATAGATGTGTCTCGTTTTCTTCACCCAGTACTTAGACAAGCAATCGCTCTCCTACGCTAGTGTCTATGGCCTACTCACGGACCTCAATCTGAGCTCACATCAATACAGCTGGCTTACGAGCTGCTTCTACCTCTCTCAGCTTGCATCAGAATGGCCCTTTATCTATTTGATGTCGAGGCTGCCAATCGCCAAATTCGTTGGCACTACTGTCATCATCTGGGGAGGCATCTGCATGTGTCTAGCTGCACCGAATGGGTTTGCCGGATTCGCTGCTGTGCGATGCCTTCTCGGGTTTGCAGAAGGCGCGGTATCTCCAGCGTTCATTACCATCACCTCCATCTGGTACAAGAAAGAAGAGCATCCACTTCGTGTCGGGATGTGGGTCACCTGCAACGGCATAGCTCAGATTGTGGGATCCTTGATGATGTACGGCATCGGTGAGAATCTGTCGCATCTCTCCATCCAGCCATGGAGACTCATGTTCTTGCTTTGCGGCGCGGTCACCGTCTTCGCTGGAATCCTGTTCTTCGTTGCGATGCCTGCCGGTCCCGAAACAGCCTGGTTCCTCACAGCAGATGAGAAGGTCGTGGCTGCGAAAAGGCTGGCTTCACAGCACGATGGTGGTGACAAGACGACCTTCTCTTTCGATCAATTCAAGGAAGCCTGCACGGATTTGAAGACCTTTCATGTCTTCATGTTCGGTCTTCTGGTCACCATGTGTTCGCCAGTGCTCACCTTCGCATCGCTGGTCATCAAGAATCTCGGCTACACTTCCGCGGAAACGCTGCTTTACGGATCAGCGTCTGGCGCTGTTCAAATAGCATTCATCTGGGTCGGCGTTGCCGGGTGCTGGTTCTTTCCCAACAGGCGTAGCTTGGTCGTGCTTTGCATTACGGTTGTGCCTCTCGTTGGCTGCATACTGCTCACCGTCCTCCCGCTATCAGCAGGCTGGGGCATGATCGTGGCCTCTTGGCTGGCTTCAGTGATCAGCTCTCAATTCAGCATTCTGATGTCGCTTTCCGCAAGCAATGTACGAGGAAACACGAAGAAGGCTTTCGTCAACGCTGTCTTCTTTGTTGGCTACAGTACTGGATGCATCGCTGCCCCCCAGCTGTGGACGAAACCACCGAGATACAGCGCTGGCGTGATATGCGCCCTTGTCGATTGGGGCCTTGTCTACGTCTTCATCCCATGGTACTGGTGGTTATGCTGGCGAGACAACAAGAAGCGCGACAGAGACCAAGGAGAGGGGCAAGGCATGGGCGCGTTCACTGCTGGCGCGGATATCACCGACAAGCAGGACAAGAATTTCAGGTACACAACATAGAGGCGATGTACTGATCTAAAAGTCTGCAGCTCCGCAAACTCGTTGGTACACTCTCTGGCCAACCTTTGGGGAAGTCGTCGACTTGGACAACTCCACTTGACAGCACGACCGCAGCTCCACCGATCGCAGACAGCAGTCTGGTCTTAAGCATCGAGCGCAGAGTGCAGCTACGGCTAATCAAGACAACGTGCCTTCACAGAATGGTCAATTTTGAGGCATGTTTTCGCTGCGGCAGATTTCCCGTACCCACGCCAAAGGCTGTAGACATTTGTTGTCTCAATGGTCACTGAATATTGGTGATGCTGAACACATTGCGATCAAGATCCTGTTCCGGATCTCAGTACTTCAGACCTGGTTGAAGGCCCGATCTGGCTGGTGGAAAGAAATTCTAAGTCCAGAATGGCTTTCAACACCTTTGAATTGTAAATGATGTTCTCAGACTGAGTTTGACTGGAGTTCTGCAGCCTGGAGAGCCTTGGTCTCTCGATTCTGCCTGCTGCAGATCTTACTGTCTCGTAAGTGGTCAAAGAGGACTGGAATTGATCACATCAATCAGCAGTGTCTGAGACAGCGCTGTATCAGGCTACGACACGACCTGCTCATAAACAGCTGCATAAGTTGTTACGAACGAAGTCATTTTCGTGCATCAATCAGCGCATTGCAACGCGAAAGCGATCACATCAACTGACCAACGAGTATTAACCGTCCTACAGCACAAGCACTCTTCAGTCACAACATGACCTCCCAAAAAGCGTCCCAGGCAGATAAGCAGACATCGCAACCAAAGCGCAATAAAGTCAAGGGCGAAAAGAACAATGATGATCCGGAATGGGCAAAGACATATACAACCAAGTTTCTGCAAGATCTGGCCCATGGACCTTTTCGACAGACCGGAGCACAAATGGACGTATGGATTGCTGATGCAGAGAGCATTTTGAAAGACTTCACAAACAGTGAGCTCAACGGGGAAAAGTATAAGGCGCTGGGAAGGCGACTCAGCAACGATATCAGCGGCTGGCTGAAAGATCTATCGCGTATGCAAGACGAGGCGATGAAATTTCATGACGATAACGACAAGTTCAAGCAAGCAAAAGAAGCCGTGAGTGACACATCCCCGGGGCGCTCGCCAGACATCTTCCTCATCGACCTCATGCGGCGTATCTGCGAGCTGCCCAGTATGCCCATACCTCCGACACGTACGAGAGCTCGTGCTCGCATGAGCTATGGAGCTGCGTACGGCCTCATTTTGACGGCATTGCACGACATTCAGAACAACCCTGGCAAACATTTCTCCTCGAGACTGGCCGGTGCAACTGCTGCAAAATGGCCTGATGATCTAGCCACTGGTTCTCGTCCTAGCACACCAGTACCCGAAAATACCATGTTTTCACAGAAACGCTCTGCAGATGCAAGCCCCAGATCGAAGAGGAAGTCGAAGAAACAAAAGAAGGCAGCAGCTGGACCAGATGGCGGTCGTCCTCGACCACAGCCTGAGGAAGACGCCCAAGCTTTACCGCAGCAGATAAGGACGAATGATGCGGGTCCGGCGGTGTCTGCTCACGAAAATGGTACTGACCACGAACCAGCCGAGAACTCTGAAACGGCGCCAGAAGAAGATACGATGAATAGTCTTCGCGCCCAACTTGCTGACGAGAAATGGCTGCGACAGCAAGCAGAAACCCAGCGTGATCTTTTCCGAAACGAGCGGGATCAATTCAGCGCAAATTACGACGAGGCCGATGCACGAATCAAGCAGTTGGAAGGTGCGGTCAAGATCGCTAAGGAGGCTTTAGATGCCGTTCAAAAGGCCAAAGATGCCTTAGAGAATGTTTGAGAACGTGCCTCGAGCAAACCAGGGATGAACTGCACGGGCGAGTGTTTCTTCAAGAGCATCATGTCTCCCACAAGCGCAACGAGCGCTATACAATTAGTTGACCATAAAGTCTGATCTGTTTCCATCAATCTCACCTGCAGCCAGAATCCAATCCATCTCCATCCAGAGTCGAATGTACATTTTACTCTGCTCACACACGTGTCTCTCGTATGTTCCGATTTTGACAAGTTGCTTGAGCACGCATTGCACAAATCTCGATTTGCGATCGATCAGCAGTGGAGGAAAGGAACTCCACGGCTGCGGCTCTTCTTCTGCCAATACCCAAAATCTCGATTCACGATCATCGAGATTCCAAATTTGAGGACATTGGCTAGCGTGCTTATTCTCCTCTCCAACCAAAAGTCAACATCAAAGCAATTGCAGATCTCTTCAGATCCTCAGCCTCATGGAGTCGCAAGATTGTCAGTTCCACAAGAGCAAGAACAAGCAGCACGGACATTTCCAGACCAAACAGGGGACATGAGCTAGCGTCGGCATTTGAAGTACCAATCATCAGACAGAATTTGGTGTTTCGTGAGTTTCATCACATGCTTCTCTCTATTCACAAGTGCTCCGCTCTCTGTCAAAGCACAAAAACAAAAGTGGTATCTCAATCAAACTTCAACTCTCGTCTCATGCTCTTCTCTTCTTTAGACGCGCGCAGCCGTCTCTATTTCTCGCCATCAGTACTCTGTTGCTTTTCTCATTTCCTGTTCGCTCACTTACTCCTCGTTGGCTTCTTAGGCTCTTCTGGGCTCACTCTGCCATCGTCCTCCTGCGGCTGCGCACCATGCATTGTCAGATGACCCACAGCGCTCTCCTGCCTGCCCACATAGCTCTGCGTGATGTCGCTAGTGTGCCACGCGCCGATGCCAGGACGCTGCGGCGAGGACGGGCTTACTACACCATCACTGGGAATGCTGCCGCGAGTTTCGACCGGCGAGACTTGCGGCTTGTCTGGTGAGTAGACATTTTCGAGATCGGTTGTGTTCTGCCGGGGAAGTGGTTGTGGTGCGAATGTAGGTTCGGAGTCGATGTGGAAAGTCTGAGAAGGCTGCTGTCGCTGATGCGTCGGAGGCTGAGAGGGAGCTTGGAATGCTCCGTAGCTCTGCTGAGTCGGCTGTTCCGATGGGTCCGCAAAAGGGTTTTCAGGTGCCTGGTGCTGGAGCTGCTGAGTCTGCGGAGCGTCTCGCTGATTGAGACTGCTGACCATGCCTGGTGGTGGGCCCGGAGGCGCTTGGTAGCCGCCGTATGATTGAGTGTTGCTGTAGACCTGATTGCTGGCTGGGGTCTGATTTTCATAGCCATTCGGAGCTGGAGTGTATGCAGTGTTCTGCTGTTGTGGAGGTGCAAATGCTCCGTAGCCATTCGAGGCTGATGTCTGATTCTGCTGCTGTTGAGGCGGCGTCGGCGATTGACCTATGGCCCTCCTGGCAGCAAGCACAGCCCTCTGGTACCGGCTCGTGGCCAGACTGAGCTGCTCATTCGTCTCGATCAACGTCTGCATGGTGTCATGATCAGGCGAAGGGTCGTCGGCATTTATGTATCCTTGCATGCTCTTCTGCGCGCTCTGACAGCGATCGTCAAACTCCTTCAGCAGCTCGTTGCCTAGAACCACTTCTGCCGGCGTGCTCTGCACAAGCTGTAAGAGGATCTTGGCCGTATTCTTTGCCTCCTCCACCCTGCTTGCAAGCTCCACGGCATTTGGCAGACCTGTTCCTTCTCGTCTCCTCCTGCTGCCCGAATCCTGCCTCTGCTGGTCTTGCGGGTTCGGATGTGGAAAGCCGGTGCGATTGAGTTGGGTCGAGCGTCTACTGAGACTCATGCTCATCCTGCCGCCTCCGCTCAGACTCCCTCCCAATCCCTTCTCCTTCCTCCACATGGCCAGCAGCGGTTGCACACCCTCATCATACTGCTTATTGACCTCCAACGCATCTAAGGTCTCCCTCAGGATCTGCTGAGTGCTCTGCTCCTTGCCTGTCCGAAGCAGCTCCTTGACCGTGGTCACGAAGCTCTTATCGAAGTTGCGCGTAAAAGTCGCGCCAGGGTTGTCGCTAAGGATGCGGATAAGCATGATAGCATTGTACTGCACGTGGGGCTTCGACTGCCATTCCTTGGAGAGAAAGTTCCGAATCTGGATCGCGGCGCTCGCAGCAGCCATGGGCGAGGACTCGGCGGACTCGACGATTACGGGCAGATGCAGCACTTCCTCTCCGCCATTGCTGGTGCTGCCGCTCTCGCAGAAGAGTCGGATGGCGCGGGGAGCATTGGCTTCGGGCGAGTCGGCGGGCGCATTGTCGAAGTTGTATGAGTCTCTGTTCCTGCTACCGCCGCGCGACGAGACGCCTTATAGTGAACGTGTCAGCCGATCGATCAGGCTGGGCTCAGCTGGACTGGACGTGAACATACTCTTAGTTCGGTTGATGAGGTTTTTGACCGATTTCATCTTGACTCGCTGCAAACCCAATGCACGCTCCAAAATGACAGTATGGCGCTCCAAGAATATGTGCAGTGTTGTGTTGTGCAGCCAAACAAAAGTCAGTTTCAGGATCGAGTGTTGACGACGGGACGGAGTTATGATACACAGCTTCTCCAGAGCTCGAGCGTTGCTGCGCCTCGCCTCATATGCAGGGATCTCAGAGACGACCCTGGCGTCGCGTCCAGCGCCAAACATCACCAAACGACGAGTCCTTATTCTTGGCACAACTCAGACGCGTCATTCCACAGCTCAACTGTCTTCGTCAAGTCCGCCAAACCACTTGGCTGTACAGGAACAAATTCTGCTGATCACGCGTACCCTTCCCTCATGTGTCGGTGTGTGCGTAACTCGACTTCAACATCACTAGTGGTCCACGCAACTATCCTCCGAGGCAACAGCAGTGGCAAGCGCCCGAAGCAGAGACAACCACGTTGTCTTGTTTCATACCGTTGTAGAGCCAAGGTAGCAGCCTATCACATTATTGACCATCAACTGCTCAAGCGCCGTGATCGATGACTCTGCAGCGAAATGAACATCGGTAGGAAGGATTCGTGGTCATCACTCGTGTTTCCATATCTATCTCTTTTCTATCCTGGTGAAGCTTCACATCTGCTGTGTCGAGCCCACAAATCTGCCGTATATTTTCTGACTCTAGCACACACCATGAGTCTTTCCATGCTTGCCTTTGAGTGAGTGCTCTTCATCAGCATAGTGGTTGTTGGTCTTCTTCCTCCATTGCTTGGCAACGTGCTGCGTTCTCATGTGGTCCTTCTGTTGCTGCAATGACTTCTCGTCAAGGCTCTTCAGCTCGTGCAGAGCAAGAGCGATGTCCTTGACCAGAGCATCACATCTCCATCTGGAGAAGTCTTCGCGGACTACGACACGCATCATCTTCAGCTTGCCGGCATTTGGAGCCATGGTGTAAGCTGGAACCACCCATCCACGCTCTCGGAGCTGATGAGCGATCGCGAATCTACGACTGTGAGCTAGGAGACATTTCTAGGGCATCGAAGAAGACTTACTCGTCGAACTTGTGGCCATGCTCCGGGTTAAGGCGGAAAGCCACGAGTGGTAGACCTCTTCCCTTGGTCTGCGACATGAGGATGAATCCCATCTTCTGCACTGCAGCAGAAAGATAGTCCGCGGTCCGCGTCAGGTTAAACATGATGCTGCGGTATCCCTTCTTTCCGAGACGGATGAGCTGGTAGTACTGTCCGATAACCTGAGATGCTCCTCGGGAGAAGTTCAAGGTAAAAGAAGCTTGATCAGCGCCCAGGTAGTTGATATTGAAGATGAGTTCTGGGAAATGTCAGCAGTCGTTGACGAGAGTTACACATTATCGATGAAAGCTCACCCTTTGGCAGGAACTCTGGATCTCTCCAGACTACCCATCCCACACCAGGATAGACAAGTCCGTACTTGTGTCCAGAGACGTTGATTGACACGACCTTCTCAAGTCTGAAATCCCAGATCAAATTGGGGTTGACGAATGGAGCAACGAATCCTCCAGAAGCCGCGTCGACGTGGATTGGACAATCAATGTTTCGCTCAATCAAAAGATCATTGATCTTCTTGGTGTCCTCGTACTCTCCAGTGTAAGTCGTGCCCAGAATGGAACAAATACCAATTGTATTCTCGTCCACAAGGTTCACCGCCTCTTCAGGATCGATGGTGAAACGATCGTTGGTGCAGTAGACATATTTCTCCTCCACATCAAAATACCTCGCCGCCTTCTCCCAACAGACCTGCACAGCCGAGTTCATGACAATGTTCGGTCTCGAGTAGTCTTTACCCTCGGCCTTTCGCTTGTTCTGCCAACGCTTCTTCATGGCTAAGGTGCCCAGCATGATAGCTTCCGAAGAGCCAATGGTGCTGGTCCCCATGGCATTGGTGTTCTCGTCGTGAGCTGGGATGTTGAAGAGGCGAGCAATCATGGAGACGCAGCGGTTCTGAATGTCTGCTGAGACCGGATACTCTTCGTAATCGATGAAGTTCTTGCTGAAGGCCTCGACCATGAGCTTCTCGGCTTCGTCTTCCATGTAGGTGGTCACGAATGAGGCCAAGCTATCGCACGCTGTCAGCATAGAAACTGTGTGGCAGATGGAGAATGTTCACTTCAAAGTTGGTACACCGTCCAATGTCAGGTCGTCTTTGATCATTCGGTAAGCTACTTCTCTCGGCATCTCACCATCTGGCATCTCATGGCGAGGCAGATCTGCCGCGGCGTACTTGGAGCCGTAGACACTGGCTGTGAATTCATCTTCATCAGGAATGTGAGTAAGATCCAGCTCCTCGAGACCTGGGACCAATTTGTCCTCGATATCCTTATCGGTCGCGACTTTGCCTAAATGAACCATCTTGGCGGTGTGCTACTGTTGAGCTTGTGGTGGAGTCAGTGTTGAATTGTTCAAGAAGCAATGGATTTCTCTTCTTGCCGCGAAAGCTGATGTCTGTGTGGAATAGCTAGTGGGAAGGAGACAAACAAAGAAAACTTGGACCTGGAGAGCTCAGAGCTGAGAGCTCCGTCCTCTCTGTTACGGTGCTAGACCGTCTGTGGCACTGTGGCATGAGCTGCGTCAGCGAACGTCAGGAACAGGACGCCGTGTTGTTCTGATGCCACCAAACACCATCGGGTGGAACCACGGACGATCCCACGTTTGCGGGAGAAATGCTTGGTGCGAAGCTTGCTGTGACACGCGCGATTTCCCATTGGATGTGGACATCGACACGGAAGCTTGGCCATTGGTCTGGGCGGGACGGTCGGCCATTTTCTGCGACACCACGCCGCGAAGGGAGCTACGTAGTCCGAGGGAGTGTTTCACCTCTCAACAGACGTCTGGTCGTGATGGTATGGACGACCGTCCTCGTAGCGGAGCATTCTTTGCGCCTGGAAAATGTGGTTTGCGTTGCATATCTGGACGGCGCATATGCTGAAGGCCCTGCAGCATCTTTGTCAGCTCTTGCAGCAATGACAGAAGTTGTCTGGCATCTGTGTCGAATCAAAAAGTCTGCAGCCTCGCAGAGCGTTCAGCTGTAATGCGAGACAGAGGGATAGTCATTGTGCAAAGAGGCGACCTGGATACTGTCCTAGCATGATATTTAGGTCTCGCCGGCCGAACAGATATCAATCTAGAAGTCATCCATTGCCAAGCGAGCTTCTCCGATGTTCTTTGCTGGCAAGTCCACGATTATGGTTGCCGCCCATCATGCTTTACAGGCTACCTGCAAGTCCTCAACTTTGCTGGTGCTTCGACGTCGAATTCCGCCTCAAACTCTCAAGATGCAGACACAAGTGAAAAATGAGGCTCTCATCGCCCGCCGACTGACGGTGTTTAGAGAATGTCGTGGACCAACAAATTTGATTCCGATTAGGTTGTAGGGCATCTTGCATCGTATATCTAGTGCAGGCATCACGTCGAATCCTCGCACGATACTTCACGGCAATCATTTACCGATGCCCTGGGTCAAGTCAAAATAAGGCACCGAAGGTTGGACTTCCGTGAGCGTGCCGCGAGGTACAAGGACTGCCGCAGGTACTGGGACTCCTCCTGTATCATGTGTCAGCCTTGAATGCTTGCTGTCCGTATAGTAGCAGATACGCACGCACGAGAAGGGAGGTGATGGCGCACATAATCGAAGGTGATGAAAAAGCACAGAATTGCGCTAGCGTGCGCTGTATGTGCGTTTGAATTATAAAGTACATTCTTCGCCAAGTACCATGCGCCGGTGCACACTACGCATGCCTCTATCATCCATGCAAAAGGACTTTCGCAAGTTGCAGTCCCAGGATGCTCCCGAAATGCCAAAACAGGCCGTACTCATTCATCGTCACAATCATACATCGTCGAAGCTGGCCAAAACTTTTATGGTGCTGCGTGCTCTGAGTAACTGCCTGAAGCCAGCATGTGCAGATGTCCTACATGATGTCCTTGATGCTGATCCTGCTGCTATTGTTGCCACCGTTGCCGTTCCCATTGCCATTGCCATTGCCGTTCCCTGAGCTGCCGCTGTTCAAGTTGCCTGCAGCGGGATTCGGTGACATGCTGGCAGCTGGCGGTGGTTGCGGAGCCAAGTTTTGGTGCTGCGGTGGCATGGGGTAGGTCTGCGCCTGGCCTTCTGGCTGCTGCGAGGGCGTAGGGGGCACCGAACTATGTTGTGATGGTGGGTCCTGCGAACCCTGCTGTTGCTTGTGGTCGGTGAGTTGCTGAAGGGTCCGCTGTATATGTTCCCAGCCTCCCCATTCTTGCGCCTCACGTTCGGACAGAGTACTCGTCGATAATTGCTCGGCTTGGAGGGCGGGTTTGTCTCCAGAATGGCCGTTGACAACCATTTGTGGCTGCTGAAGGTTTGCACCAGTGTCGCTCCCACTCCAAGCCCACGCGTCATCAGCACTTCCTTGCATATCGCCAGACGCATACGCGAGCAATTCCTCGTCCGTTTCCATAGCTTGTTGGCTTACGCCGGCTCGCAGTCTTTCGATCAACTTCTCCAGAAAGAATGCGAGATATCGGCCACACGCAACGTTGATCTTGCGAAGGTCGCCGACGGCTGCGGACACATGCGCAAGCATTTGGGCCGCTTGATACTCACCTCGCAAACACAGGACAAGCTGTGCCCTCCACAAGTGCGCACAGAAGAAGGAAGGTATCATGGATCGAATCATTGACGCCCAATTGCCCATATGTGCTTGGCCCATAAATCCCTGAGCAGGCCCAGTGGATGGGTGCTGCAACGTGCGCTGCACGTAGTGCGCCGTGTCTTTGGCAACGGAAACGCATCGATCCAGTGCATCCCTTCGATCGTTGGTCTTGCAAGCCGGAGATAGATTGTGGCGATACAGGAAGAAGCGCTGCGTCTGCAGACTACAGGCAGCTGTGACCAGTCGAGGATCTAGAGGAGCTTGGGAGTATATTGGATAAGGCTCAGGCCATGAGGCCATGATCGATTTGAAATGCTCATCGACAGTCGCGAGGGTGGAAGCAGCGATCGTCTGCGACTTCAGCGTCGTCTTGAGTTGCGCAGTAGTCCTTGTGACAGGTATCACGGCGATCAGGCCACTGGGAATGGTTGATCCTGGAGGAGGCATGACAATTCCGTTTGGACGTATACAGTCGTCATCGACAGGTACGGGCTCGCTCACATCGTAGTCGTTATCGTCGATCATCAGCGGACGGCCGAATTCGAGGGATACGACGCTGCAGAAATTAGTCAATGTCAACACAGAGGTCGTAGATACAGCTAACTCACCGATCCCAGTTGTAGACACTCCACCACACTCGTCGTCTCATCTCAGTCTCCATGGGCGAGTAGGGTCCTTGATCGGTGTGCAGCCCAATATCCTGCGCTATGCGAACAGCAGCGCCAAGCCAAACCCAGGCTGGAGATCGTATGTTGACTTCCACGAAGTAGATGCTGATGAGAAGACTGGCACGAACGTGATCAGCTGTTAATTCATCGCTCCATGTATTTAAGCTTCTCATGCACTCGTCCATGTATTGTGCGCCCGCCGATTCTTCTGTTGATGGCTTAGATTGTGCATCCATGAGCGTACCGCAAGCTAGAACGGCATAGAACAGCGAAACCCATACATGTCGACATTGTTGGAAGTTGTCGGCCCTATACAAATCCTCATACTCTTGCAAAAACGTGGGCATGTGCAGATGTGGTGCGTAGAGGTGTACAGAACCACGGTAATTCGCAATGAGACGATCCGCGGTGTGCTTGGGAGGCAGTGCTAGGTTGGCGTTTGGAAACGTTGGCTGAGGTCCGAACTGCCTGTAGGGGGGTGGTGGTTTGAAGATGCCTTTGCTATATGTGCGAATGTTGGTTCTGACATCGTCGAAGCCTTCGATCACGGGTGGCAGCGGGCGACGCTCTTTTGTCGTAGGCTCTGGCAGATGCAATGCGGGCACATTTGCTGCCGCAGAAGAAGCAGCGTCATGGTTGCCTCCTTCTTGCAGCATAGTGCGTAGTTGATTGATTTGCTGCTTGGCCATAGAAAGCTGTTTCTCGAGATCCTGCACCTGTTTGATCGAGGACATCCTGCGGTTCGTCTCCTTAGTAAACTGACATTTCACACCACGGCTGGAACATTCCGAGCAGCTGGAGGTATCAGTGGCATCACATTTGACCTTCCGTTCTCTGCAAGCATCGCAACTTGGATCTTTGCGCCTTTGACGATACGCACGCTTCTGCTGAGCGGATAAAGCTGCTGCCGTTGGATGGGTTGGCGAGATGCCGGGTGTGGAAAGAGCAGAGTCATGGTTCATGTATCCATCTGGTGCAAGGCCAGCCACGGGAGGTCCTGCGGTCGGCCCGGGCATATTTCCATACGGCGAATTGAATTGCTGTTGGGCCATACCGTTCGCCTGCATGTGTTGCATCGCGGGAGAAGGAGGTCGATTGCCGGGATACTGCTGTTGATCCGGTGCGTGATACTGTGGTCCTGGGGGGTGCAACGAGCCCGCATTTACCGCTGGAGGATATGGTGACGGTCCCTGTTGATTGCCCGGCGAAGGCGCTCGCATAGAGGGCTGCCGGTTGGCGTCCATGTTGGAGAGACAAGTTCAAGGAATTGAGGATGAACGGGAAGATAGTTTCTCAATCAAGGCTCAAGACATGCAGAAGCGCCGATGCAGGCGATGCGCTCCAATGACAGTCTTGTGGTTGGTGAGTCCAATGCATGCCACGTGCTCGCGGCGAACGAGTGGCGTGTTGGTAGTGATGTCGAAGAATTCCTTTGCACTCGCACTGAGGTGGCTAGTGAGCACAGAAGACCGGTCGGGAGGAGGTGTAGGTAGTAGGATGGGATGTCAATGGCCGCTCGGAACGAGAAATCAGGGCTCTCGCCGAGGCACAAGGCTGGAATTGAATTCAATTCACGGAATGTTTGCTGGTCCAAGGCCCAAACAGGAGTGGCAGCGGCAGAGACTTCCCCAACGAGAGCGCGATGCTGCTGAAAAGAATTGGTGATGTGCGCGGCGAAGTAAAATGGCGTTGGGCTGGTTGGCGAGAAGATGTGCAGTCAGCGAATCTGTGTCGAGAGTCGAGATGTGCAGTGCCAGTGAGGCAGTTGGAGCGAGGGAAGCGAGTCGCCCGGTAGTCACCTACCTTTCTCAATTAAGATGCGCACACAAGGTCCGGGTAGTGGCAGCCACGCGCTTCGGCGAGCATGTCAACTCTCGTCATTCATCTGGCACACGGCCGCACAGACTCCCGCAGGTACAGAGCGCAGCAACGGCGTGATCTTTGTGTGCCAGTCAGGCAATCTGGACGACTCTCAGCAACGCCCAGCGTCTCTAGCCACTTCTCGCAGGCTCGCAGACACGCACAATGGCACGCGAGGCAGCGCCCGTCGACGCTCGCGTGCAGATCTGTTGCGTCCAAGATGCCGCGCCAGCAAGGGGTGGAGTGAAGATCCGGTGAATGCCCCCGTTTTGGCTGGTTCCTTCATATGTGGCCTCTCGACACGGAGGCAGAAGCGGGCTGGAAATGCACTGCTGGAAACGCACAGAGGTGCGGACAACGGCAGCGAGCACGCTTGCACGCTTCACGCTCGACGCTTTGCCCACGGTAGGGGTCGTGGACTCCTAGTCGCCGGGGCACCAGGATCCACGCAGCAAGTACCAGGAACGCGGTCGGGACATCTCTGCACGATTCAACCTACCGGAACAATGTTTTTGTCACCACGCATCTCACTCACGCGCGACGCAGAAGCATTCCATCTCCTGCTGCCATATTGACGGCCTGCTTCCGACTGCGGCGTCGCAAGCGAACTGCTGGGCTGCCGAGGCGAGCTGAACGCTGTTGAGCGAGAGGCATGGCTCAAAGGCTCCGATCAACAAGCTTTTGATCAATGCGCTGAATCCTTCTGCCGGGCTCTCATCCGAGGGGATCTGCATCGCTTGCCTGGCCTGAGACTTCTTCGCCGAGAAGCACAACAAAAACTCCCTGAGCTGGTCCTTACCATTACTTGACTCGATCCTGGACAATGAACCTGGCCCAACACGAGCTCGTTCTCGTGCCCTCTCGTCCTGCAATACCAACCAAGAGCAGCTTGTAGGCTGTCAGTGCCCGCTCTGACTCGGAGAAGTCGTTCCACGCGCCGGAGGGGCCTGCGCAAAAAGAACCAGGCGCTAAGGTTCAAATGCACGCGAGCGACGTCCGCACACGCAGAGCCACAACCGTCTTCTAGAAGATCTCATCCGCACACGAACAAGCTTCCCGAGCTTGCCAGACCAATCTCGGAGCTCTGATTAGTCCTCGACCGCGTCGACGCTGCCGACTTCACTTGGCCGTGGAAAGTGCTTCCAACCTGCGCTAGACTGCTCCATACTTGAAAATTCTGTTGAATCCTCGGAATTTGCCTCTAGCGATATGCGCATTTCTGGGCAGATCTGCAGAGCGACAGCCTCGGAAAGGAAGCTGATGGTGAGGAACTGCAGCGATCAGTGCGGTTAGACAATGTCTCAAAAACGCATGGATGCTGCGTTTCGGCAGCTCCCACATGGAATTAACCCGATTGCATGCATTGCCTCTCTTCCGCCATTCGGCAGTGTATGTGAGACACCAAAGTGCCAAAACTCTTAGTCACTACCTATCCAAACGTGCTCGTTGCCATTAACCCGTGTCTGCGAGCAAGGTCTGTACTACTTCTGCTACCTATTCCGTCCACACAGCTCAATGGTGCCACTCCTGGATGACCCACGCACATTCCATTTTGGCAGCAGCCTCTGGGGTTCCTGGCAGAGCTGGTCTCAGATGTCGCGCCTGCCACGTGTTGTCGAAAGCCTCGTGAAGGTCGCGTTGTCACTGTGCAACTTAAAGTGCTCCCATCGCCAGGTCATGTGTTGCACAACAGTGCGGCAAAATAGCACTGAATCTTCCTCCCGCAGCCTACCATGAATTCTTCCCCATCTTTGAAGATGACAATGTTACGGTTGCACGCTGTAGCCTGTAGATAGCCGCATTTGCCATACGGAGTGAGGATGGGCAGTGGGGGATGATCGTCGTTGTTGTTTCATGTCGATAGGGCTGCTGATCAAAAAAATCTCGGGCTGTGACTGCCGGGGGGGAAGCAAGCGAATGCTGATTCTCGTCAAGACATGCAAGGGCTTCATACATGCAAGGCTTGCATATATCTGTAGTTCGAGTGTATACAAATAAAAGCTCATTGACAAATTGGACATCTGCACTAGACAAGACTCCATATTCCTGCATTGAGCACAACAGCTTGCTTCCGACGGTTGCGTTGCATCCCTGGTCGGATGGAGTGATCGGCTCGCCGACCCGAAAAGATCCACCTGTTGTGCGTCGGAGCGAATTGCGGTGCACCATCGTCAAAAAGGTCCATTCTTCCGACATCAGTCTCTTCACGAGCCATTTCTCCACAGCATACAATTGGAACGGACTGTCGCCCGAGAGCAGGGCTCTTGCCGCATGTCAGACGGGCCGAATGGTTCACGCATTGTGAATGACCCTGAAGGCAAAGAATTCTTGGAGCGAAAGACACTGCTCGGGACGAGATTGTATCTGTGCTGTGCACCGCCAGGTTAAGCATGAGCGATGATCAGAGAGACTGCCAATATCTCGAGCTAGGATACGCCAATCTTGGTCTTCTTTTCCAATGCTTCATGCATGAATTCTTTGCATGTCTGGAACCATCGGAGGCCGGCGACGTCCTCTTGGCACGGACGTTCCATGAGCAAAGCTTGCAAAAGATCAAGGCAACATGACCAAGCGTTGTGATTATTGTTTGCTAGCATGAGGGCAGAGGTAGGCGTGAATACTGAGCTTGTTTTCCTCTCGTAGGACCTTGGGTGTTTCAAGCAATCGTGTTGCATTTCCACGGGACCATCTGATACCATTGCACGGAGCTGCTCCATTTCCCTACCGAAGAAGATCGAGATACAGCAGTATGATGCACCATCAACCAACGACCGACTTCCTGCGGGCCCTGCCAAAATGTGAGCATCACATGCACCTGGAAGGCGCTTTGACCCCGGAAGTGCTCTTCAAGTTGGCCACAAAGAACAACATCTCCTTGCCTGCAGATGATGGGGCCTTCAAGTCATCAGATGCCCTGTTGGCCCGATATGACACTTTCACCTCTCTGGACGACTTTCTCCACTACTATTATATTGGTATGAGCGTCCTCATCGATGCTTCCGATTTTGAAGCTCTTGCCTGGTAAGCAACCTGTCCCAGAGGTCATAGCATGGCTAGAAGCACAACTTGAGTGCCTTGCACGAATCATGTGTAGACTTTGTGAGAACTTTTCAACGAGTAGAGCTCACACTGGCCAGGGATTATTTCACTCACGCTGCAGCGGATGGCACTGCGCACGCCGAGGTTTTCTTTGATCCACAAGCTCATATATCACGCGGAGTTCCATACGAAACTGTCTTGAGCGGCTTTAGTGCAGCACGCAAGCGAGCTGCAGCGGAACTCGGCATCTCCAGCGAGCTCATCTGCTGTTTCCTGCGACACCTTCCTGTCGCAGACTGCAAGTCAACGTTTGCTCTTGAGAAAGTGCAAGAAAGCTTTCGATCTGGAAGCGTCATCGGTATCGGTCTCGATTCGAGCGAGAAGGGCTTCCCTCCGGAATGGTTTGAAGACCTTTACCAGGAGGCAAAGAGTCTAGGGCTCCGAACGACTGCACACGCCGGAGAGGAAGGTCCGTCTGAATACATCCAAAGTGCTCTCGACGTCCTGAGAGTGGAACGAATTGATCACGGCATTCGACTCGCCGAGGACCAGCAGCTTTTGGAACGCGTTGCGAGGGATGGCACACTGCTCAGCGTCTGTCCAATGTCCAATATTCTGCTTCGTTGTGTCCGCCAGGTTGCAGACCTTCCGATCAGAAAGTTCTTAGACTCCGGTGTCAAGTTCTCTATCAATAGCGATGATCCGGCATATGTGAGTTGCTTCGGTCCCAGGGCGATGGGTCGTGACTCGAGACGTTCGTAAGGCTGACACTGTTTCCAATCAGTTTGGTAACAACTATCTCTTGGAAAACTACATCGCTGTGCAGACCGCGTTCCAGCTGAGCGTCGCAGATTGGAACACGATATGTGAGAACAGTATACGTGGCAGCTGGTGCAGCGACGCCAGAAAAGCAGAAATGCTGGCGAAGCTCAAGGAAGTCGTCGACACCTGGCTGAATCACATTCAAGCATCTTGACCATCTCAATAGCGGCGGGTGCTGGGTATTGATAGCAACACGGGCACACACGGGCACTGCCATAAGAGATTCTCCGGCCATACACCGCCTGTCGGTAGCTAGGAACGTGCTCCGACCGCTTGGTTCGACAGCTCGAATACGAGGAGGATGCTGCCATTAAGACCTGATCAGGGTTAGCTTCCTTGTCCTACCGACAAGAGGTCAACCCCAGGTACTACAATGGTCTGCCCTTTGATTGCGCACTTATCAAGCGATGGTATGAAGCTTGAGCAGTACTTAGGCATCATGGTAGGGTGATGTTATCGGTTCATGGCTGGCTGGCTGCAGCTCAAATATGCACTTCGATGAGCTGGACATGTGACGCGCGTTCGAAGGTCGAAGTTTATAGTTATATTTGGGATCCACTATTGGAACTTTCTGTCAGTCCTCAAGTGCTGCCATCTCTTTCGCTGTGTATTATACAGTCTTCCACGAGGGATCTAGCGCAATCGCTTCAAAATGCATGCTAATCTTCTGAAAGCTTCAAACGCTGTCAGGACACACAAACTAGTCCCAGGTATCTCAAAATTTTCACGCCCGTACTCCATGCAACAGCACATCCAGTTGCTTTCGCCAAACTCGGCGGTGACTTCTTGACATTGTCTCCGCCCAAATATTAAGGAGAGTCGTATTGAGTCATTCGCTTGCGCTTCATCAAGGCCGTAAGTATTACATCTTGTAAGAAGCAAGTATCGACAAAGGAACTCGTAGTAGAAGATCAGGTTGTAGTCTGAGGCGGTCGAATCGCCTCGCGCGGGGGCCGCCGGGATTCCATGGAGCTCGACTCTTCAGCTCAATATTGTTGTCTGAAGTGTGAGGGACCTGCCTCTGGCTCGGTGGTGTGTGGAGTCCTGGAGCACGCGCTTAGCCTTGGTCCTGGAGTTCATGTCCATATGGGCGCCGGAGATGCTACGAACCCTCCCCGAAACCCGCCCAGGCTATAGCCGTAGAGCTGTTCGTCTTGTGTCACATATTGCTGTGGTGGAAACCCTGGACTCGGGGCAACGCCCCAACTTTGCGTACCGTACGTGAATCCCGATTGGGAGGCAGGAACTTCAAGATACGATGCATGCGAGGTCTGCGTCGGAGTCTGCGCTGCGTGCAGAGGAGACGGAGCGAAGGCTGGACTGAGGTTGCCGATGCTCGTGTAGCTGAGCGTGTCAGGATTGACGCCTAGCATTGGGGCTGCTTGCTGCATAGCCATCTGCTGCGATTGTAACAATCTGTTCCTGAAACCCAAAGCCATTTGTTGCGGAAATTGCATCAAAGCCGCGATTTCCACAGAATTCTGATCCATCGTGTGCTGTGATTGCATCGCGTCAGTCACACTAATAATCTGCTCCAGCGGCGAAAGCGCGATTCTGGCGCAGAATGCAGACCCAAGGTCAGGGTATAGTGGCTCCAATGCAAGTGCGGTAGCGTAGAAGTGTGATAGCACCAGCATTGATGGTCCTTGACCAGCCGGTCTCTCCAAGAGCAGAGTTGGCACCCAGAACAGCCACTTGCGAAGAAGATATAGGTGGCTATATTGCTCATCAGGCGTCTGCGCCGGGTTAGACATGTGTAAGCGTTGCAGATACTGAAGCAATTGGCCAATCCAGTAAGACTCCGTCTCGTGCCCTCCTAGGAACCTCTGTAGTCGCTGAGATGCCTGAATTGTGTTCGAGAGAATAGTGTTGCGATCGGCTGAATCTAATGACGGTCTTCTCGAGGGATATGCGCCCACGAACAGATCCTCTTCGTTGATGTACTCTGCGAAGATGGATTCATGCTTCCAGCTCTGCATGGCGGACAACACAGACTGTATGCCTGCGCGTAGAGACGACCAGCTCCGCCTGAAAAAGAGATTAGCGACATGAATTTAGCGATTTGAGTGCAGCACTCACCAATCTGTGGCCTGCCACAGAAGCAGCAATGAAGCAGCCAGAACCGCATCCGCGTTTGCATGCGAAAAGCCCCCAATCGCTTCGTGAAGCCCTCGAAGGGCAATCGTGCCGTGTTGGATGTGCAGATTCCTGGTCTCGGACGATGATCGACTCCAGGCGAGGTGATTCGCGGAAAAGGAGAGAAGAGCGTGCATGACATAAGGATAGGACGCTGCAATACTGAGGAACTTGGGTATTTTGGCCGTCCATATCGTCAACTTTGATGTGCCTTTGAGCATTAGATCGTTCGAGATTGCAGAAAGATGGTGGATGAGCCGAAGCTCGTTCTTCGAGTATTCATGCGTCTGCGGGGGTGGGAATACCTGCAGCCCTGGATAAGGGAAACTACCGGTCTGTTGCCAGAGGTCGATGCGACTTTCAGTCCCCGGCGAAAAGGATATGTTGGGTTGCTCTGGACTTGACTGGCCTTCACTGTCTGAGCCCACATTCTCCATGTAGTCGCATCGGACCTGATGCTTGGTACAGTTGCGGCTGCTTCGGGTCAGTATCATTCTCATCGATACTCAGCATTTGGATGCGCTCACCATTGTGGGAACGTTTCGTCACATCGAATATGCCTTCGCTTGCAGGTCTTGCATCCCTTTCGACTCTTGGTATGGCTCCTTCTGGACGGACCAGTACCTTGACCTGCCATGGCGGGATGATCCGTATGATTATAGACAGTGACGCCGGTCCTAGCAAGCGAAGTATGTTCTAAACACGGTTGATGCTGTTGGACCTGTTGATAGCAATGTTGGTAGTTTGGTGCCTGAATACTAGACAGGTACTACTCCTTCAGAGTGGGGAAGGACCCGATCCGCGGCCGGCTGTGCAGGTAAGGCTTTTTGCTGCGGCGGGCTCCAGTGGTGTAGTAGCGAACGTAGGCGGTATATCTAAGTCTTTGTGGCAGCCGCGAGAATCGGCGGTGCTAAGCACAGTTGAAAGTTCGAGAGCGACTGTGGGCTGTTAGAAGCGAGTGTGTATATCTGTCCAAGAGTGTCCTGGGACCGATGGGCGTCCGGCAATACGCTGTGAGTTTAATGCTTCGACGTGAGATGTACTTTGGATTTAACCAACCCCAAGACAGATCGAAGCGTAGTTGTACCTGAGCGGAGCTGCAGTCCTAACGTCTCGAAATAGATAGCTGCTGAGCTAACTGTAATAGCCAGTAGTCCCAGTGCAGGCACCCCGGAAGGCGAGCGAGGAAGGGTCCGGCCTCGTACACGAGAGAATGACATCGGCATGCATGGGCTCCATTTGCGATTTAGAAGCTCGACGGCCATGGCCCATTAGCGCGCTCGAAGCTTGGGCGAGTCACTCGCTAGGCTGACGGAAAGCCAGACGCTCGGGGCACTGCATGTCTGCTTAGAGTTTTTGCCCATGCGACATCTTCACACTACCACAGCCCAAACAGCCACTGGCCCAAAAGGCTTGACTTTGGTGCCCGTTAGCTAGATGACTATGCATTATGTATCATACCCTGGATCAAGCAGAACGGGGAGTCGCTTGATGCCAGCCCGCAGACAGCGCAGACAGCCTCTTTAGTTGACTGAGGCGATTATGGACGGCGTGGCGGGCGAGTGATTAGCCTAGCAGGTTATGCACGCTTTAGGGAGTTTACTGCACTGCATTGCTTATGCTTCGGGGGGCGATCTGCAGGAACTGTGTCTTCAGTGTGCACAAAGAGCGTAGGCCTGCCCGTGCTGGTGGTCGCCATATTCCCCTTCCGGCATCCGTCGAGTGCTCAGCCTCTCTGTGCACCGCTTCCATGTGCTACCGCTGCTCACGACTGGCCGTCAGCACCGGACGCTGCCAAACGCCTCGTACCTTGTTGAGCCGCCTCAAACCCAAGCTGTGGCTGCTGTCGCGTGGCATTCCCAGTGATGGTTCCATCCATGCAATGCTGGCTCGACGTCGAATCTGAAGCTAAGGACTGGAGGTTGCGGCCGGAGGTGCGGCAGAGAAACAAGCTAGCCGAGCGAGCTATATTTGGCAGACACATTTTTTTACAATTTGGTAAGAAAAGTGGCCATTCTTCCAAGCAGCCAGAACCCACGAATCGTGCCCGTCCCGGCGATGAACTTGGCGACACCTCCGTACTGTAGTCTCTGCACGCTGTCCATCAGCCCACCGTGCCGCCTCGGAGCGGCCTTTGATCACGGGCTCTCTCTGCAGACTAGAACTACCTGCTCTCTAGCAGAAACCACTACCGAGACCTTCAAACGACTGTCACTTGCATCGACCCACGACACGTATGTAGCGCGGCATCTGACGCGGGAACCATGCTGCGAAGGGCATGAACTTGGGCACTTGCTTCAAGGTTCTTCTTTGAACAGGAAATTAAGCGCAGTGTGGAGAGCATAAGTGCCACCGCTAGAAGCAGCCTGCTTGCTCACCCGGTCATCTCATCATGGGATGAGAGTCCAGTTTTCGTACACTGGGCATACCGCTGCGAGCCGATAATGCCTTGCGAGAGACTGTGTATGTGCTCGGTCTCCGCGGCACTGCCACATTCCCCTGGGATCCTGTATACATGGACTGCCCGGTCATGCGGTTGAGCTGCGGTGCAAAACATCCGCTCACACTCCTCGCCATGTGCTCGCGACCTTTTCCTTTTCTCGCCGCAGCAACTTCATCCTCCTTTCTCAAATTGGACGTCAACAAAGACTCTCCCAGCGCAGTGGAATGTAACGGTGACCGCACCAAAGGATGGCTCCCACCGTAGCGGGATGACGTCTGCAGTGCTGTGTCACCGAAGAGCGTCCAGTGGCCGCCAGCGCACCTTCGTCTGAGACAGTCCGCTTTGCTTGGACCACGACCTGCTAGTGGTTCAGAGCGAAAATATACACCGTGTTTGCCGGCGATCATTTTCTTCTCAGGTGTTCGTGCGTCGCGACAAGTTGCACTGGAGGCAGCCCCTCCGCGCCTTGGGACGAGAAGCGAGCCGGCATTGTGAAAAACCTTGCACAGCCACCAAGATCTGGAAGCTTGGCGGGAAGTTCGCTCCTTCTATTTTCAGAAAGTCGACTGCAGGTCATAGAGCCAACCAGTACTCTGAAAAGCACATAACGGGATGACGGCCACCCACCGGACTGATACCACCTTCGGCGAGCCAACCGAAAGTTTGAGATTTTTGTTGCTGCCAACGATGCAAGCTCTCGAGCAGGCTGGTCTATTACTGCGACACTGCCAGGTGCTTTTCGTGCGTAGATGGTGCGCTGAGGAATGCCAGCATGCAGCGAGCAGCAAGAATCAGCCATACTCTGCTCTGATGAGTCTTTTTGACACTGATTGACTCGGAGTGCATGCTGAGCCCGATGATATTCTCGGAGGTCGACCTTGACTACGATGGTCCAGCCCTCGGGCACGATCTGCGATGCAACGCGATGCCATGGCATCCTAGCAGACAGCTCATGACGACACTGAAGACTTGACGTGTGATCAGTCAACCTGACTCGTCCCTCTAGCTACATTCAGCTAATTTGGTCGAAACGATAGCCAGCTTCACGACAATTGACGCTGCCATCAGATCTCACACAACTACCACGAATACCTGTCATTGCTAGTACATTTATGCGGTCTTTGAACCGACACTTCCGATTCGCTATGCGACAGCGATATTCCGGACTTGACCCTCGCAGCACTGCCTTTCAGAGTTCACACTACTCCAAGCTCAGCTGCCGTTCGCTGCCCTGCTTGCTCACATATGACCGTCTATTCTAAGGTAAAGTAATCTGCCGAACAATTTTCATGTATTTTGATTGATACCAACGAGGCCCCACACCAACGGAACTCAAGTACGACACCTGTGAGGAGACATCTAAGTTTGGTTCGACTTTGTTCAATCGACTTCCACTCATTGCTGTGAGCCTGTGAGTCTGTCATTGGCGAGGAACGGGGTCTGATCTTCACATGCACTTCGTATCGCTCCTGGTGAAGGGTGGAGTCTGAATAAAGGGGCTCACACAGCCTCGCGGACAGGGCGAGAAGACAATCCTTCACACAGATGATCGAGGTGACACTCAATTGTGCCCAATGCCAGTGTTGCACGTTGTCTTCACCCGCTGCAATACCACAATGTAGCATTTCAACGATGGCTAGACGATACACTGGATTATACGATGTCACCAGAATGCCCTAATCAACCATTAGCGTGCTACTGATTGCTTTATTTTAGTCGGAGGCCATTTATGCAAATGTAAGCTTTTTGCGGATCAGCGGCCATCTGCTCAGTTCGCCTAGACCTGCGCATCTCTGTGTGGCTGCTCCGAGATTTCATCGCGCATCTGCAGCGCTCGTCGATGCTGCAAACCGACACGCAAAGCTATCTGGACATCGCCTAGGCGTATGCAACCCCATGTCGACAGTTCACGATTTGCATTGGCGCCCAGCTGGTGCATGCCTGGCAGATTGATCAATGGTGCGAAAACTTTCAAAGTTGTAGCGTACCAGAATATTGAGTTGGAGCTAGAAGCGGGTGCATAACGAAAGTATGGCGCATTCGCGGGTGGAGTTTGGCTGGTCGGCTCTCGAACGCCCATGCAGTCTCACCTTCAGAAGCCGCTTTACTGAGGAAGATGCTCGTAGCTAACGCGATGATACTGCGAACTGGACTTGCGGTGTTCATGCACTCATCGATCGAAGAGTGAGCAAGTTGGGTTCTGGCCGATCGAGAACTCATATGATAAGTACTCGTTCGTAGCACGCCAGCCACTTTTTGAGACTGCCCGCTTCGCTTGGGCTTGCTCGTTCGGCCCGAGGCAACCAGGCCTGACACGCCTGATGCATGCACAGGTTTCTGCTCTTTTGATCAACCTCACAATTGACATCACAATTCACATTCCGCACGATGTCTGGAACGTGGCAATCAATTGCAGCCCGCAAGCAGCAGGAACGAGCTTCTCGTATACCCGAAGCGTGGCGTTTGACGGCATCTCAGATTGACGGTACCGCCAGCAATGTTCTGGACGTGCCCAGGACCTGCGGCCTTCTCCTCGACTCTGAGCTCAAAATAACTGAGAACTACGATGCTACCAGCTTAATTGGGGAGCTTGCCATTGGCCGTTTGAAAAGCGAGGATGTAGTCCGCGCCTTCTCGAAGAGAGCAGCTATCGCACAGCAACTAACGAATTGCTTGACCGAGATCCTATTTGCAGACGCGCTTGCACGAGCTAGAGACTTGGATAACCATTTGGCAATTCACGGCCGGCCCATTGGACCGTTGCATGGCTTACCGATATCTCTAAAAGACACATACAAGATACGAGGCTATGATGCTTCTATTGGTATCGCTGGCTTGTGCTTCGAGCCAGCAACGAACAATTCTGCGCTCGTAGATCAGCTACTATCTCTGGGTGCGGTGCTGTTTTGTAAGACCAATGTGCCGCAGGTAATTTCCTTTCCGATTGGTGTCCTGAAAGAGTTTGTGCTGACACTTTCTCGACCTTGCATTAGACCATGATGGCCCTGGATAGTCACAACAATGTATTTGGTCGAACTCTCAATCCAGCCAACAAGAGGTTGACCGCTGGAGGTAGCTCGGGTGGCGAAGGTGCTCTTCTAGCCATGCGAGGTTCGTTGATTGGTGTTGGTACTGACGTGGGAGGCTCTGTACGAATCCCAGCTGCATGTAACGGGCTTTTCGGCGTGAAGCCTTCTCACGGCAGGGTGCCATTTGGAGGGCAAGAAGGTGGGACTAAGCCAGGATCAAGTAAGCTCGGCATCGAGGCCACTGCAGGTCCTATCACCACCACCTTGAGAGATTGTGAGCTGTTCTTGCGAGTTGTGGCAGACAGTCATCCCGAATCTTTTGACCCAGAGGTGGTGGCTCAGTCATGGGAACGGCAAGTGCCACTAGATACAAGAAAGCCACTTCGTGTTGGGATCGTCCGGACAGATGGGTTAGTTTGCCCAAACGTGTGACCTCTCCTGACGAAACGAATTAGCTGACCGCTCGTGCTCTCTGATACACCAGACAGACTAAGCCTCTTCCGCCCATAGAACGATTGCTGGACCGCGTTGCACGGACGCTTCAGGCATCAAGGAGTTCCATCGAAGTCGTGGACGTCGATGCATCGAAGATCCTGTCACCAGTCCTGAAGACCTTCAACGGTATCATTTCTATTGATGGAGCGAACTCCTGGTTTGACCTTCTGGAAGCAACCCAGGAGCCTCTGTCTCCGTGGTTGAAGGGGCGACTGACTAGGAGACCTCAGAAGTCATTGGACGAGGTCCGCAAGCTGCAGGCTCAGAAGCTCGAGCTGCAGACCGCTTTTCTCGAAGTTTGGAAGACTGCTGACGCCAACAGAGCGGACAGCGAGCGTGAAACACTGGATGCGCTGATTATGCCGGTCGCTCCACATCCTATACTGCCCATTGATCGATGGAATACGGTATGAAACAAAGCGGAAGCGAGGACCAGCCCATCTGCTGTGTGCTGATCTCATTGTTAGGTGAATTACACAGGCTCGCTGAATCTGCTCGACGTTTCGACCGGCGTTCTCCCAGTCACCAATTTCAGTACGAACGATCTCGACGGTGATGTGCCGACATCGCAGCCCATGAATGGCTGGGACAAGATCAATCGCGAACATTGGACACAAGTCGATCGAAGAGAGTATGTTGGAAGTCCCCTGAGCATTCAGGTTGTCACGCCGCGCCTGACAGAGAGGAAACTGGTCGAAGCCATGACCTTTCTGCATGAAGCGTTGGCACCACTGCGCCAACACGATGGACGGTCCGAAAGCAAGCTGTAGCATGACGACTCAGCCCTCTCAGTCGGTAGATGTTGGAGATCACATTCCCGGTCTTGCAACGAGCACGGCTACAGATAGCACAAGTGGTGCGCCACAAATCGTGAATAGACATGGTGCTACCCTGCTCTGCCCTGTCTTCGTGGTGAGGCCGAGCCGACACCTTATTTGGAGAGGAGCGAAAGGTTCCAACACACATTCGCACATTCGCGTGCACTCGGAAGACTCCATACTCAGGGCATGGCTACCCCGGCTGACTGTAATGCTCTTTGCAGCAGTGTGATGGATAGGTCTGAACAAAAGGCGTGATACCAAGAACGGCCCATTGTCCTCCGCGCACACTTCAGGCAATGCCTAAAAGCAGCGGTATTCGTGCACAGTGGCGAAGCCAATTGATGTGCTGCAGGTCCTATGAGCCATTTCAAGACCGCCAACAGTGCGTTTCGCGATCGCCCGGCATCGTGCATAGCCACATCAAAGTGACGAGCAAGTCTTGCCCCCCACACCACGAGCATCCCCAAAACGCAGTCATCATCATTGCTCGGACCTCTCATCGCAATTACTCGTGTGTTTGGTGGCTTCGCGGAAGAGCGAATATCGAATCTCGCAGCGATCTCCTGGGCAATGTCTGAGTTCTGCTCAGTCTGTGGAATCGATGAACTTTACAAAGTACCGGATCATTCTGGGGCCGGGAGTCTCGCGGAGCAAGAGTCTCGTAGGTAACTTGCATCTACTTCGATCTTACACTCGTTCATCAGGTGGGAGAGTTCGTGCCTCCTAGCGTCAACTGACTGCTTTTGTGTTCAGGCCATTGTGCTTCGAGCACAGCTGAGTTTCCCAAGATGTTCGGACTCTGAAATGCAATAGTAGGATCCATGCCACTTAGAATTGCAGATCGTCTATACCGACAACCTTCACCCTCAGACTGACTTTAATGCATTCAGGTGCAAGAAGGGTTATCCTCACAAGGCTGTGATACTCGAGGACTGGTTCCCAATTGTGCTATTTGACAGCTTTGTCAGGAACCCATTCATTAACTTACTTCCAGTCGTCCGCTTATATCCGGGCCGAGATCCCTGCCACGATTAAGCATCTACGTGCAGAGCCCGTACGAAGACCAACTGCCCAAAACAGGTCGATCCCGAGGACGGTCTCTTTCTAGATATCCGAAGAACGATTATGGAAGTATGATGCTGTGCATGGAGGATGGGAACGGCAGGTATGACAGCAGAGACTGGGAACTGGGAATATACATCCTATAATCTCCGGGATATCAAGTGGACTGGACTCGCAAGGAAAAGAACGTCCACCGAGAAGAACAAAGTAGGGCTGTGGTCCGACCATTTGGTTTTGTGCTCTCCTTGGCCGATTCTCTACTGGGCCGGACCAGTTCGCATATCGTTGCGATGTCCCGTCTCCAGCCCAGCCCTTGAATCAATACTGGGTCAGCATACTTACAGGCTGATAGTGGCGAGCTTGAAATTCAAGACTTTGCTAAGCAAGACGGAGGTTGTTGAAAATTGGGTTTCAATATTTGCGCAGGAGGAGACGAGCAAGTGAGCGACATCGAGCGAATGACTCGACCATATCAACGGCTGGAAGAAGGAATAAAATCAATCGCGCCATGACAACAATGGCAAGAGTGGCCGACAAAACAGTATGCGGACCAAGGCAGGGAGGTCACAAAAGGATTCGCGAAGCCCTCCAGCATTGAAAGACCAAGAGCTGAGGATTGATGTGTATATCGAGTACCCACGAGCTGCACGAATGCTTACCGTCGCTGAGAGCATCATTGTAAGACAAGCGTGTTCGGCTTACAACTCCGTTCAAGGCCCAGGACATTCATTGACCTCATCGTATGCCTCATCACGTCAAGATCGCGGACGGCATTGACAATGTACCCAATCCACTCCACTTCAAGATCGCGCTGACAGGAGCGGCTCGCGAAGCACTATTTGTCCTCCAACCGACACCATGAGACAAGTGTTCAAGTAGACTGCACCGCAACCCACAACACGAGGCAGGGCGATCAAGCAGACTTCGCCGCGACTCCTCACATGTCATGTGAAGCTCAAGTCCAGATTGAATCCACAAGATCTTCTTCCACAAGTACAAAAGCAGATCGTGATACTATAGGGAAAGTAATCCAGCCCATTCTCCCTTCTCAACTAAACACCCTCAGACGCACGGCCTTACAGCACGACTTGAGAAGCACAATGAAAGAGGCGACGATGAGGTGACAAATAGCGACGAGTTCGAATAGCGAAAGACCAAGCAAGATTTTGTCGTGCATGTCTTGTCTTTGAACTGGAAAATATTTCAGCAGCTGGTGTTCAGCCGCACCAGAAACAACTCAGATTCTTCAATTCACAAGTGTTCTCGTGAACGATGGACGTTGGGAAGATATGGATGTGACATGATTTTGCCCTAGCGAGAATGCCAATACGCCTCGGTTGCTGCAACAGGTATCGTAAACTTTTGCTGTCCGTTGACCAACACCGTTCTCATATCATGCTCCTTCATTCAACACGTAACTTGAGACAATCTCCAGCTTTCCATCGCCTAGCTGCCATTGACTTGGTTCTCCAGACCCGCAACAATCTTACTTGAAGCATCAGGAGCACTATCTGGCGCGCCATTCAACGCGCGTTGCTCCTGTCTGAGGTCAGGGCCAACCTCAAGGTGCTCAGTATTCGATCGTTTGGGAGTAAACGGGACTGGCGTGCCGGGTCTCGATGTGAGGAACTAAAAGATCTTGTTAGCCATTTCGCGAGATAGATCAGGCAATTCTGAACCTACCGAAGATGCTGCACCCAGTAATGCTATCAAAGAGCTTTGCACCACGTCCTCATGAATTCCGACACCCCAGACTTTCTGCGCAGCACCGGCAGCTGTACATTCTATGTAAGTTGCAGCTTGGGTGTCAACTCGCTTTCCAATCTGTCGCTCGATGGCATGCTCTTTGTAATCCACGACGTCCAGGTCAATACCCAAGACTTTCAGAGCGTTGGCCAAAGCAGAGAGGGCACCATTTCCGACACCTTCCACCTTGTGCTCATGTCCGTCGATTTCGATCACGCCCTTGAACTTTCTTCGGAGGTTGCGGTTCGAGGCAGTTTTGCCCTTCTCGGGCGGAGCAGGAGAGGATGAGCGATCTGTCGTGATGTCGTAATCTACCAAGCCAAAGCGTGGATTTCTGTTGAGATGGTACGCTTTCACAAAAAGATCCTTGATTTCATTTGCCAGGAGCTCACGTCCCAGCATATCTGTTTCTCGCTGGACGACCTTTGAAAACGCGACTTGAAGACCGCGAGGCAAGTCGAGCTCGAGTGTTCGCTTGATGATCCAGGCAACGCCGCCTTTTCCGGACTGGCTGTTGACTCGGATGACAGCCTCGTACGTTCTGCCGATGTCTTGTGGGTCCAGTGGGAGGTAAGGCATGACCCACGGGTCTTCATGACCAGCTCTTTGCTTGTCTCTGAGGTTGAAACCTTTCTTGATGGCATCTTGATGCGACCCAGAAAAGGCGCATGTGACCAGAGACCCACCATATGGCGCTCGCTGATGTACCGGAATCTTGTTGCTCTTCTCTACAATGTCGATCACGCTGTTGATGTCGGAGAAGTCGATGCCGGGGTGAATACCTTGGGTGTACAAATTCAAAGCCAATGTCACGAGGTCAACATTTCCTGTTCGTTCGCCATTACCGAACAGAGTGCCTTCAACTCTGTCTGCACCAGCCATCTGTGCCAATTCTGCGGCAGCCACCGCGCAACCTCTGTCATTGTGTGGGTGCAGGGAGATGGCGACCTTCTCGCGCTCCGAGATGTAGGTGTGGAAGTACTCGATTTGGTCAGCGTACACGTTCGGTGTGCTCATTTCGACTGTAGCAGGCAGGTTAAAGATGATTGGATTCTCCTTGGAAGGCTCCCACGCCGCCTTCACAGCCTCGCAGATCTGAATCACGTATTCTGGATCGGAATCAGAGAAAGTCTCAGGTGAGAACTCGTATGCCCATTCTGTGCCTGCAGTGCTCGGGTCATCCTTTGTAATGGATCGAGCGTACTTGGTACACTCAACAGCCAGCTCAATTTGCTGCTCGTTGTTCATGCCGAACACAATCTGTTGGAAGCAAGGGCTTGTGGCAACGTATAGATGCAGAATGGCCTTCTTCGCGCCCTTCAGACTGTCGATAGTTCGCCTGATCAACTCTTTGCGGCACGGCGACAGGACCTGCAGCCACACATCATCATTCACTGCGCCTGGAGTTGTCACCAGTTTCCGCGTGAAATCGTAGTCTGTATCTCCCGACGAGGGATATGAGATCTCAATTTCCTTGTAGCCAAGCTTCTGGAGCATCTGAAAATACCGCCACTTCTGCTCGCCGTCCATCGGGTCAACCAGCGACTGGTTGCCATCGCGCAAATCTGTTGCCAGCCATCGCGGCACCTTGTCGAGGGTCTTGGTGGGCCATTGTCGGTTCTCGAGCTTCAATGGCTTAAATCGACGGTATTTCTTCGAGGGATCTTTGAGCCTAGACGTCTTTGGTCAGTACCTTGGTGGGCTGAGGGCATTGGAGCATAGATGTTCACGAACATTCCCGTCATCTTTTAACGTCTGCAGCCGAGGCTGGAAAGCTAAAATTTATTTTCTGCCAGCGTTGAGGTGGAAAGCACAGTGTTATACAAGCACAGTGGGGCAGGTAGTGGTAAGGACTGAGGTAGTGAAGTCTTTACAACGCCGTGTTTCGCTTTGCTCGGCTTAAGAGTCAACAAGTGCGGTATGAGTCGAATAAAATTGACATTGACAAAAATGGAGGGGTCTTAATGCAGGCATGTTATGACGCTGCGGAGAAACCCACATCTTCGGCTGCTTGAGCCGCCACCAATGGTTCTGTACCTGAGAGATCCACCAGCTGTCAGCAGTGTTACGCCCCGCCTACGCCACGCCCTAAGGTACACCATCTGGCTAGCATTCGGAGAATGCGTCTAGAATGAACAGCTCCGTTCTATAGATCGAGCGGCGGTCGGCGCGTTGCAGACAGTAGTCTAGTCTCGAGTATCTAGGGCAGAGCGCTTGCATTGATATTTAAGACAGCATGTCTTCACGGCGTCTTGTAAATCTAGGCATTTGTTAATTGCTGCAAATTCCCGTAATCAGGCCGGAGGCTGGAGGTGTATGTCTTATGTCTAACATGCGCTCGCTGAATGAAGATGTTATGAGTGCAGCCGTATCGAAAAGGAAGGCACCACGACGCTACAGCTTCGAGCCTTTCGCGTTCTGCTCTTGCTTGAGTCTTACGACGCCCTACAAGTGATTAGCATAGATGCGTATGTATACGAACATATCCTCCTACTTACCTCTTGTACGCACGAAGCTATCAGCTTTCCGTCTTTTGAGAATATTCTCTGCAGGACGAAGCCTCGACCATCGCCCGCCCATGGAGTCTCTGCTTCTGCGCATAGCCAGTCGTCTGCGCGGAATTCCCTAGGATTGTGGAAATATATGCTGTGATCCAGAGAGACCATCATGCCCACCTCTGGTCTCTTTTCTTTCACGCCGACTATCTTACCGTCCTTGATTTCCAGACTCTTGAGCTGATTGATCATGTCATCATCCAGGCCCTCTACTCTTTTCAAGGTCTCTAGATCCATCTTCTTCAGCCGCTCGAATACATCTTGCGTGATCAACCCCTTTCCGCTATTGTCTTCGCCATTCTTGATCTTCTCATTGCTCTTCAGCGCACTCGTGTATCGCCAAAGCTTGTGTGTTCGAGCCACAGTTCCAATGAAATACGAATCTGACATGTAAGCCAGAGCACTTAAATGCGCCTGTGTTCCTCCCTCCTCACTAATCTTTCCTCGGCATTTAATCCATTGCCTTGTTCTCTTAAGATGTGGATGCGGCGAATCGTTATTGCTGATGTCCACTCTCTGTGTGACGAAAGGGCTCTTTGCGCCTCGGAAATGATCAACCGGTTCTTCGTCCATGGGTGGCGGTATGTCTGGCATATCGGCCTGATGTTGCACTGTCTGCTTTCCTCCAGAACCCTCCCTCATGAAGGATAAAGTAGTTGTGAAGATTGGTTGCCCGCGCTGTCGCGCCTGGACCGTTCTCGTTGCAAAACTTCGACCTTCGCGTACATGCTCGACATGATATATGATTGGAATCTCGCTGTTGCCATTCAATACGAAGTAGCAGTGCATGCTATGCACCAAGAAGTTCTCCGGTACGGTTTTCTGGGCCGCCGCCAGGCATTGAGCAATCACAGCTCCGCCGTAGATTCCTCGAGCCCCCGGAGGATGCCATAATGGCCGTGTATTCGTGAAGAAATTGTTGTCAATGTCGTTAAGGTGTGTAAGTTCAAGTACGTCCTCGATTGGAGCTTTGTCTTTGGATGGAGGCGGTGGTCTGATCAACGTGGGATGGGACATTGCAAATTAGAAAGTGAGTCGAGTCTTTGAGATTGCTAAAAAATACAACAGAGTGCCAACAAATACGTGAGCCCAGCCCGGGATTGTAAGCCGAGGTTCGCGTAGAACCGAATTTACCGCATCTTCTTCGGATGAACAGCAGACAATCTGTGCTGGTGGCCCACGGCCTACGGCCGAGAAAGGCCCTTCTCTTCAAGGCTGTTTCCCGTCATTGGCGTGCTCGATGCTATTCAACAGGATTGCGAAGCATGAAAGTCGGTGTCGGCTCTGGAATATGCACGATACTGCACTGGCTAATGCTGTGCCGACGAGAAAACGAATTTCCGAATTTCGGGGCCGTGGGAACCCGGTCTGCTTTCAGGTCTTTCTAGCTACCCAAAGCACTGGACGATACACGTTCTGTAGCATGCTCGCAGGATCTTGAATGTAGCCTGTTGCTGGCGCTGTCTTCTGCTCGAGCATTTCGAAGCCCAGGCTCACCACAAGAGCGACCACTTCCTCATTTGATAACTCGAACGACCCTGGCTCTCCAATGCCTTGATTGCCATTGGTGTGCGAATGGAAATGCGCTTCATTGCTGCCTTGACGTTCACCTGGCAGCGGCGCGGATTCAAAATGCCATAGTAATGGTCCAAGATTGATCCAAATCCCCCTTGTCTTCAAACAGGCTTTGATGGTCTCAATATAGCTGATGACATTGGGAGCTGTGTCTAGAAAGAAGCAGGTAGTAACAGCGTCGAAATGCTGCAAATATTCTGGTTCTTGGTATAGAACGCAAAAGTCGCCAGATGTCATGCTCATGCGCTCACTATGGTGCACCTCTGCTCGCGACTCCATCTGGGCTTGATCGAGGGCCAGTGCAGGATTGATGTCGGGAATAGCGACGCCCTGCAGTTGTGCAGAGCGCGTGTGATGATTGCTGAAGCTTAGAGCCCAGGGATACAGTGTGTGCTGGCCTGCTTTCCTCACGGAATTCAAGATGTAATTAGAAGCCATCAGCTGATGGTAGGAGATCTCGTTGCCTTCAACTCTATAACCAGCTGCACAGAGATCGAAGACTAACCTGCCCAGACCAGCGCCTGGAACCAATATGCGCACATCGGGCCGTTTTTCTGTTGCACGCGGGAAGTACTGCGAGAGAGCTCCAATGATGGGCGAGAAAGCAGCATGTCTTTCAGGTAAGCCCTCAGCAGACCAGTCTCTGTAGAGTTGTCGAATAGTGGATCGAGCCTTGTCAAGATCGCTAGGCTTGGAATGCGTTTTCCACGTGTCATCGGTCAGCTCGAGGCCGAATGACGGTAGAGCGAAGTTCAGTATGGCTTCGGCGATTTTGGCGTTGGAGTCGATGGCTTCATCTATGCGATCGAAGACCTTGGGCAGACAGAAAGGTGGCGATGACAAAAGGTCGACTTGAGGTGCAGGCAGAGCATAAAATGACTGACGCCGAAGATGTGTGATGTTGTAATGCGCTGCGCGACGATATTGCCTGAAGTACGGTATGAGATACGAGGCACGTTTGTTGTTATACTTACACCGAGACGCACCTGTAGGAGTCTAGGGCAGCAAACACGACCTGCCTCTCCTCAGGGTCAGCGAGCGGATCAAAGTCAGGTTCTTGAAGCTCTTCTTCTAAAGCAGCCATCTTGCAGGGCGATTGTGAGATGCGAGGAAAGAGGGACAGAAGCAGAGACTGAAGTCGATTCTAAATGGATTTGATTTGGTGTCTTGGCGGCGCCAGCGCCACTTCCTTCCGCGCCTGTTTTGACTTTGAAGACATCAACACGACAAGCACTGTCTTCCGAGATCAATTCCTGCCATTCACATCAACATCGCGCTTGGTGCTTTGGATCGAATGGCTGTCGGCGCAAGCAGTGCGCCTGCCGGGAATGGCACGACCGGCGACAACAAGGTCGTTGAGCTTGCAATTGATTTGCCGCGGAGTCCAGGAATGCGAGTGAACATTCACTTGACGATACTGGCAAAGTCGATCGTGCTTTTCTTGACAACGACGAGCACCGAAATGGGCTCTACTCCATCAGCAGTGGGCAGCTTTGTCTATGCAATGCCTGACGTGAGCATATTTCGAACAGCAATACAACATCTGCGATTGAACTAAATGGTGTGACAGCGATATAATCCTGCTCGACCGATGAGCACTACCCTCTACAGTACCGCCGCGTCTTTGGACTTCACCGTACGCATGGCAAAAGTGCTCGCCCGGAAGCTGAACATGCCTTGCTACGTAGGCAACAGTATTAACCTGTCTGGAGCAGCTGGAGGTGGTTCAGTGGAAGAGGAGATGGAAGCCTTTCGCTACACAGTGGACACTGTGATGAAACAGGGTTCTGCCTGATCCTTGTGGCATTGCTCATGCTCTACGGCTGCCGGAGACGATGCTTGAGTTTTCTCTTCAGCGGTCTGGAACCAGCTGGCCGCGACCGACCAGACAAAATCCAAGCACTATGGAGACACCGGGTCTCAAAAGCAGCAAGCTAGAGCACGGCGGAACCACCTCGCGATACCATTATCTGCTACAGTGGAAGTGTCCTAAGTCAGCACTCCCCATTGCGAGCGATCAACTGGAAAGCCTTCCTGCTGTACAGGCGCGGAGACTGCATCACTCGGCCTCGATGGCTTTAAGCTCATTCCAGATGCGACGAAATTCATCAAGTTTTGCGGTATCTCAATGCCATATCACTCTCTGGCTGGACTGTTGGTTTGGCATGAGTTTCCGATGCCGTGGCTCTCTGAAGTCATTCGAAATCCAGCTTAGCAAATAGCGGGATATGATCACTTGGTCCACGGTCTGCTGGCGTCTCATGCATACCCGCTTCGCTCAGATTCGATTGCAGTGACCGCGAGAGTAAAATCATATCCACTCTGTCAGCGCTGGCCCCGAACTCCTTAGAGCGCGGATAAAAAGTGTATGCTTTCTTGGTAGGATGAAGATGACGAAAGCTATCAATCATTTCCAGACCCGCGTCTGATTGACGAGCTTCGGCTGATCCTACTTCATCCTCAGACCTGCTCAAGAATCTTCTCTCAAAGTCAGCACGGTTCACACAGTGCTGCGGAGGAAAAGTTCTCAAGTTTGGGTGTCCGTCCACTAATGTCAAAAAGTATCATCTGTCAGCAAGATATCCTTGAGAAGAAGATTTAATGACATAACGCATGCTTACGACTTGATCGGGCAATGTTCAGATCGCCAGCGATGACAACTTGGGAACCTATTCACGAGTCAGCGTTCCTCCTTTTGCTGCATGCTCGCCATACGAAGGCTTTGGAAACGAGTAATGACCATGAGAAAGCTTTTGCTTGCGCAGACCCCACGAGTCATTGGAATCTGCTTGATCTGTCTGGCGAGATAATCGAGACCTGAGGCCAATCGACTTACCGTTGCCCTCAAGCGTTCGGACCTCCCGCTGCAGCATCTTGTGCACCCTCAGCTTGCGATCGTGCCTAGTGCCAACTACCACACCGGTCTCAGACTTGTATGGTGCTTCGGTTCCGTTCACCAGGTAACAATTGAAGATGGCCAATCTTGGCACGGTACCCAGGGCTTTGGTCTCACACACCAGAAATCGACCTTCTGCATCCCAGTCCACCTGTAGGACCTTTACCACATAACGCTCCGCAAAGTCTTCACGAATCAAGCTGCAAACACCATAAACCTTTCGCCCGAAGCCTCTTGCATTGTATTTGTCCGACGGCAGATTGAAATAGGCCTTGTAGGATACGGCTCCGTTGCCCTCATCGGGGGCTGGCATGACGGCGCGCTGAACTCCTCTCTGAGTTGCTACATCGTCCGGGCTGATCTTCACTTCTTGAAGGAGCAGCATTGTGGGCCATCTGCGATTTTCACGCGTGGCGATCAGCAATCTCAACGCCAGCAAGAGCCTTCTTCACCTACCCATACTTGCGGAGAACGTCTCGCAAAGATGCCGATGTGCTCTGCCGGTCACCAGAGGAGGTGCTAGCCGTGCTTTGGGCAGCGCCAAAGAAGCTAGTGATGGCAGGCTGCAGAAATGGTGTTATACCATTGACATTCCAGGAGTAGATGACTATGCGCCCGTCGTTGGAGACTGCAGCGCTTGCCTGAACCTCCTCCGCCTCCTTACGTCTTCGCTTGGATGGTGGCGGGGATATGCTCATTCTTGATGGTGGAGACGTGAGACCAGAGTATCTCTTTGCAAGGAACAACTGGACGCTTGTATCTATTGGACCTGTCTTCGGATGAAACTGCTGCCGAGCAGGTCGGCAGGCCCTTCGAACAGAAGGTATTGCGCCGTACCCGGTGTGCTGCCGATGATGAGCGGTCGAACAGGGCTCCGTATGGCTTCAGTCAATTAATGGATCCGAGACACGGATAAAGGTGAAGCATTCCAAATTGCTCGGCTTCCCGACACCTGGATTCGAGCAACGCCGATGATGCCGTACGGCCCGGCTGCGAAACGGCGCTGACAAGGAACCCAGGAAGCGAGGTTTTTGAAGTAATGATTCATTCGGAGCAATCTTCGATTTCATCAACGTGCGGCGCACAAGCGGCAAGCCCCATCTAGTGCAACCGAGCGGAGCGCTTTCCGTGTTCGAAAGCCGAGCCCAACACCTACAAATGCAACCATCACCACTGGATGCTTCACAGGTCCACCCGCTGGCAGTACGCGTAGGACGTCATCAAATCTTCAATCTTGAATCTCACACCACAAATGCCGCTCGCCGCCTACACAGACGCCCAGTCCACCAGGCCTGCCGTTGTTTCGATCCCAGGCACCATTGCGCGACGGTCACGAACCTGGTATCCTCTTAATTTCTGCTGATGCGATGCAGACCCGGAGACCAAACGAAATGTCTTCGAATGTTTCCTTGTAATGCTAATCGGAGCGGAGCTGGTTATTGCCAAGGTGATAAGATTGACTCCCGTAATGGGAAACTTAATTCTCCTTCACAAAATACACTAAAGATCTGGAGATCTGCATATGCAGGTGTGCAGACGAATCACAGATCTAGCGCTCCTGGGTCAGAAGTGCCTTGGAAGTCTCCATAATTTCATCCATCTGGCTACATCAGTCGATTCCAAGGAAATTAACTCAGCGACCATTGCAAATGGCACACCTTGAGTATCAATTTCGGCAACGCGTGCCTTTGCGTTGCGGATGTCCTTCGTCTCAAATACCAATCATGGTCCGAATCGTCACCGCAGCCCAAGGTCGATGTAAGGATCTTGGTCGAGCGAGGCTTCCTTGCCAAGGATAAAGAGCTCCATTCCCATGCCGTGCCACTTTGGAATATTCCGTCAGGCTGTTCTGAGTAGGGTGTGAAGCTCGTAAAATCACATTGCAACAGACGCTGATCGAACGTGCCACATCAGGCAGACCGACAAGGCAATGGCCACGTATGGTGGCTGACTTGAGTGTATTGAGCTGATCCTGGCAACCTCAGCGGACTTTACGAATCTAAAGTATTGGTTATGCCAATGATCGGCGGCATGTTACTTGAACTGAGTCTGCATGGCAATGATCGTCGCGCAGGACTGGAGTCCGTCTATGCGAGCAACGAACGACCTCTTGGACTGCACGTCAGCTGTTGAGATTCTACAGCGACTTCATGGATGTCCAGTCAAAAGCACACTACACCTGCGGCATCGAAGCCATGCGTTCTCAGGGCAGCTCACGAATTGATTAACACGAAGATGGTCACGAATGGGCAGTATTGAAGTGGTGATGCCTGTCAGTCCTATCCTTCAGACATTAAATGGAACATCAGCGCCTCACGCATCGCATCGATGATTGCGTTACGTGCACGCATTTCAAATATGCTAAATGCGCGCCGGAAGCACTGGTGGACTGGTCATTGACTGGTGCAAAATTTCGGGGAGTGCGAGGCTGCCATTGTCTTGTTGTCGTGTGATCGGCCGAGTGTACATTTGAAAGCGAGCCGGCTGACAGCTTCCTCAAACCACGAATGTGGAGCACTGCACGAAGCGACATGACACGCTAGAACATCTGATGGCGTTAAGGTCAAGGGATCGTCCTCTCGCGTAACAGTATCCGAGGAGCTGGTTGGTCAAGACGACCGTGGAGAGAGGTCCGCTTCCCAGCCCGAACGTGGCTCAGCTTCGCCCATTGCGCGCAGGTGATCTGGAACAGATCGACATTGTCTATATGCAGCTGTGAAACTACAAGAGGGTCCTTCCATGGCTTCTTTTGGATGTCATTCGACGGATCTGTTGCTAACAGGTCCGATGAAGCAGCGATTTTGCGAGGTCCAACAGGAAGTCATTCCCTACTCACTTTACGGCGGTCCCGGATCCGACTCCGCGCTCAGTACCTCAGAGCGGCCTTTTGTATCCAAGTCATCCATAGCGAGAAGCTGTGTCCACTTGACGATCGCGCCTTCTCTTCTAGGATGCAATGCCATCACAACCTAGCATAGATGCTGACACTGGACGCCGCCCGGTCACGATCCTGTACACCAGACCTCACCGCCTGAAACTGCTCACCGGTAGCATAAACCTATTCAGATGACCATAGATAGGCTCGGATAGGTGTGGAGGGTTAGTCACATGTATGCAAGCATGGATGTCCGGTGCGGTGCCTTCCTTCTCCAGGGCTTCTTCGGCGTTCGGGCCGTGTTCTTCACAACCCGATCAAAGAGTTCCCGTAGCTCAAAGTCTAATACCCATTAGCTTTGAGCCATACCAAGCTTTGCTGCTCGCCGTCTGACCCATGAATGGACCCATCAGGTGCATAAGACCAACGTACAGACGAAACGCCGGGTGGCGGTTCTCCAAGATCTCCCACTTTGGCATGCACTTGTAAAGAGCCAACCAGTTGTTCCCGGTGCCTTCCTTTGTCGTTTCAGGCCTTAAGCACCTTCCCTATATCTGTTCCCTGTCGCTCTCTCTTCTTAATACTTCTCTATTATGGTTCTTCATCGGTCCTTTCCACTTTCACATTCCAGCACTTGAACAATTCACATCACATTTCGACATTGACACTTCGCCATGGCTCCTTCCATATTGAACGATGGTAACGTCGTTGACCAAGACATCGACACGACTACAAACGGCATCGATGTCAAACCCAGCAAATCCGCCGTTCTGCATCGATCATTGCACCACGATCCACACCAAGTAGTCGGCGCCCAAGGTCACTACCTCTTCCTCAGCAACGGACAAGAAATCTTCGATGCGACTGGGGGTGCAGCTGTGGCCTGTCTCGGTCACGGTGACGTTCGGTATGCTTTACCAAATTACCGTCACCAAACAGACTTCTAACCCATGTTCCTTGATCCCAGCGTCCAGGATGCCCTCATCAAACAGATGCAAGAAGTATCATACTGCCACTCACTATTCTAC